>LUCM01004027.1:0-66749 GCA_008360955.1 Fasciolopsis buskii
GGAGTTCTAATACGCATAAGCGTCTGCTAACCGGAATCCAGTCTAAAAGAGCCACTTAAACCTTGTCACACAGTAGTATTCCTGCACCACGTCTGTATGACATGCCCGAAGAATGCGTGTTGTGCAAGGGACATATCTATGGCTGCTAAGGACCGCTGCACCGAGAAGGAAAGTGGCCGACAGCCTTGGTATTGAAGTGTGGAGCGGCTGAGTACCACAGTAAAGTCTCAGGCGATCACATGTATCAGGAAATATTTTGTGTTGACTTTTGCGTATAGAAACACTGCCGCGTTTCAGAGAAAGAAGGAGGGGTCAAAAAATAAACATAGAAGGAAATCTTTCATAACTCACTTTGAACATATTTAAAAACTCAGGAAAACTTAATCAGTGCACATTGTGATAGATTATTTACCAATTTGCCTAAAACCCAGTAATGGGTTGTCCAAACGCGTGCCAAATGTATACCAGTTAATTTCTCATTGTCAATCTTCAAATTAAAAATGGCGTACATTTCTCGACTTTCGAGAGTCGTGCCCAGGGCAAGTTCAAATTTGTACAAGGATGGCCTGGTGGAAATAGGCAAAACTAAGAGGAAACATTGCATTAGAAAGTGCTTGCGTTCTCATGACCATGACTTGCTATTTGATGTGCTGCGAGCGACTTAGGAGTTTGAAATAAAGCTACATAATTCTTCGCTCAGAATTTCCGGAGCTTAGTACTGGTTCTAGAGTGTGTGGATCGAAAAGCGGAACGTGTTGAAATGTGATGGCGGCGCTTTAAAAGATCGCTGCGCAAAAGATGCACAGGATCAGAAGAAATTTTGTTGGTGAATTTCTCACATGCTCGTAAGTCCTGATGACATAGATTGAAAACCACCCACTCATTAGTATGAAGGCCACATGGCTAATAATTGATAGCCCAGGGAGGAGAATTTTAAAGTCGTTTCTTAGTAAAATTGGATACGTGAGAGGGGAGCAGTAATGAAGGATTGGGACACACATTGGCAAACAAATCGGGAGACCGATTGTTTCACCTCCAATTGCCGAATCTTCCCAATGTGAAATGAAAAGCCTCGGAGATTCTTTACACAAGTAGAAAAAGCGACTGGTCCACTTCAGACTGTTATCAGTAGTAACTCCAAGATGTTTCACAGAATCAATCCTGGTTGTTGTTTTTGAGTCGAAAAAGATGCTTCAAATGAGTAGGCTCATCGAAAGAAAGAGAATGAACAGCCCATCGATACATCTACATTAATTGAGATTTAAACCAGCTGGTGCAGCGAAGTAGTAAACGGAAGATACGATGTTGAGAAAACTTCGAAAATCACCACTGTTCGAAACGGCTTGACCGAGAGCAACATCATCAGCATACTTAAGCAGATGACAGGGTGAGCTGGTTGATAAGTCGCTGGTGTAAGTAGAGAAGAGAAACGATGAAGAGTATCTTGGAGCAATCCTGAGTTATTGATTAACGGTTTTGAATTCTTGTCGTCCATTCGTCTGCAATGAGTTTGGTTTGTAAAGTAACCAGACAGACATGCTAACAAAAGTGTGTGAAAGCCAAAGGTTTTTAGTTTGTGAAGCAAAAGAGATCGTGGGACAGAATCACATGCCAACGGATGACCTAGAAATGCGCAACGCACAGATTTCATCGATATTATAAGGACTCAAATGTGTTGAATGAGGAAGGCGACAGCGTCCAACGTGGACACCGTAGATTTACAAGCAACCTGAAAAGGGTCGTCCGGGGGACACATTGAAGCTTAATGGCGAGTTAGTCGAGAAATACATATATCCGTCTAAGCCACGGCACCGTACCTTAAAAGAGCTGAGGACAGACTTTCGGAACCAACCTCTGCGGTAATTTAAGTGGTGCGGGGAATGTCGAGCACCTCTTTGCTAGAAAATCTTGTGACTGTCATATCATCACCTTGCCCAAATATGACTAGGGTATAAGTGAAAGGATAGAGGAATGCATGATTAATGCTGTCGAAATCCGCAGAAAATTTCTTTTTCTTCTCCCATATCCGTCGAATGCTGTGCCACAGGAATCGGTTACAGTTAACACCAAGGAGCAGGCTGGCGAATGTAGTGCCCATACTTTGGACTTCAGTTCTTGTTGGGTTGTAAACATTCACTATCATCCTCGCTCTTACTTTTCACCAACTTTTTTCTACAAGCAAATTACTCTAGCCCATAGAAATCTCCTTGTTTCTGACGCGTCCAAACGGTACCCTCCAGACGAAATTGGGTCAAAATCTTGGATTCATCCTTTCTCACTCCTCATCGATATCTCTGTCCGTTTTAGACTGTTCAAACTTCATACCATCTCTACGAACATAGACCCTTGCGTGGTATCTTCGCTCCCCTTGGCGACCGTTTCCAGCTAACATGCCCGCTGGCCCCGACCATTCATTGTTTTTGAGAGGCGTGGCCTGTTATAGGGGAATATAATCCATGATGTCGACGCCTAATTTACTCATTCCCTAGTGCATCCGCCTTTTATCTCGTTCATTATTTATATCTGCAACAGTTATTTCCTATCCGTCCCATCCATTACCGGTTCACTCTCTTTAATCATAGCTTAGACGATCCACACACTAAATTCACCTGCCCATCTATTTAAAATAAGTAAATAAATAAATAGACGCGGATTGCTCAGCCAACGTCCATATATTTTGGTTTGCACTATGCGTTCTAGTAACTTTCTTCTCTGAGCCGCTCATAAGATTGATCGCTTGCTAATCCACAGCTTGCAGCTAGGCCGGACCGCTGTCCGTTTTTTCTCTCTCTTTCAGGCCGTATAGTTCTGCCTGGATGAACACACTTACTCAATGCTCTAGCGACTATCCGATCCTGGAAGGACGATGCCTCCCTTACCCTACCCATACCATAGTTGAACTCCTTCCACACCACGAGTACACCGGCGTTACCACAATAGTGCGGAGCGCGGCCATATCCACCGCTTTGGCCGGCGCATGTCGGGCAGGCAGATCGGTTGCAGAGGTGTGCGGGTGCAGCTAGGTTGGCGGATTACACGTTCTGCGTTCACCCACGAACGGTGTTTTTCGGGTTAGGCGGCCAGTACTCGGTCAGGCGCACCCACTAGCACTGTTATGGTAAAGAGCACCCAGCTCCTGCGCTAAGGTGCATCATTTTGTACTGACTTTCACTTGCTCCTTCCCAAAGTTCCTTTTTCCAAAACTATAAAATACGGACTAACGAAGGACGGTGTTTTTATTGGCATCTGGTATAAAATGACGTTCACCTCTATTCTGGTCTGTGAAAGTTGGAAAATAGTCGACGCTCCTAGCAACTAATTTCAACACGAGTCCACTAGACGTTGCCTTATTTGATTCCGGTTCTCCTTCTTCTTTTCCAATCCCATTTTAATCTCTGGATCAAGCCGAAACTCATAAAATCAAAGCTGCTCCGAAACAACCCTCATGGATTAGTCTTACGATTACAAAATTCCCATCCCCTGTCGCCGTTTCCTTGTGCTTTCAGAAATTTTGCGTTTTGCACTACCTCATATGATATCCAGTCTGGTTCTTACTCATCTCTATTCCGTTATTGCATTCATATTTATCTTCATCTTCACCATATAACCATCAAGATTTTAGAGAATCCCGGCCAACTGGCGGCGACGATCATTAATAGTGACTAAACTTCCACCTTGAAAAGTCGCTCCTGTGAAGCTAAAAAAGAATTGTTATAGAAATGGACTGAATATGTTATAGGGCATTTTTCGGAAATTAAGAATATGTTAATCTTGATAATGTGATCATTGTTTAAACGGACGATTTTGGGTATAAATAAACGTGAAACCGGAAATGGCGTCACTTTCGCTCTCATGGCTGCCAGGGCTGTTCGTGCGGTCGCTGCTGCTGCCCACATTGGTGATACTGAAGTATTTAGATGTCACGTCCGCCGTTTTTATGCTAGTTTTTCCGATTTTGGGTCTGATTTAGAAATCAAAGTGGTCATCAGTAATTCTGTTATCTTTTCAAGAATTATTTCTTTGAAGGACTCTAAATATTGACCGTTATTACGCACGAAATCGTAAGCTAACCCCAGAGCAGGAGGCGCACGTAATTAGCATGATGGGAAGTTTTGGAAATTCTAGAGAGGTTTGTCGATATGCGCGGGATAAGTTCAACCGCCTAGTTACAGTTCGGGATATTGATGGTAAATTCCGGTTAATGGTTGACCGGAACGACGTCGTTCGCGTAAAAGATTGATTGCGCGGACAAGATAGTCTCAGGTAACTGAAACGGGAAGATGTAGTTAGGTTTGCGTTTTTCGTGCCTGATACTGTCAGGCACGAAAAAAGTGCAAAGTTGGCACTAAATCTTGGTATTTTTACGACTAATAGGGTTGAAGTAGAAAATAGGCATTGTCTATCAGCACAAGCGGTATTAATACTAATATTCACCATTTCCATTGCAGGTAGACCTGATGAGCCCAAGAAGACGTCGGACAGATGAAGAGGAGGCAAACGAAGGACGACGGATGTGCAAGGAACAAGGACCGCGGGAGGGACGGGATTGTTGAGAACGCCCCCACGGCCCCTTTTGGGGCCACCACTACTTGATTACGGTCACCGATTTCCAAAATCGTTTATTTCTGTTATGAGTTCATTGTGTGTATTAGGTTGCTGGTACGTGAGTCTTCTTTCACTTGCGCAACAAAGGTTGGGTTTTTAGTGCTCATTCGTTTAGGACTAGTGAAACTAGTCCACTGTACGCATGTAAATGTTAGAAGTGCATGCTAAGGCAGACAGGTTTGCGATTCCCTAGAGATGCTTATAGGTGTCGTTCGTCATATATACCTGGCCAAAGAGAGAGGGCGATTGACATGACACGGGGTTGGCAGAGGGGTCGCACGTTTTGCCGTTGGGCATTATATGCATATATCGCACGACTAAGTGGCTAACGGGTAAATGCATGTTTTTCAGATAAGGAATTCATTGCTTGCGTTGACGTCAATTGCTATACGCAGATATGCATAAGTAGTCTTCCCACATGGGGCCACAATTGTTTAAGAACATTTATTTGATAGCTAACTTGTGCATGTCCATGCAACAACGTATAAGATTTACATGTCCAGTGGAAACAGAAATGGTTGTATATATGTAGATTTATGTATATATACATATATATATACATATAAGCATGTGTCTACTATAAACGCGTATAGGGATTCATTAGGTTCCGCCATTTTAATGTCCACATTTTATACCTAGAGGTGCACATTTATTTCTTCACATGTTTTCGTATCTACATGTATATATACGGATACATATATGTACATGTAAATATACACATTTTGGCCACTTTATATCGATTTGAGTCATACCTAAACGCAATAAATGGACAAACACAACTCATGTGATGATTAAGCAGTCAAAAGTGTATATAAATATTATATCACCCCGGTGCATACGTATGTTCACATGTATAAATACATATTAATACATATACATATACATATGTAAACTATATTTAAGTAGAAAACCTCGCTATTTTGGGGCAGACAGATATTTATATAAATTTTCAATTTCCCAGCCATCAACGAAAATACGCTATACAAAACGGTCGTTTTCACTATCACAGCCAATACTTTCTACGGGTTTGGCATGCTAAATGGACATTTTTTATTTTTCTGTACAAAATAACATCAATATTATCCTCCTAGCTTCGCTGCTTCTGAGTGATCACTTTTTCACCACGTTGAAAAATTATATCAGCTGAAATTTAACAGCAACCGTTACCAGTTATCGCGGGGTGAACAGTTATAACTATCAGTTATCGCGGGTGGACGAGTTACGCCCAACGGTTCGAACGCCCGCAAAAACATGGCCGTTTCGCGGGGGTGGAAGTTTAGTAACTACCGACGGTCATTGACTTCTAGTCATATTTTGCGCCCGCGGTGTGCACCTTTGATGCATACAAGCATAGTACTAATGACAATGCAGGGATGGTATTCGATCACAGAAAAAACTTTGCCAATCATTATCTACTTTTGATTTAGAAGCCGAAACATCGTACCCAGCAAATCACACTGCCTGTTATGATTTTCTGAGCGAAAACACTTTGCATTGCATGTTTGGTTTCTGATTTCCTCGTCTGCGATGCGCCTTACTGGCACAATTTTGATCTTGCCTTGCGCATGTCCTTCGTATATTCGAGAAATACACACGAACTAACAAATTGCTCCAACTGCTCAAGGTTACTCTCAACGCTCATCCGTTTCGATTTATATTATTCGAACTTCCTATGCATCGTCCTTGTAAAATCTTTGATCTTGCTCTGGGCATGTCTCTCGCAAATCAAGAAATGTGCACTATTATAATTATTATACCGCATGCTTTAGTTATTACGGGATCTGTAGAAGTGATACTTGTGTCTCCTTAGCTATTTCGGTCTCTGGGTAGAGATGCAGCCTTTTGAAACAGCAGTATTTCCAAAGGATAGCAGATATCAAAGATGTCGTTGGCCGTCTCTGTGGAACGTCCGACACTGTCAGCGGGCAGAGGTTTACAACCTAACCAGGCGGACGTCAGTGGAAGGGACTTCGGGAGAAAAACAAGCTTGTTGTGTATAGGTAAGGTGGCGTAGCTGCTATTTTTGTTTATCTGAAAGAAATTGGAAGTGATCAGTGGTATATCTTGGGCCCAAACAAAAGCAGACAATGATCACTACTCGAAAATTGAGCACCACGTTTCAGGGAAAATAAATCCGGGTGGTTGGTCATAAACCTATCAAAATGGAGCCGCCTATGGTGGGAAAAACGCGGAGGTTAGACAAATCAAACAGAAACATTGGTAGGGTAGATGCAAAATAGAAATCACCGAAAATAATATGCAGATTGTCCTCGAGAAGAGAAAAAAGAAATACTAGGTATGAGTCTAGAGAAGATGTGATATTGTGTTGCGAGATAAATGGGGTGATAAATAAATTCGTTATGTTGCACTGGTACGGTGAGACGACTAGGAAGAACGTGTCACGGCGAGTACGTGTAAATAATCTCGGACTTGCTAGACCAGAGGTTATTCATTTCGCCAAACCACAGCCATTTTTCTTCTTGTCCAAAACTCTGCCTTGCCGATGGACTCCAAAGCTGTCTATTGACACGAGTGAATCAACGATATCCGGGTTCGGCCAGGATCTGCGTATGCAGATGATAGAAGTGTGAACAAGGATCGGTGATTTTATTGCGAGTAAAAGATCCAATATATTCGTAAACAAAGAATGCATGTTGGTATTAAGCAAAGCCAGAATGGAGATCTTGGACGGAAGGGTGTATTTGGGAGTTGCCTGCGGCCAGCCACAATTGGATGGATAATAGCTATGACAGGCAGCAATGTGATCTCAGTCCAACAAGAAAAAAAGGCATTTAAACAAAGGAACTATCGATCGATTACAGCGGCCAACGAAGAAAACAAGAAAAACAAAACGGAGCATCAAGGAAACTGAGAAACGGGACTGAGCTCAACTGCGGCGAGACCTGCTAGACCATACCAGAAGATCAACAATAGAGAATCCACAATCAATCGGTCCCGGGCCGTGGAATCCATGGTCTGGTGAGCAGTACACTGGGGGGACATTATCAATGTAAAAAGCAAAACATTTCGAGGCAACGTCTCTTGCGCGGAGAAGACGGCGGCACGGGACAGAAGCTGTGCAATCGTGTGACTAATCCATGAAGAGTTGGAAAAGGAAGAGGAACTGGAATCAAATGAGGCAAGGTTTGTTGGACTCGTGAGTGTTACAGTTGCCAGGAGCACCGGTCTGTTGCCCAGTTTCGCAGAGCAGAATAGAGGCTCGTGAGAAATGACGGCGTTCAGCTATTTTGGAACTTCGGATGCATTTCGAACGTCAGTTCAAATCGAATGCTGATAAAAACAATTCCCCCGTGAATCCGCTTTGCTGGGTCTAGGCGAAAAAACTTTGAGAGGGAGCGAGAGGAAGGCAGTGCAAAGTGATGCACATGAGCGTAGGGACTAGGGAGTTGTTTACCGCAACAGAGCTAGCGCGTGCGGCTTGCCGTGAGCTGGCCACCTAACGTGAAAAACACCGCTGCAGCCGAGCTGCCCGCCTGATGTGTGCCGGCGACAACAGTGATTGTGACCGCGCTCCACACTGTTGTGTTGAAGCCGGTGTACTAGGGACGATAAGAAATGGACGGAAATATGGTGTAGGCAGGAGAAGCGAGACATTATCTTTCCAGGACTGGATACTCTCAGGTGGGCCGAAGCCGAGGTAGCCAGAGAACGAAGTAAGTAGATTCATCAAGGCAGAACTTTACGGCTACGAAGTCGCCAAACATCACAAGATCTTTCTTACAGCCAGGAACTTTTGTTTGTTCTGCGAATGGGTCACCTGTCAAAACAGTTAGAAACGATAATAGACTCCCATAGAAAAGTATTAGAACCGCGTTCTCTGACCAACCAGCTGAACCCCAAAGCAGCTCTGGCGCAACTGACCGAATCAAAAGCTAAACACGCCAGACTGTCGGCTACTTTTGTCCACCACGGCACCTCCAGAAGCACCTAGCCCGACAGCCCTCACGAAGCCGTTGAGGCATTTGGCATATTCTTTGCCATAACACTAACAACTGACCGCAGCCTTTCACTTTTGCATCTAACACTCCTGACCTCGGAAACATTCTTAAATGTTCCTTTTTTTAAATTTCGTCGTAAAATGCGCAACATCGCGGCGTCGTCTGCTAGCCCACACCAGGAAGATCGAGAATAGAGAAGCCAGGAACGCAAGCAAACAATCGGGAATAAAGAGAGCATCAAGGAAAATAACCGAATGGCTTTTGCTCCCGAACGACCGTTGTCCACTCAAGCTAAGAACGGGTATCTTTGCCTCCAATTTTGCTTGAATCAGGGATGCCAGAATCTATGGGTAGGCCGACTAGGGAGGGGTTACAGGCTAGGAGCTCAGTGTAAAACCTGGACAAAACACGACGTGTGGGAGACCTACTTGCCCCAAGGGCAGAGTAGTGGCAGGGTTTCAGTGTGAGCCATATATTAAGTGGTTCCAATGTGCATGTGGAGGAGCGAGGAAGGATATTTACGAGTTGAACCCTCAAAATGACAAGGTTCGCTGGGTTTGTGCCCATACGAAGTGCCATCCTGGGGAATGCCCAGCTATGTCAACGGCAAACCTTGCCAAAGTTAGACGACAGAGGGAGCGTCAAGCTGGGCGACGCTGTTGGATATGGTTTACTAGATACCGCAGAAGGTAAAAATAACCAGTCGCGTGCCAAGGAGGAAGAGGACGTGGCACCGGTATAGACGGAGGAGACTACTAGCGCAGGCTCTGCTGACCGGATAGGGCCCGAAATCATAGAATCCTCGGGGATTGCACATGTGGACGTCGGTAAAGCGGAAGTACCAGGAGTAGAACCGGATCCAAAAATGAAGGGGCCTATGAAGAGGCGACGCAGGCGCACAAACATAGGAATCCCAGAAGTGGCAAAGGTCAGCGACCCGGCCACAAGATACTCGGAAATAAATGCAAGGCTGAAGGATGTATGGCGAGCCTTGCACCAGATGTGCCGGGAGCTCAATGGCGCAAAATAATCCTGAGACATCGAATTGGGTAGAAATCACAATGTCGTCATCCACGGGATCCCAGAGCCCTTTATGAAGAAGTGGAAACAGCGGGAAAGGGTGGTGATATACAATGTAATAAACCTGCTCCGAACGGTGGAAATACCGGAACATGTTGCTATCAAATGGGTACTCCACCTGGGACGATGCCAAAGAGTCAAAGACTCCGGATGCCGGGATCCACGGGCAAAGCTAGTAGAATTCGCCAATCCATGGCATAGGGACAGATTCTTAGCATCAGCCGGTAGTATCACCAGAAGGATGATTACCATTGTGCCGGATGATACTGCCTTAGGCACGATCAAGGCTTAGGATACAAAGGGGGTTCGCCAGGATTAACTACCAAGCGGCTGCAAGTTCCCAAACCGAGAATGAGAAAGTTGGGTGAAGGAAGACAAATGAATGTCACTGTGCAGCAGGGCCGGAGGTAAACGTAGTGGACGGGCGCACCTCGGGCCACTAAAGCTGGACCCGACAGCCGTGACTGCTGTAGGCCGTAGGAGGCTGTGAACACAAGAGCGTGGGTGGGGATCCTGAATAACACGCGGAAAAACGGGCAAGGGTTTCGGGAGTGAGTCTCGAGCATGCGACACCCTTGTCCGTTCAGCGGCCTACACAAATGCTGCAAGTGTGGATAATAAGTTGAAAAGCCACTAATCGGGACTCCGGAAGTCGATGTGGTGGCTGTTACTGGAACCTGACTGCGGCCGGGGGAGGGTGATAATAACTTACTGACGCGGGATTATTCACTCTTTAGAATGAATAGAGAGGCTGGGAGTATAGGAGGTGGGACCCTGATACTAGTGGCTTAAAAGTACGAAGCTCAGGAGAGCCACAAACAGTATGCCCTAAACATACAAGCTCTGGAAGTCATCATCGCAACTGGCGGATCGAGGATCTCAGCTGTAGGTGTTAACCGTAGCCCGAGGTCAACTTCAGTGGAGGTGGGCAGAACTGTTTCTCTTTCTCAGTGTGGTTGCAGGATCTGTGAGCAAGATTCTCGTACTAGAGATTTCAACGTCTCTGAGATTGACTGGGTTTTCCAGACGGTCCCGGATGCTACCTTTGGGCAGTTTCGTGAACGAGGGTGGGGGTTGAACGCGTTTCCCAAGCGACTCGATGGTGATTCGGGCGAGCATCTTCAACCCTTGACTTGATGCTAACGAGGACAAGGAACGATATAGAGGGACATGAGCTAAAAGATTCAGTAAATGGGAGCGACCACTCCGTAAGCCGCATGCGACCAAGCCTGCAGGGGCTGGTGGCCCCCAATAAATATGACAAGAACTTCTCAGGAATGGATAAAAGTGGGCTGCTAGGCTCTGGTCTCCAAACTTGGTGGGAAAAAAAGAGGTAGAAACTTCGTGGATCGTCAGTATGAAGCAATTAAGAACAACCTGTTAGAAGTAACAAACATAGTTGCACCCCTCCATAGAATCGAAAGAAAAGGGCTGCCGAGAGAGGTGGCTTAATACGGACCTTCAAGATCATTAAGGGCTTGGCCGAGATACGGGGTCCCCGTTGAGCCCTATTCCAGATAAAGATGGACGACACTTTTAGAAGTAGCAGGAAAACGACTGTGCGAGGACACGCGACCACCGGGTTGGGGGGCAAATCGTTTGCCACAGGAGTGGCGAATAGCTGGAACAAGTTACCGAAAGAAGTAGTCGATGTGGGATCAGCGCACGAATTCAAATAAAGGCTTGAAAATGCATGACTGGCTGTGTTTGGAGACGGCAGTGTGTAGATTGTGGGGTAGAAGGGATGGTCGCGAGAAGAGCATCTCCTTAAGTGTATACTTCATTGCAGAAAATGAAAAGGGTCTTCCACCCTCCTATTGTCGAAGCATCGTCAATTCAAAAAGCTCTCGGTGCAAGAACCCGGACGACCAAGCATCTCGCTCCATTGTCTTGTAATCTACCTGAAATTGGAAATGGACCTGAAACAATCAAATTGCGATGGTAAAATTGTAGCGCAAACAGTTCATGGGTGCGATTCGGACGACAACGAGTTGCCGTTTATCACAAAAGCGATCAGCAGATCTGGAATTCAAACTAGTGCCCTCTAAGTGACAGATGCTTAATCAACTTGACTGTCTCCGTAGCTAGAGCTGCTTCGTCTCCTGAGGTGCGCAAGAAATATCTTGACGAAATATTAGGTGCATTTAGTTGAATTACGGTACTTGAATCCTGAATTCGTGTTTCATTGCCGCAGCAGATATCGACAGCCAGTGATTCCAGTGTGAGCGATAAACACGAATGCTAACCAGCTTACAGAAGAGTGAATGGGCCGGGACTCAGGGGCCGACGAGGTTTGAAACATATAAGCCATCGGACAAAAATCAATTACGGCAGTATTTGACAACGAACCGTTGCAAGTATGGACATGCTATCAGTGGGGACGTTACAGGTAGGCAAACGCAGCAAAAAGAGACGGTTGGGGACAACAAAAATTGAGTAGGAGAGGGAACTCCAACCACAAGCATGTTTATCACCACCCACCCTATTCGATGCAATGGGCACCGCTGTCCTGGTTATCCTGTGTGAGGGATTTGTTGTAGATGTGTAACTCATGAGAGATGGTGGATGGGTACTGTTAGGGAGCCTGGCCACCAAGTAGAAGAACGATTGGGGTTCCAAACCAAAGCCATTGGTCCAAACAAGAACTTATCCGAAAGGCATCAGGGAAGATTGTCTATCTGGACCAAGTATTATTCCACTCAATTTCCGATTTAGTTGTGAGATGAAATCGAATCTCAACCCGAACCACCGGTATGATAGGTTTTCGGGTTTCCGCACATTTCGCCTGCATGTTTGATTAAACCTTCAGCCTAATATACGCCATCCTTTGTTGCTAATTGACTCATGGATTCGCGTAAGCGGATACTGCTCGTCAAGGTGCAGTCTCGTGGATATATATATATATATATATACTCAGATGTTTAGGCGGATCCCGCTGTCTCCCGGCTTCTTGCGACGCCTGACCTTATGCGGTTCTAGGCCATTCCAAATTTTGGAGTCACGAGTGCCGGTCTCCACGCCGCCGTCTAGGGAGACATGACTCTTATGGCGCCTGTCTCTTCTACTGTACTCATGCTCCCAACATTTCTTAAAGACAGGTATGCAGTCTCCTCACCAAAAGATTTAGTCAAGTGGATTGGGCGTCTTCCACCCCAAACTTCTGCGATTCGAATCTTACCCATAGACCACTTTGTTAGCAGATGATTATTCGCTGTCGTCTAGTTGGTTACCACGTATGCCTTATTGTGACTTTATTCTATTGTCTTTGTGACTTTCAGGCCACCATTTGCGGTCCTTCATTAGTATAGTGAGTCGTAGGCCTTACGGAGTTTTTCCTTTCACTGTACTCAAGTCCCAAGCGTCCAGTTAAAAAATGAGGCTAGTACGTTGACTGCGTGATCGACATTGGTAATGGAATTTTTGTATTGCCGTGACTTCGACTTGCCGTTAGTAAAAACCGCAAAATTTGTTTTGCTTTTCAGAGTAACAGTAAATATGCCTGTCTGCATGTACCCAGCAGTCATTGCACCTGAGCGAAACATTCCAAATTACGTCGCTCACGGTGAATCGGTCTCTGGATTAGGTGTTCGTCAAGGCTCGGCTGTTGTTCCTGGTGAAATGATATTTTCGTCCGGAGCTAATTTGATCACCGGTCACGGCACGTACAGGGATATGGACGTAGACATGATCGTGGAACAGTGGAAGTCAGTCAAAACAAATGACAACCAGCCCAGCGCTGCGGATGAAGCTATGCGAAATGCCCCGATGCGAACCTCCCTCACCGGCCGTGTTCGTATCGTGAATAAGTTGGTCTACGTGGAGCCACCGAAGGCACGGTATTCTGGGAACGTCGGTGATACCGTTGTTGGTCGAATTGTGGAGGTAAATGTGTATTTCTCTCGGTTTTCTGGTTCTAAACTTATCATCATAATGTTATATATTTTTTGTTCACCTTTGATTCATCGAATAGCTTCATTATGACACTTGAGATATGTGATTGGATATATTGTTTCAAACCGCCAGGCATATTTTCCACTGGGATTCGACTATTATTCTTGTTCCATGCAGTCACCGTGCTAATCTTTGAGAAGGCTACAATCAGTCCTCTCCGTGAGATGGAATTTGGTAGAAATTCCTATTTCCGGAAGAGGTTCAATGGGAACTTAGATTGTTGAACTCCTGAGTCAGGACTAATAAAGAATCTGTTCCCTCTCTCTGCTTTTCGGACAAGGTAGTTTCACATTTGTGGAAATGGACACAGTTTACTTTTATTTGTTCTTCAGCCGAAATCTCGTCGTATATAACCATACGACGCATCTCTTCAGATTGGATTATGTGGCACTCGGCTAATTGTATGCATAAAGCTTGAACAATTTGGTATTTAGTGTAACGTAGAAATTGCATTAAACTGGCGAGCAATTTGGTCCTCCGTTTGGGGCTTTGACTTTATCTCATTACTAAATCGGAAATTGAGTGGAATAATACTTGGTCCAGATAGACAATCTTCCCTGATGCCTTTCGGATAAGTTCTTGTTTGGACCAATGGCTTTGGTTTGGAACCCCAATCGTTCTTCTACTTGGTGGCCAGACTCCCTAACAGTACCCATCCACCATCTCCCATGAGTTACACATCTACAACAAATCCCTCACACAGGATAACCAGGACAGCGGTGCCCATTGCATCGAATAGGGTGGGTGGTGATAAACATGCTTGTGGTTGGAGTTCCCTCTCCTACTCAATTTTTGTTGTCCCCAACCGTCTCTTTTTGCTGCGTTTGCCTACCTGTAACGTCCCCACTGATAGCATGTCCATACTTGCAACGGTTCGTTGTCAAATACTGCCGTAATTGATTTTTGTCCGATGGCTTATATGTTTCAAACCTCGTCGGCCCCTGAGTCCCGGCCCATTCACTCTTCTGTAAGCTGGTTAGCATTCGTGTTTATCGCTCACACTGGAATCACTGGCTGTCGATATCTGCTGCGGCAATGAAACACGAATTCAGGATTCAAGTACCGTAATTCAACTAAATGCACCTAATATTTCGTCAAGATATTTCTTGCGCACCTCAGGAGACGAAGCAGCTCTAGCTACGGAGACAGTCAAGTTGATTAAGCATCTGTCACTTAGAGGGCACTAGTTTGAATTCCAGATCTGCTGATCGCTTTCGTGATAAACGGCAACTCGCTGTCGTCCGACTGGTTACCACATCTGAACTAGTGAGACTTTTTGTGGTTCTCAGCTGAAGTTGAAAGGTCGTGTGTACTGTGCCGCTCTGCGTTCAGTTCTGTTGTACGATTGCCAGACGTGGAGTATGCGTGTGGGCGATGTTCGTCGGTTGGAGGTTTTCTACAACCGATGTTTATGTAGTATGGCTAGGATTGAATGGAGTGACCGGGTGAGTAATATTGATGTTGGGAATCTGGTATTGGGTGCCACTTCTGAGAAGAGCTTGTTTCAGCGTATGAAACTGAGTAGACTACGCTGGTTGGGTCATGCGTTGCGTATGACGAACACTCTTCTACCATGCCGTGCCTTATTTTGTGTTCCTCCTAAGGAATGGAAGAATCCATGTGGAGGTCAACAGATGGCGTGGCAACGTGGGATGGGAAAATGTACAGCGAACTTAGGTAAAGTAGGTGTCTCACTTCTTCCTCTTCGTGGTTGGGGTCCGAAAGACTTGTCAACTAGCAGCTGGCTGGAGACACTGAACATGGCAGTGAACCGTGAACAGTGGCGATCGTGTTGTCATTATCTGTTGAATCAGAATGACTGAAAACGTGCGTTTGTACAGTTAGGCTGTTTCCTGTGTTGGCTGCAGCATCATCTTATCTTTTCCCGCCCGTGTTGGTCCGCTGTCTGTTCCCGTTGGATATTCACTCTCTTTATAGAAACGTATAATTTTGGGAGAAAGGCAGCGGTCAGTGAGGCTTGCCTTGCTGTTTAACGCTGAACGATGTTGACGATGTTGATGATGATGTCGGCCACTTTCTCCCTCGATGCAGTCGGCCTTAGTGGCCATAGATATGTCCCTTGCACCACACGCATTCTTCGGGCATGTCATACAGACGTGGTGCAGGAATACTACTGTGTGACAAGGTTTAAGTGGCTCTTTTAGACTGGATTCCGGTTAGCAGACGCTTATGCGTATTAGAACTCCAGAAGTTATTCGGTGTTTGAAAAGATAACTGTGTTAAGCACTGCATGTTTGTCGCCTCGCTGTATGGCACAACAAAGTGCATTGACGACACGCGAAAAGATGAGTTTTATGAAGAACTCATCACTCTTGTTCGTAAGAGGAAGGGTTACAACATTGTTGTCATAACCAGTGGTTTTAATACATAAACTAGAAGATGTATTGGTGAGGTGTTTTTTGGTGGATGTTGCAAACGGCGCTCTCAGACTTCCCAATTTTTGTGCAAACAATTGTTTACTCCTGCCTAGTACAAGTTTCCGACACCGTTTGGGTCCCAAAGCAACACGGCACATCAACTCCACAGGTATTCTGAGTAAGAGCGACCATATCACAGTAAGCTCCCGTTGGCGCGGTTCTGTCCGGAACCGCAGATCTCACTGATCCACGCGCGAGTTTGAGTGGAGTTTTCAACGCAGCTCGGTGGTCATCAGTGCAGACACAGTTATCTTTGAAGGATCTCTGTTTCGGCTGTTCGCAACAGTTGTGTGGAGAAGCTCTCAGATATTGCAGGAATCCCGACAAGCAACAGTGTCTATGTGTTGTGGAATAATATCGGGCAGGAGATGCATTTAGCAACAGGTTTTGCTTGCCGAGCTTTATCCACTGTCTTACAAATGTTCACGTTTGATAAGTCTTCTGCTTCAGAATCTGCTCCTTGCTTTTCCCTTATGAATACATTAAACTGGGTTTAGCATCGTTTATCCAGGTTCAAAACGGCCTATACTTTTTCTCCCGTTCCAGGTTGCGAAGCGCCGAGAAAGTCCAGTTATTAGCTCTTTGCCACATCGGCATAAAACTACATGACGATGGCATTACTTGCGGTATTTGAACATGGTTGTCTTCGTAATATCCGCAGGATATCCTGGAAGAATTTCCTCAATGTCTTGAAGGCCGGACGTAAGGCGCTGATTGGATTAAGGTGGCTGAGACATGTTTTGCGCCTGACCACGAAACGGCAATGTTGCCGTTGCCGGTTGTGATTGGAGGATAGGTCACGGTGGCCGATCGATGACTTAGGGAAAAGTTTGAAAGTCTTGATGATTAGAGTGGCTCTTCTATGTCGATTAAGATTACCGGGTTGGGGCCCACGAGATCCCTCTAAACTATGGTTGGATACATGACATGACTGGATGTCACAGTCAGTGATGTTCTTAGATTCGAAATATTTTCCTGTGTAATTGTTCCACTTCTTACTTTGTAGTTGATCTTTTACTGTTTCTTATTCTCTTCTTTTTTCTTTTTTGAGTAGTTAGTATTGTGAAGCAGCAACCAAAACCGGAGCACTTTGGTGCAAGGTTAAAAACTAAACTGGACCTAATGAACCATGCCGAAATAAGCCAGGTTCCAATGTTTGCGATAATGTTGGTTGGGATTTTGCTTTACTGATAGGTTTGACGCTCGTTACTAAAAATTAATCTTACACATTGATTTATATCTTCCACTTCGTCTTCAGCCTGTTTACTGAGCCATGCTCTTTATTGTATTATGGGGCAAGGCGTGATTTCTGTTAGGTGACTCAGTTGGACTTTGTGATTAGGACTTAAAATAAGTCAACAGGTCGTTCCTCATAAATACAAGTTATTTGGTCATCTTGATGGGTTTTTATTTTCCGTGTCCAGATAACTTTTCCCTTGTAACCAAGGTCGCGTATATTTCGCTGCTGCTAATTAGAGCCATTTAAGTCAATCCTCTACTTCGTTTTGGGCAACCGGGTTGTGTCCAAACCCCAGAGGAATCATGGGCCCTGATCGGAAGGTAGTGACATAGAGATGAAGTCTGCATATTGTTTCTGTCTTCTCTCTTTTTCTTGCTCATTGTTTTGCCCTTCGCCAGGATCTCGATGGCACGCAAATTTATGCAGAATGCAAATGAATATACATGCATTACTCGCCCGGTTACTCCATCTAATCCTAGCCATTTTCGACCACAGATGTTTACATAGTATGGCTAGGATTGGGCGGAGTAACCGAGTGAGTAATGCAGAGGTCAGGAATCTAGTACTAGGTGCCGGCTTCCAGAACACCTTGCTTCATCATATAAAACTTAGACTACACTGGTTGGGTCACGTGTTGCCTATGGCGAACACTCGTCTACCATATCTTGCCCTATTTTGTGTTCCTCCCAAGGAATCGAAGAAGCCACATGGAGGCCAACAGATGATGTGGCAACGTGGGATGAGAAACTGTACAGCGAACTTAAGATCACTCTCTGTCCCCCTTGGATGTTTACTCTTTTTATAGAAACTTGTAACTGGGGAAAAGGCAGCGGTCAGTAAGGCCTGCCTTGCTGTTTAACGCTGAACGATTATGATGATGATGATAGGCAATCTGTGAGTACCGTCACATTTTTCCTTGTTCCCCTCAAGTGGTGTTAAGAAATGAGTTGCAGTGGTTCAGTACAGAGATAAATTGGCATCTATCGGGTTTCCAGGTCCGCACCACAACACGACAAGATGGTCGTGTGCATGGAGACATGTGAAGATGTTTTTCTTTAACCTTCGAACTCGATCATTATCAAGAAAAAGGTCAGCCGTCGGTTTACATCGTATCTGTTGTGTACAGATATTTGTCGGTTTAGTATAGCAACATTCTTTCCATCTGCCAAGCTTTCTGAAAGTTGTCGGGTCTGTGATCTGTTGCTGGCAGTATTTTTTTCATCTGTTTTTTATTATCACAATTCAACTGTAAACGGGAAAGCTCATCCAGAGGCCAGTTGATATTTCCCTACTGTTTGCCCTTCTCCTCCCTTCAACCAAGGTGGAACAACGACGTTGGAAGGTGGATGTGAATTCTGCTTTGTTCGGGAATTTGGCTTTGGCAAACGTGAAGCTGCCTGGTGGTGAACTACGACGCAAATCAGAGGATGACGAACGGGCGATGCGCTCGTTTATGAAGGTCAGTTTTGTTGCTTGGGCATTTTCGCTGTCAATTGGGATGATTTAATCTGAATTATTTTCGTACGTGCTGCGTTACTAATGGTAGTCACTGATTTGATAGTTGGTTAGTAGGTGCAGTCAGCTCAGAGTAACAGTAAACTGTTTCACTTTCAATTTGCGGAAGATTTTGTGCCTCCATGTGTAGACTCAAGTGAATTTCAAATTTTCCCGTACAAATCCCAATTGCATTGTAATGGTGTTGGTAAAGTGCTTTGACACTCTCAAGTTGTAGGATGCGGATGCAAAACTGAGTGGACTGAAAGAGAAACCTTGCGTACACGGGAAAAGCATTAGACTGAATATACTGATTTTTTTCCTCGGGTGGCTATGTTTTCTCAGATGTTTACACATCGGATTAGGTATCCTTGTGTATGGAAAGGACTCGTTCAGGTTATACCAATATGGGATGCCTGTGGCATTGGCTTGGCACCGAAGGTCTGGCGTGCACCGAGGAAATTTGGTCGGTCCTCCTATACAACCCTGAATCATCACCATTGTGGGCGAAAGTCTCGTGTGGACTATCGGTGCTTGAGCGGTGGTACTTTCACAGAGTTGCTGTGAACACTGTAGCAGGAGTGCTGGTGTAGGATACTGTTCCTCAGAGCCCAGTCTTTGGAGCGCTCATGCGGTATAGGTTACGGTGATCGGGTCATGTTCTGCTCGCTCCCAGAAATCGACCGCATGGATGTGCAATTTTCTACGCGGCGTGTTGCATGTGTACCGCGGATCGGGATTGTCATTCTCAACAGAGTGGGTTGAAACTTTCAGTCACTTCCAAAAGTAGCGCAAATTAAACTTCCAGCTCACGGAATTCTGCCACCGTGCAGCGGGAAACGTTGGCTTCGTCTACGTTCCGCATTCAGTAGCATGTTTTTATTCAATCTTTTTTATGTCCACTGTTGTTTTCTTATCTCTATCTGCTTTTCATTGTTTCCTGCATTTGTCCTCGAGAGGATAGTGCCATGAGGTAATAATTAACTTCCAAAACATACCAATCCGCACCTCGCGATTCGTAGGACTAAACTGTACGACTCGAAACCCTTCCGTTTCTTGCTCCTCTAGGTCTATTTCATATCCCTTCTATGTTCATTACTTCTATGGAATCGTGTACCTCTAGGAAAAGATGGTGGTTAGTGGGGCTTGCCCGCTGTTTAACAGTGAATCAGGATGATGATGATCATGATGATGACGATTGGCGTTCAGTGAGGAACTCACGTAGGACATCTGATCATCATCAAATTTAACTGTCACCCACTGATCAAGAAGTTTCTTTATTGACTAATTCATCGCTTTGCTAAGTCCATTCCTGTCCTTTTTCCCCAAACAGACCTGCCAACTTGCCATCACTCACTCTCGAACAAAGCTTGCCCGTTACATATTTTAAATTTCACGAGACAAGGCTCTTTTCGTTTTGACAATGTTTCAATACTTCTTGTTGTCGGTGAAAATCTTTATTTGAAAGATACATTTTTGATAGCTCTGTTTTTCAGTTGATTATGATTTGGCACTTTCGTTTACACTTTGCATACTTTCATTCCGGTAATTTTATCAGGAAGGCGATGTCATCGTGGCCGAGGTACACGAAGTTTACAAAGACGGCACTCTTCAACTTCATATGCCCGGGACACGAACGGGTAAACTCGGCGGTGGATGTTTTTTACGTATTCCTCCCAGTTTGGTTAAGCGTCAAAAGATCCATCGGCACCGGCTGGCTATTCGTCGCAATTTATCACCTTCGTCATCATCCTCGTCTGACCCCGGAGTTGCAGGCGTGATACATGTCGGTCTCATTCTCGGCTGCAACGGTTACGTGTGGATCGGGCCGGCTCGGGCAATGGATATTGGCCTGGGTCTAACAGCGGCAACTGAATCCACCGGTGATCCGCTGGCTACTGAGGCCGGTCGTTTAGAGTATCTTCTCGAACGATTGGCGGTGTCCCGTGTACGTAATTGTGTACTAGCACTCACCCAGAACGGGATGCCCGTGTGGGAGACAAGTGTACTAACCGCATGCGAGGCGAGTTGGTTTACGGAGCAGCCGGAGGACGTAGATGAAGAGATGGAGGATGAAGAGGAAGATGCGAATCAACATCGCCAAGCGTTATCGTCGAGCACGGCCAAATCAGATCCGGTTCGACGACATCGAAATCGGATCGCGAGACTACTTCGACCGGACTTTTCTCGGAGACTAGTGTCTCTTGTTCGGGCTAAAATTGGATCTGTAGGATAAACTCGACGCGTCTTTGTGTGGCTGTGTCTAAATGGCCTTGGTGCTTTTTGTAAATAAAATGATAGAAATTTGTTTTCACTGCTATCGACCTTCGATTTTTATGCCCTTATCGTTTTTTGTAATCTACTGAATACGATATTTTTATAAGGGGTCCTGCGCTCGTGCATCGTTCGAAAATTCTCACGGCACTTTCACTGAGGAAAGAAGTTGCCAGAACTCTTCCGCAGGAGAAGTGTACGTCAGTGGAAGATCTAATGTGATATTGGTAACACGCGGCTTCGGACATTGTGGCATATATCGCACTGAGGAACCGGTATCCCTATTGGATGGGTTATACAGACCCATCCATTCCATGCATCGCGCAGGACGGGAAAATCCGGCGAAATTCAATTAGCCAATCACCTTGAAGCTCTCGCATCGAGTGAGGAACAAGATGGCAGTATACAGCTTCGTACTACTTACTCAGTCGTAGAGGCCACGGATACTGTCGATGTATTTGTTAGACCGGTTCTTCCAGGGCGTCGTCTCAACAAATGTTATTACCTTCGCGGTTAGTAAACACATGTGAAGCTAATAGCTTCTCCTTACATGGCATAAACATGATCCATCGAGTGACTGGAATGAACCCCGTGGTCTACGATGTCGGTCGTTTGGATTTGCACGGTGCACTATCCAAAAATTATTGGGAACCCTCTCGAGGACTGATGGCCTGTTAATTCTTCTTGTTAAGCTAGACGATAAACGATATGGTAAATTTGTACAAACTGTGATGCAGGCTCATTGGTTAGTTATAAGCTGGTAATCAAGACTTTCGAGAAAAGAATATTCAACGTTATACTTTGGGATGGCGTTTTAATCACCCTTGCAACTGGAGCGCAAAATAATTTTCCACTGGGAAGAGGAACAGGCTAATTGGAATTTCAGTGTGGATCATTTCAGTTTGTAAGATGGTCTTCTTCCGGTTAGTATGTTTTAGGTGAAAGATTGAAGTTGGGTTTAGGGCAGAGGGAGTAGTCATATTTGCACAAAATGTATCAATCTCCATCTTGTCACAATATAGAAAACAGAATCAATAAAGTAGTAACAGGAGTGTATTTGTTACATGGTGAAAAGTCACCAAAGAGGATCTGCGGAGTCTGAAAAACGAAATGGACGAACCTGATCTGTCTAGCTTTGAAGTGCTGACCATCGGAACATTTCTCATTTCGGGATGGGCAATAGTCATCTAAACTAATCGATCATGGGAAAATGTATCCCCCGAAAATTTTTTCTGTGGGTGGAAAATATATAAATAGCGAGACTGGGGCGAGTAATAAAACATTTTAAACCACAATCCACGAACTGACGGCTTTTCGGCTCAATGAGAATCGGTGGATATAAACGCCGAACTAAATAGAACAAAGCTAATTGGTTGTCAAATCGCCGACGAGCTTGAGTGCTCGCATCAAGAGAGAGTTTTGCGCCATTTTACGTTCCTAAGTTTGGGCTTTGCTTTCGCAGTTCCGTCTCTCGGGTTTTTCTCGCGTTGGATCAACTAGTACTTTCAAGTGATACTCTTCGATTAAATACCCACCTCCAGTCTTCGCACAGCGAAGTGCAATGGGTCTGAAATGAAAGTTCTCCGGTGTTTCTGCTTTGACATTATCTGGCGAAGGTGCAGGCAATCTGGAGACTGATAATGGCATAGTTCGCCCAAATCTGGGTGGGAATTTGTTGCGTTCTATTGAATCTACATTTGTGCACTCAAGTAATACTACAATTTAGTCCATCTAATTTGATTCGCTGACAAGTAGCTTTTATTGGGATGAGGTGAAAATGGAATATATATATATATATATAAATTGTCGCAGCGAACCTACACCTTGACTTGATGTGAAGGCTTGCGTGCCTCCATGATCCAACGAGCTATACAGGATAGCTTATCTCTAGCCGAACACCCAATCATTCATGGAAGGTCAATGGGTAGAGGCCTGACGAAGTAGCCTCCTGATCCTCCAAGTTGGGGATTGATATGAGTTAGCAGCTCAATCGGAAAAACGAGTGGAACATTAATTGATCCAAGTAGATGGGCGCCCACTCAGCTATTCCCCGCTGCCTTGCGGTCAGGTTCTTGTCAGAACCAGAGGCATTGGTTGAGAACCCTAATCGTTCTTCTGCTTAGCGGCTGGACTCCCTAGCAGTACCCGTCCATTATTCCCCATGAGTTACACGCCTACAAATAATTCCATACTGCATCGGTCGTCGCGCAGGATAATCAGGACCGCGCTGCCCATTGCACCGAACGCAGGTGGGGTGGGTAGTGATAAGTATGCTACTGCTCAGAGTTCCCTTTCTTTTATTCAACCTGTCTCTTCTGTCTCCAACCCAATCTGTTTGCCTCTTCTGTCTACCCATAGTATCTCCATTGATAACACGCCCGATACTCACAACGGTTTATTGTCAAGTAGTGTAGTAGATGGTTTTCAATCTGTTAGCTCACATTTTCTCAAGCCTCGTCAGCCTCTGCATCTGGGTTCCTTCAATGTGCGCACTTTAATGCAGGCTAGCCAACAGGCGTGTTTGGCTCTGACAGTGGACTCACCTTCGATTGGTGTCTGCTGCGTGAGTGAAACACGGATTCATGATTCGAGTAGAGTAATTCAGCTAACTGCGCCAAACGTCTCGTCAGGATATTTTTTTCGCACTTCAGGAGACGAAGCAGCTCAAGCTGTGGGTCAACGTGGTTTAGGAAGTCTTGAGTGAGAAGGCTGAAGCAGCCCTTTTAGACTGGATCCCAGTCAACAGTCGCTTGTGTGCCATGAGACTGCAGGGATCAGTCGGCGTCCGAAAGGATAGTAGTGTTAAGCGTGGTTTATTTGTTGTCTCGGCATACGCTCCAACAGATTGCAGCACTGACATGGAGAAAGACGAGTTTTACAATAACCTCGTCGCTCTTGTTCGGAAGAGCAAACGCTCTGACATTGTTGAGGTAGAAGGTGACTTTGATGCACAAGGTGGAAAACTGAGTGCATCGGAGTCCTGTTGAGGCGGGCGATGCGCCTTGCCTGCACAGCGAACAGACAACGGGGAAAGACTTTTCCAATTCTGTGCAGATAATCTAGTGCGAATTTCCGACACAGTTCGCGTCGCACTGCGACATGGCGCTCTAACTTGACAGGTACCTTGAGTCAGATTGACCATATGGCAGTTAGCTACCGTTGGCGCGGTTCTGTCCGGAACTGTAGATCATACTGGACCACGTACGTCGAATCGTACCATGCGTTAGTTTTAATGCGATTTTTGCTGCGGCTTAATGGCCATCGACGCATGCCACTAATCCGATTGGCTGTCGAACGGTTGTTCGCAACAACTACGAACAGAAATTATCCGAGGAACTGAGAACTGCGACCAGTAGCAATGTAGACGAGCGGCGGGATCAAATTAAGCAGGCGATGCATTTGGCGGTGAATTTCGCCTGTGGTCCTAGATCCAGCATTCATCAAAAACACTGGATCTCTCAAGCATCGCTAAGTCTAAGGGAGCAAAACGCGAGCTGCCTAACTGCAAGGAAGTGAATAAGATGCATCGACACTTGCAGCGTCAGTTGACCATAAGCCTTAGGAATGACCGCGAAAACTGGTGGGTTAAGTTAGCCGAAGAGATGCAAGTGGCGTTCGCTTCAGGTAACAGTCAAAGACTGTTTAAGCTTATACGCGACAGCGGTGGGCGGCGAACTTCGGTTAGTGAAGTCGTGTGCGATAGGACTGGAGAGCTCATTCATGGTAGACAGGAAGGACTGGACCGTTGGGCAGAACATTTCAAGGATCAGTTTAGCTGGCCATACGCTATCGTATCTAGTTCGACGTCTGGAGCTGTGAATCCTTGGGAGGTGTCACTTGATCCCCCAACGGAAGTGGAAGTGGAGTCGAATATTCGGCTTCTGAAGAGGGGAAAAGCAGCCGGTCCCAACGACCTTCCCCCAGTTCTTTTCAAATTGGGTGGAGAAGTGCTGGCGAAATCACTTACCTCCTTGCTTCATGATATTTGGAACGAGGAGCGTATCCCGCTATCGTGGGGTGAGTCACTGATTATAACCATCTTCAAGAAGGGTACACGGAGTGACTGCAGCAATCATCTTGGGATTAGTTTAATTCCGATAGTTACTAAGGTGCTAGCTTTGATAATGCTGGGCCGTTTGACACCGATTCGCGAGAGTAATATCCTCGAACAGGTGGCCGGATTTCGGCCAGGTCGAAGTTGCATCGACCAAATATTCACTCTTCGACAGATACTCGAAACGCGCCACACGCACCGCCGCCCTACGATCGTAGTCTTCTTCGTCTTGAAAGGTGCCTTCGACTCCATGGATCGATCGTCGCTACTCAGTGCTCTCCACCGGAAGGGTATGCCAACGAAGTTTGTGAACCTGTTGCGAGCATTGTACTCGCATACCTATGGTCGCGTTAGGGTATACGGTGAACTGTCACGTTCATTCGAAACAACTAGTGGCGTTCGACAAGGGTGTATTGTGCCGCAATGCGTTCAGTTCTCTTGTACGGTTGCGAGACGTGGAGTATGCGTGTGGGCGATGTTCGTCGGTTGGAGGTTTTCGATAACCGATGTTTACGTAGTATGGCTGGGATTGGATGGAGTAACCTTGTGAGTAATATTGAGGCTAGAAATCTGGTATTGGGTGCCACTTCTGAGAGGAGCTTGTTTCAGCGTATGAAACTTAGTAGACTACGCTGGTTGGGTCACGTGTTACGTATGACGAACACTCGTCTACCATACCGTGCCTTATTTTGTGTTCCTCCTAAGGAATGGAAGAATCCATGTGGAGGTCAACAGATGGCGTGGCAACGTGGAATGAGAAAATGTACAGCGAAGTTAGGTAAAGTAGGTGTCTCACTTCTTCCCTTTGGGGGTTGGGGGCCGAAGGAGTTGCCAACTAGCAGCTGGCTGGAGACACTGAACATGGCAGTGAACCGTGAACAGTGGCGATCGTGTTGTCATTATCTGTTGAATCAGAATGACTGAAAACGTGCGTTTGTACAGTTAGGCTGTTTCCTGTGTTGGCTGCAGCATCATCTTATCTTTTCCCGCCCGTGTTGGTCCGCTGTCTGTTCCCGTTGGATATTCACTCTCTTTATAGAAACGTATAATTTTGGGAGAAAGGCAGCGGTCAGTGAGGCTTGCCTTGCTGTTTAATGCTGAACGACGATGATGATGATATATATAGCTTATTATTAAATGTTCTTTTCAGTTTAGGTAAGCGCATGTCAATCAAGCGACCAATTTTTTATTGTCTGGCACTGGTTAGAACGGAAGCGAGAAGTACATAAGAAAAGTGGATTGCCTCACGAACCTTTTGCATACCATACGAAAAATGTGAGATGTTTTTTCAACGTATCCACCTGCATTCTTAAATTATCTAAAGTGCCCTCACATGAACAATAAAGTGGTGAGCAGGGTAAGTGTTAATTCTTGTTCTGCGAACTGTCTTTGGCTAGCAGAGTCTGACGAGGAATTGACTCGTAAAGCTTCTCATCCAGTACAATGAAAACGAAGACTGGCTGTACGGCACTGTTGATGCGAACCAATTGATAACATAAAAGGGATTGTACAGACCGGGTGAAGATGCTTCCATTAGATAGTAACGCAAAGCTACCAAGGGCACAGGAAGTCGGAAATTCGTATGCGCGTAAATCGGAACACTGACAGGTGTCTCCGAATGACAGTAGAACTCTCAAGGAGACGAAACTAAAACACTACGCATGGTCAACAGAGTCCGAATCATGCCGGGTCATGACGTCCTTGTATGTTAGTGCGAGTGATGTGAACCGGTAGAAAGAGGGAAAGAGAGAAAAGAGAAGACAATGAAAAGGTTAACAACCGCAGATCGGCAAGGTCACATGCACAAGTGGTGTGTTTGTACAATCGTTCGTTGGTGGTACGATTAGCACGAGCCATGTGACATCAGCGGTGGAAACGCTGGGAGAAAGGACGATAATAAATAAGGGTAGGTGAGGTCGCACACATAAATGATGCAGCCTGCGCGTGTAATCTATTATTGAAAACTTGATGTGTGGATGTCGACAGTCAATGGGAAACGAAAGTCAGCCGGCTCCATGAGGCTCAGCTAAGAAGTAGGCCATGAGACGGAGGTTCATGAAGCAACGATTCTGAGGGTCAGAGTCTACACTTGGTTCCAGTTATTCGTTCGCATGTTGATACATAACACTGTCCGTAGTTGCTCAAAGTGAATAGAGTACGGGAACACCTAGGATGGTTACAAGTGCGGTGTGATTACGTCTCTTCGACGGAAATGGGCGTAGCTAATGCGTTCCTTACTACCCGCAGACTTCAGAGCAACCAATCATAAGTTTACAAGTCTGGCATCCCTCCTCTTTTTCACAAAACCAATCTGTTTAGACGCTTGAAATTCTTCGGCCGCAGTCGCACCTTGTAGTACATGTGAAACTGCTAGGAAATTTAACGGTGGTCAGTGTATCACACACAGTCATTTTGATAATGTGAACCATAGGCTAAGGTGAGGCTGCGAGCCGAAGCTAGAAATGCGTGACCGTTGTTTCGTTTCGGTGCGTCATGCAACAATGAGGACGGATTATGTCCGGGTGACAAGACCGAATGACAAGCCTGCCTGAGATCAAGTGAACGACTCCCGGGCCAAGAACCGAGTCGACTGCAAGCCGGAAAGAAGGGTGGCGAATCGACCGTCCAATCTTATTCTATGAGAATCAAAGTGGTCTGGTTTTCGTGACGTTCAAAGCCTAACTGAGGTGGTACTGAAAATGAATAAAAGAGAGACAATGAGCTTCAGAGACGGTTTAGGGAGCCAGGAATCCGCGCTTAAGTTTTAACCTGGACAGACCCACACGAATCGTTTGATTATGGTTTGAATTAGGGTCGAGACAGCGGAGCGAAGCCACCAGAGGTAACGTCCGCGCAACTGCGGCGAGATCACGCTGATTGCATCCGTCGATGAGCTAAGCAAAGCATCGCGTGGGAATATCAGCCATTACTGGTGGGCCAAATTAGTTAGCGGGCTATTCCATCAATGAGTGCAGTTTAAGAAAACCGAAACAAATGATCCGTTTTTGATTGGTAAACAGTTTTTTATCTAACTTGTCGGTTTACGTTAGACTCAATCGGTAAAGATGATTGAGATTGGCAATTTATGAGTTGATATGGGAAGAGACCGCTTGGGTTTTATGAAAATGATCACTTTTCTGGTTAGTTGTTTCAAAATCATTTGTTGCTGAAACATTCTGCTCTGTAATACATTGCATCAATCCAGAAAAGAGCACGATCGATTGTCTAAGTTTGCAAGTAATGTTTCAGGCATTTCGGCACCGAGTAAATTTGGGTGGATCGCCGACTACTGGTGCTGGAAGGTTGTGTACTTTTACTGCGCGCTTAGTCCCATCATTTAATTGCTTAATGGTAATTTGCCTTACTGATCATGAAACATATTTGCAGGGAAACTTCAACTATTTGAACGGGCCAAGACGAATGGTGTCGAGACATTGTTTTCTTCATCATGGTTGCTTTCCGTTGTCAGTGAAGCGCACTCCAATATGGAGTAGTATCTGGGATCCACCCGACAACACTACTGCCCTCATCGGTAGTTTTCGCGGAGGAAATAACGTTACATGTGGCAATCAATCCAATCTAAGCCTTTAAATCGTTCAGGCACGATAATTTTTGTTACAAAACCCGCAAACACTCCACTGTTCTCTCCTTGTGGTTTTACTTTGCGGCATTCAGTTTCACATCTGAAGTTGAACGTGCCGACAGGTAGGCTTGCATACTCATTTGCAAGTAATGTCTTTCCAGTCCATATCTATTGTTCTATGGTTGATAGGAAATTGACGATCGAATGCGCTTGTATTTCAAAAGTTTGTTTATCCGCGCCACGAACTTTTTATCGTTCCTCAAATTTTCATCAGGCAACTGCATGTTTTGAGGTACTTGTCAACACAATTGGTTTGAGTGCCTTGTAACATCGGTTTCTACCTTCCAAACGATGTAGTTCGTCTGCGTGTTTAATATTCCTAGTTATGATTGATTGTCGGAAGAACTTTCCTATCTTGCGCACTCTGTTGTGCATATTTTGGATTAGCTAAGCCTTATTTTTTCACAAATTTCAATTCCCAAAAAGGCAACATAGAAGATCCGGCATGGTTACTTTTTGGTTGATCAGGGGACTTGCGTTTCTTCTGTAACAAAACCCTGATTTGCATCCTTCCATAGTATGGGGAATTCAACTATTCAACCGCGTTGACCAGGTAAATGAGAATGAGGTGGCAAATTTACCTTAGGGTGTGAAAATTTGCGTTACTTTTGCATTATGGTTTTCGTTACTGACAATAATTAAAGTAGCAAATTGATCGATGTCAAGAGCATGGGACTCGACTGAGGTCCTAGCCCGAAATCAACAGCCTAACTGCGTCACATGCGTTCCCGAAACCAGTACACATAATGTTAAAAGGAACATGTAAGTTTATCAGTCTTTTGACTAGCATCCTAATGTTCTTAAGTAAATGTGATCCCATTTAAACCTCGAAACGGCATTTCAAATCCGTCTGAGACATTTTCAAGAGAACAAAATGTGGTCCCGTTTGTGACAAAGCATCTTAAATACAAATCATGTAATAACACTGTTTGTTGCAGCACCTTTCACTTGAAATACAGACCGTTCCAGGGCTGTAGCAAGGAGTACATTTTCCGCCGAACCAGCTCTCGTATTCGCACAACAAATCCTTACAGCATCTTTGACGAAACCAAGTGCAATCTTCGCCGTAATTGGCACAATATTCTGAAATAGATCAGAACTAGACATTACACCAGTTAACTGATTCATATCTCAGCTCACATTCATCCAATGAATATGATCGGTTTAGTCAGGCGTACATGTAAACCTCTAGTGAGTTTCTTCAACCAGACTGCATGGACGGCCGATCATTATCATTCAACTGCTCACGGTGGATTTGAAAACTTTGTTGGTCCTGGATCAGGCTGTTGCTTTTCATGGGATTCTCATCGCTAAGCTTGGATTTTAGCTCCATTATCAGTGGATGTGGACCAAATTTTACCTCCACTGGTAATAGAGCGTTTGCGACCTAAATGCCAAGCCCAGCTACCACGACCCCCTACTGGCGGTGGCCCAGCAGATGAGGCCGTGAACTTTGGACGTGAAGCTCGCGGGTTCGAATCCTCCCACCGGCGGCCAACTTCCCTTCTGTTGGTCGTGGACCTCTTCCTGAGGAATGATGCCCATTGCAATTCGATTAATAAAGGAAGTAATAGAATAAAGATAGGATTTGACAGCTCCCTTCTCGGTTTCGTAGATCCAGTGAAGGTGGAAAGTAGCACGCGTACATTATACATTCGTGTACTCAGTTTTTAATTCCACGAAAATTGTCCCAGTCGAGCTAAGCGTAGATTGTGTAAAACAAAACCATGCGTGGAAATGCGAATGTTGATCAGAAAAAAAGAATGAACTGGTCCCACAAGTTCCAAAATTGTACGAACTAGTAGTTTGTGAAACTCCTCTTACCCGCCCACGCAAGAGGCACGTGATAGTTGTGTGTGCCGTTTCTGTGCGCGCAGGGGGTAGGGGTAGGAAAAAGAGCGTTTACAGGCAAGAAGCTAAAAAGCACACATTACTGCAACAATCTTCGTCAGTGATGCACATTTTTCCGGGTGAAAAGCACGGGATACAAGTTCCAACAAACGGATAGTAAAGTTGACATGCCGATCCCGGACAGCATTGATAAAACGGAGTCCGTGTGCATGGCCGACCCAAACGTATACAAGGTGCTGATGATTGGACTGACAACGATACACCGAGGGATTTTACCGTATTATTGTGGGTTTGTTCGTGAACATGGTTGATCGGACGATTCGAAAGATGAATAGATTGAAATTTGAAATAAATATCAATAAGATCGTGAAAATTTCTGCCTGCATTCCGATTTACAAATCATTGTTACATAACGATAGATTTTCAATCAACTGAACTGATCTACTCTATGAGGGTCGGATATGAACAACTTTTGTCATTACTCCTTGGACAAAGATTAACACAGTCACAACGGTGTCGGACTGACTGCCCTGACTGATAAGCTGAGTGAAAACTTGTCGTGAGGTTTACGGTCAACGATGGGCCAAATGAGTCAGAAGGACAATGGATCAGTGAGTGTTGATCATTGAAAACTAACATGAACGATTTGATTTTGATTAACAAACGAACATTTTGTGTCTTTTGTCTTTAGGTATTCTTTCTGGAATTAGCGGGAACAGAAAATGGAGGCGATTGTTGATTGGCGAGTCGAAGTCAGAGCAGGGGTCTCATCTCTGTTAGTAGGTTTTAAAACGTTTTTTCCTTCTTATTCGATGGTCATATTATTACCAATTTTCGGCATTCCCTTACCGAACCACGTGCATTCTGGTGAAGAGGAGCCTTCGTCCACACTGCCGGGACACCAAACACGAAAGACTCTGTTAGAGGCTGTTCTTCTATCCAACGCTTTGTATGTAAAATTCGGCTCTTGACAAAATAGACTGGTGTTAATTTAATCCATTTGTGAAATAATTTCCATCTCGGCTGAATTCGAATGCATTTTTGGATCAGTTCTATATTCGGCAAATTTGCCAAAATCCAATCATGCCTCTAAGTCCTTATTGGCGAGTGCTGGTTGACTTAGTGAGAAATCCCGTTCTGATATTCAGGATAATTCATTGTAGTGGATGGGTTGTGCTTACGCGACCTGGTTTGGGTAATGACTGGTCCCTAAGTGAAATACCACAGCATCCCCCGGAATGGCAAAAAAGAATCTCAGAGCAAATGACTGCGATAATTCTTACTCGTGCCACCCCACGAGACTATATAAACAATAGATCTCACTTGACTTGATTGGTGAGTCAACAATAAACGCGCGGCCGCTTTCTGTGTTGCTATTCTATCTCTCGCTAGCGTGTTGGACTAGGCATTTGATTTCGCACTTTGTTTCTGTGTGACTGCCCACTCAAAGGACGACCTGGTCCGTTCCATTCCATAGTGCGAATCCGGGACTTGAAAGGTGAAGCCCGAATCATTATTTCTTCCACCTTAGTGTGTGTGTCAATGTTCTGCTAAGCCGTGAGCTTTGCGCTATTGTGCATCTAGTGGCTAGACATCCACTCTCATTTCGTGAGGCGCACCCTCACCCAGTCCTATTTTTGTCTCTGGGCTACGCCGCTCGATGGTCTCAGCGTTGTTGTGATACTGTGACGTTTAGCGTTGACGTCCCGTGCTTCAGTGCTGTGTGTCGCTCAGCTCAACTGCGGAATAAACCAGGTACCGTTTCTTTGATATATGATGCACTTCAAATCGCATCTGATGCCTCATTTTATCGTGCTAAAAAACAATTCATATTTATCCGAAATTCTACCAGCATTTGAAATTGAATTGCGTAAGTATTAGTGCTTTTGTTAGTCCCTGCGTAGTGACTGCCCTGACCGTAGGGATATTAGTCAAACCGCAGTATCGTCAAAGCTGCAAGCGCCCGTCATTCTTCGCAAGTTTTACAACACGCGTGAAGAGTAAACTCGTTGTCTGCAGCAAATCCATGGAACGAGGAATTGAAACTTATCTCACAGAACCGTGATTTACGCTTAACGTATGTGAATGATGTGAATGATATCACCCCAGTGATGGACAATCCATGTAATTCATTGGGTCTTGAATCCTTCAGCAAATGAGGTACCCAAATACGGTACGCACGTTGCACTTTCAATGTACAAGGCAGTTCTTAAAAACCTCGGGACCTCGAAACTGCCCAAGAAGGTGTTTGGGAGGTCCAGAGCGAGCTGGCGCAATTTTCGCTAGCCTGCGACATTTACGGCCCCGATAGAACATCCTCAATTCCCTTGATTGGAGAGTATGTAACGCTGCAGTCTTCATTGGTCTTCTTTACGTTCGAGAGACTTGAAATTTCCGCCTCCATTGTGCCCAAAGACATTTCGTATTCGACCATAGATATCTTCACAGTATTGCCTGAGTCTGGTGGACGGGTGGCGTTCAGGCTATGACTTGGCGTAAAGATTTCAAGGAATGACCTTCGGTTTCGGCACCGGTTGGTGCTTTACACCCCACTGGTTTCGATCCAGGAAATGAAGCTTATCGTCGCTTAGGGATGCTGAGGGACATAGCTAAGATACAAAGTTAGTGGCGTGAATGTTGCACGACCTCCCTGTAAACTGCATGCTCTGTATAAACAAAAAAATTCCTTGAAGAAAAAAATCAAAAAAATATATTCGGCGAAAACTAGCGTAAAGCACTTTGCTTTTTTCGTGAGTTTTTAGGTTTCTCTCTTGTACAAGCTTTCCGTTAGTACCGTGCTTATTTTCAAGCCAATCCAGGATATATATATATGTATATATAACATATTATATACATGTAAACCCATTTAGTCCCGCTACAAACAAAACTGTGCTGCTGAATTTTGAAAAATTACGCACATCCCAAAGTAACATTTATCGGAACGACTAGACACTCGTAAAACAATGATCACGTTAGACTGGTCGGTGTTATTTTTTCTGTTCGTGTCCGTACTACAGAACAGATTTATGCAAGTTAGAAAAGTGATTTTCATGCAAGAGAGGAATACGATAAACGATAGCATTTCCAAATTGAAAGTTCATCAAGGGTTTGGGACATACGAAATATGTGCACGAATGGAAATTCGGACGGATCTCACTGAGGACTTCGTCAATCCTAGCCAATATTTGTCCTAGAAATGGAACACTGAAATCACGATAATCAATGCTAAAGGGAAAATCAATCAGTAGGTCGATGCGAACTACAGTAATTTGTCATTTTTAACGAACCAGTCGATTGATAAATGAGTTGTCGGGAATAGAAGAAATGCGACCGATAGTAGACAGCTTTTAGTAGAGAATGTGTGAATCTTCTTCCAATTGTTCTGAGAAAATATTGGAGAGTAATATGAGAGAGGGAGAAAGAATGAATGAACACATTATGGACGAAAGGAAATAATGATGGAGTGCTTGACGCCAAGCTACCTCAGACTGTGGAGTTACGAGGACAGGTAACGTAACTGTTCGTCAAAATCCAAGATCCCCAGGGGAGGGATCGTGGGCATCTTAAATTGCCGCCGAGTGTAACAACTAAGTAACTAATGAATTCGGGTATGAGAACGACACGCTCCTCGTTACCGTGTGGGGAGCAAGAAGTGGAAAAGTACACTCAAACATCCACACGCATCACGCGGAAGGAAAGTTCTCCATGTCGCGAAACTTTTACGTGAAACATAAGAGATCCAACTGATTGGAAATCGGCTGGCAGATTACAAAATTGTATGCATACTTGAAAAAGTGTACACGTACAAAATAGACGATTCGCCCAAAATAGGTAGCGAAAAGGTATGGGAAAAGAACAGTATCTTGAAAAATTGTTGATTAGAGGAATTGGCGTGCCGATCAAATTTAGTTCACTGAGTCCGATTGGATTAGTGGATTTTTATTCAAAACAATATAGAATTGGGCTAGTCACAAGATTCGTGAGAACGAGGAATCGAGTCAACAGAAAAGAAACAACCCAAAATGTCACAGCAAGCAGATTTCTCGGAGCCGTTTTCGAATTCAGAAACGCAAATCCCTTAGTGATGCAACTGCGTCTAGTCTGGCCCTGCTGGGGATGCGTCCAAACTGAAAACAGCCATTAGGATCAACCGGAGAGGAAAACAAACTTCTTGTGACTAGCCCGTACGATCAGTGTGAGCACAAAGGAAGTGATGACGATCGGGTGAAATCCTTCGGAAATTGCGTTCCAGGACTGATAAAATTGCTGCATCTTTCCATGAGAATAAAATGGCAACAGCAACATTGTTCCCGCATGTGATCTTGCCCCCGATTTGAGAAAGATGGATGATAAACGGTTATTATCAACACCGAAGGGTCTTTCTGACGATCGGAGAAAGTCGGAATTTTTCACTGAAAAGCAGGAATTGAGTTCTGACGGATCATACCATAGTTATGATTGCAAAGTATTCCCAATGGATTTGACAATTTTTGTTGGTCGTAGCTCATCTTCGTGGGGTTCTGATTGCTGAGCCTGGCGATTACATCGCAAGCATTTCTTAGCCACTCGAAGTGATGTCGTCGGTGCAAGTGCGCAGTTGCTAGTTCTTCTTATCTTTCTTTTATCCTTCTACATCCTTTTTATCAATGAAATAACAATGTACATCATTTTTCAAGAAGGGGACCGCAGCCAACAGCGGCATGCCAAGTGGGGAATTCGGCCGGCGGTGGGAGGATTCGAACCCGCGACCTTCGTGTCCAAACGTTCAAACGTCAGGACCTTATCCGCTTGGCCACCGCCTTCCACTGACTCCGACCTTGAACTTCTTCGACGACCTTGACGTGGAAGCTATGCTTCTGATTTCGACTTCCTCTCCGTTCGTTTGACCTTTGGCCTTAGGAGAGTGACATTTGGCGTGACGATTTTGATACATTTAGTGTTGTGTCATTGGTTTTACTTCTAGTTTGTGAATGTTGTGCGACAAATCCCTATAAATGACTCAGATTTGTGATTGTGGGTTTGCATGACTTGAACTGCGGTACTCCCAGTTAGATGAGTTGTCTGGTTCTAATCCGAATGTCTACTGATTGAATTATTTGAAGGATATTTGACTTCTAAAAACTCTCGCACGCCTCATAGATGCTCGATCCAGCATCCCAACGTTGTTCGGATTGAATTTGTGTCCTTCTTGGTCTTCGTTGACGGATATCAGACAGAGGGAGAGAAAGAGAGCTGGGGGGTCGGGTCTTTTTGTAGATCCTAGTTTGTGCTCATGCATTCCGATAGTCACTTGGTGTCCGTGAGCCAATGAATGAAGGCCGCATTCTGACTGTCAGCATCTGTGCTGCAAATCCACGAGTACAGTCTTCCACGTAGACGGACCTGATTCTGTATCAGAGAAGCCCATTTTTAGCAGTAGCCAAAAGCTAACTAGTGAATGATGATTTTAATCTTTTTATCTCCCGTTTAATCAGGATGAAGCAGCTTTCCACTGGGGCGGATTCGTGAGTATTATAAAGAAGTTCTTCTCGTATTCACACAGATCTATATATATATATATATATATATATATATATATATATATATATATATATATATATATATATATATACCGGCGTGAAAAGAAGTATGGTGCCAAAGCAACACACGGAGGACAGACAGTGGGGAAAATAACAAAACAACAGAATAACTGTTGTTTTGTTTCCGTCGTGCATATTTTTTGATTTTCTTGTCGGTGTTTTCGAATTATTTTCAGAGAGAATGAGTGTTACAGACAGGCTATACAGCAATTGCGCTGGTGTCTTCGGTTCTGAGTAATTTCCCTTAGCGAGTCCAACCAACAACAATCTCATTTCTTAGGCTTCAACCACGTAGGATGAAAGCACCTACCGAGGCCAAAACTGAAACTAACTCCCTCCAACCTTTAAGCCAAGTCATGGCCAGACCGCAACGTTGCTTCTTCCAGCCTCGTCTAGCAAGTGCAAAATGAACACGAATAGGTTGACGATGGTCAGGCATACGCAATACATTTCCAAGCCACCGTACAGCAATTATTTCAGAGAAAGGATGACTATCTGCATCCATCACAAGACGATTTATCTCGCCATTAATCATTCGATGTTCCCACCGGACACGAGAAATGCTTCGGAAACATCGGCAATCGAATGTAGGAATTCGTTGAGCATCCCCAAAATGGGTAGGCCAAGTCTCACAGTCGTAAAGCAGAAAACTACGAACTGTGGCATTGTGCACCCTTCCCTTGAGAGAAAGCCGGATATCATGGCGGTGCTACGAGTGCAGCAGGTTCGCGCAATTCGTGAAGTAACCTCCATCCCAACACCTTCACTAGGTGTGATCAGGCTCCGGAGACGCTTGAAGCTATTGACTATCTCTAGCGGATCACTGCAAAGGATGAGTGGATGTGCAGTCTCCTGCGAGTCTTGAAGAAGTATCTCGCATTTTAAAGGTGCAAAGCATATATCGTACCTAAAGTGGGGTAGAAAATGGCAAACATTACGTTCGAAATGTTTGTGGCCAAGTTCATCGAGAAGGGGACATAATACTGTCCTGAATGATATCACGGAAATTTCTTCCTCTCATCGTTTCATGGTCCCCACAGGTTATTATACTTATTAATTCAATAATATTTAGCATTTTATTTAATCACACGTGTCTGCCATTCATTAAAAGAATCTACTACCCAGCATTTGCTCATCTGTTACTTTTGTATGGCTTTTCGTCTTCTCGTTTTCTAGGCCAACCAGTCCAGAGTCCGTCGAACTTTACATTCCCTCATTCATATAATCTTACAACCTTACTTCGCATTGACGCCTCATATGTCCTTTCTGTCCAGTATTGTCCCCCCTCCTTCAGTTACTCGTACTAAAGTTGGTATTTTATGTATTCTCGTCCCAGAACTGTAATTTGTCCAGGTGATGAGATCAATCTTTGATCATTTACTACGACAACCGCGTTGTTTGATGTGTGCTTTTTTTTACCTCGGTGTTCATCCATCTTTCAGTGGGCCGTTCGTGTTGACTGTCTGTTTCCTAGCCACGTCATGTTTCACTTTTCCGACTGGTTAGTAGTCCAAGGTAAAATATTCTGAATTTTACCCGTATAGTAGTACTACTCGTCCCCACTTCGAGACGGCATAGGCTGATGCTATGAAACGGTTGCTTATCTTTTCCCGGTGTTTTGTAGCTCGGACTGTCCGACAAATTAAAGGCCAGTTGTACATATGTTGAACTAGTCTCTGTGGACAAACACACGGCGATTACCCACTCTTTCCCTTTGATTTTAGAATCCAGTGTATGATTCAAAATTGCGGGCTGGGAACATAGCGATGCAGTTACAGAGAGATTATTCAAAGAAAAGCCAAGAAGACATCATGGAGAGAGATCATTAAGCATAGAGCAATTGCTTGATGACGGGTTACTTGTATGAATCACGATTTGTTCGACCCAAACAGGCCAATGTTGAACAAAACCGGAATAAATTTTGAAGTTAACAGAAGCGAGCGAGCGAGTGATAGAATGATCATTCACTAAACCAGATGTGTACGATTTTCAGAGAAAATTTTAGAACGAATGATAATTGATCATTTGGTCTAAGACTGGATTTCCCCCTTTTGGGGATGAGACAATGTTTAACCAAATCCAAAGCGAGCAACGGGTAACTTCGGAGAGGGCGTGGTTGAAGTCTACAGCTACAAAGTATAGATAGTCAGACATGAATGAAACAAGACCAGGTATAAATGGATCACAGAACAGGTAAACAGCCTTTAGAAATAAAAAAGGAGTTTTGTACATATTGCAAATCGCTATTCTATGGGAAGATAAAACCTCGTGATGACACTGAAACGTCACAAACGGCCAAACCCGCCCTAGCATAACATGGTAACAATCCTAGACGTGCCGGCCAATTCGGTAACCTTATAGATCGGAATACCATTGCCCATCTTCTTATGACGAACTCTATTTTGACCAAAGCACCGGACTTTTTCAGCCCCCAAAAAACAAGTTAAAATGCTCTAACGAAGTTGGAATTTTTGGATGAGGACCACACATGTGCTAACGTGAAACCAACAGTCCGAAATTGTGGTTACGTAGGACGTCTGCCCAAAATTGAACAGATCGTCCGTCTGTCTACTGAACACTTTCAAATTACTCAACAAGATTTACTTGGTTAATGGAAAATCTTGGCCAAATTTTTGTAACATCTAGGTTGCAGTATTCTTACACGCATTCCATTGTACAATAGAAACCAAGAGTAATATCGATTAGCTATATTCTACTGGACAAAAATGTACCACGTCTGCGGATGGAAACGAAGTGCTTTTTTCTCACGCTTCCATTGTCCTCTAATGCGGTTGTTTAAATTACAGCTCTCTAAGATTAACAGAAATAAAAAAATTTTGGGAAAGAGGATGTCGTAACTTACGGCCTACCGCTGCCGAGCCGTACTCCACTCCACAAAGCACTACTAGGACCCATAGAACGAGTTGAGTTTGCATCATGCTCAATCTGTCGGGAAAACTGATCGAAAATCCAATTTATAGTTTGTTCTGCACAAGTTGGTACCTCTTGGAGTTTTTGATGTAACCGATTTTTGTGAACTGCACTGAATTTGAGCCTAATGGGTAACTTAGAAAAACGTTACTTAGCTTGTGCTGTTAACAGTGGAAGTCAGGAGTGTAAAACAAGGGCGCAACTTCAAACCCGATTACACCCGTTACATTTAAAAGCACGAAAACGAGAGAAATGGAAATTGTTTTTGTGAGAAAATGCAGCCAGTTGCAAAGTTTTCAGATTAGAACAACATTTCCTCAGCAGGGGATTAAATCTATCGAACAAATCATGACGACAGGAGCATAATTTAAGAATCTTTAGCTAAGAGCACGAACATGAGTAAAACTAATTCTGGTGACTCACTAGAAGCTCATTTGAAACATTAGGAGCTTGGACGAATGAAAAGTCCATTTAAGAATCGGTAGATTTTCGTTGGTCAAGCAAGGGAACACAAGGCCCGAAAGTATCGGTTTTTCTTCTCATTAATATGTTTCGCATACGAATAAATGAACAAAATTTGCCCGGAAGCATACGACTGGTTTCGTGGTTAAGGCCGCTCCTCAGGTTTGTGTACTCGGGTACTCTCCTGTCCAACCATTCCTACACTAGTGCACTGCTTGGTTTCGCCTAGAATCTTATCCGGATCGTTAGGAGCGTTCCTAATTAACTAACGTCGTTCTTCCTTTGATGTTTATATAACCACAGAAGGTTGTTCCCATTACTACTGAGGAGCGCTGATAAATATCATACATATATATATATATATGTATGTATATAAAGAGCCACCTTAGAGTAGGATAACAGAGCATTTGTGTACAAAAATGCCGGTCGCGTACAAAAACAAACTACTTTTCATGGGTGAACGGTTTTACTCGTTTTTTCGTGGTACCACTTTCAATTTCGCAGAGCAGTAGGACTTCTGCATCAAAAGCGACATCGTGTGTGTACTGTGCACAGGAAAACAGCTGCTACAAACTAAGAAGTACCTTCTACGGCAACCCAAGTTGAATCAATCTCATTCACTAGATTCACAAGAAAGCAGATCGATCCTGGAAACCGTTTCCGGAGAAATTTTTTTCATCCATCCATATGCGATACATAGTACCGAGATTAAAAAGCTAATTCTGGTGACTTCAAAAAGCTCGTGATACTTCCAGTCCTTTTTCATGCTAATATCGTTAGATGAACTGGCAAAAAATATACGGAAGTGATCGAGGGACGGATGTTGTATGTTACGGTAAATGCCGATGAAGCAAAGTGTGAATGCCGCGTCATTCGAGATATGCAGTCAAATTTCCTAGGTTTGCCTTTTGTGTTTGGGTGTCCGTGCACAGAGACCAATTGATAATAAATCAGATTTGGCGAGAAATCTTTTATTCATGATCCTACTAATACTAAAAACATTCAAGCAAGAAAAGCATGGAACGGTCGATTAAAGGTTTAAAAAGCAGAGAAAGACAAAGCCGTCGGTCGTCTCGATTCCAGTTCAATCCCATTGTTGAATCCATCAAGAATGGCCAAATGACTTCAGGCTGATCAGCACGAGTGTTGCTTGTTTTCACAATCAAATGAATTTCATAGGTTCGTTCAAACAGAAGCCCATTGGCCGACTGTCTCCAACCTCACTTTCGGTTTACATTTCGAACAGCGCCCCCGGTCACCTCTGAACGTTCCAGAACTAGGACAAATGGCTGATTCCAAACCTACCTCCGGCTTTCAGTCGATCTGATTCTCGCTCCGTGCATCATTCACCTGATGCCAAATGGGTTAGCCAAGCAGTCCTGTTTTTTCAGACATAATATGACCCCACTGTTGGATCACTCAAGGTACGAAACCCAAATGACCTTGAGTTATTGGCATCGTCTCGTAGCCTGATATTACAGTATCATATTCCGCGACGTTGTAGATGTGGAGTGATGGATTAAGAAATACCTGCTAGTAATCCAACAACGGCTGACCAGGTTTTGTTGGCTCGGCTCAGCAAAGCGTAAATTGTGAATGCGGTCAATCCCCACCTTTCAGTTCTTGCTCTTATTTTACTATACAGCGGTAATCTTGAGGTGAATATCTTGGCATTTGGAAATAAATAACCTTTTTTGTTTTCGTCTATGTTAGGAGTAAAAGCGTTAATCGTCCTGCCTTATTGGCACAATTATGCATGCGGCCTCCACGACAAAGTTTGCAATCGACTGTCGCACGGCGGAGCAATCCGAACGTGTGACATTCATTCCCAAATGGTACTATTTCAATCGCCTGATCTTTGTCGGCCGAAGCAGTTTTAAGCAGTGGGTTTGTATCATTTCGCCGCAAAACCTCTATTTGGCAAGTCGAAACGTTGGCGAATTACATCTACCAACAATGCTGTGTCATTAACATCATATCATTCACAATTAAGACCAATACATGACTCATTGCTTTTTCGATACATTCCTTACATCATTTCGTCCTAAGCCAGCAGCCCCTCCTGGAAATACTGCGCACAGTTGTGTAACTAGAAAAGAAAAAAACAAGATTGTACGTATATAATTTGTACAAATCCGAATACTGATCACGTGCCGTCAAAATGATGGCGAGGCAGAAAAATAATAAGTGAGAGAATGGAAAGGAAACAATATACGTGGTTCATACACATTATAGTTTCTCTAACCTCCGTATCTACATCATCGACTATCCATCGGGATCTACGGTTCCCTTGTGGGCTTGATACCACCCGATTTCCCAAACCGAAATAGAGAGTTAACCTAGAGGAACCTAAACCGATCCTTTGACCACAGGGTCAGCCCCACAAGTTAACAGGACGACCTGAGGGCCATGGAACCCAACAGGGACTGATGACTTTTGGCTCGGTCCATGGGGCCTTCGGATAAGGTGGTAGTCATCCTGGATCCCCAACGTATCCCTTCGCCACAGACGTCGATGAGCATACAGCTGTGTGCTTTTGAATATTCTGTTGTTGGTCTGGAATCAGGGTTTATCCATCTCCGCTAGACTGGTTACCAGAGACCAGTCGACACGGTGGATGGCCCCGGGGCATTCAGCCTTATCCTCGCACTTTAGTGGGAGCACCACCACGAGAAACCAATGCAGACGCAAGGTCATTTGGCAGCACGTTGAGAGTCGTTCGGAGAGAGTATACGACCGGAGCCTGAGAAACCCGACCCCAAACACGTTAAGGCAACAGAGGACCACTGAGAAAGAGTTGTATGCCATAACAACCTTAGAAAAAGCTTTTATCGGTATGTATTGTCAATACTCCTTTAAGTTGTATTACTCTATTGTCACTCAAAGGATTCTCGCAAAACTGTGATGAGCAGAAAAGTGTTCGGAATTTTCCATTGAAATCAGACTTTGTTTTCATTCCCAAAAGTAAGAAACAACAAAGTTACCGTAGTTTACTTCAGAATGATAAGTCCAGATTTTCAAAGAACACGTGTGATATCAAGATGGAAATCCGAAGAATCGCCATTTTCGGGACGGTGATCACTGTCCAATGTGATCGGATTTAGGAATACGGTGGTTGATACATCATTCGTTTCTCCTAGTAACTGTTCTGCTTTCAAATGTTTATTTTGAAATATAATTTTGATAGCTGGAGCAAAAAAAAAGAAATCCAAATGATATTTCACATCTTTCAGAACTTGATGCTTTTTTGGTCATTACATTATCAATTCATCGCTTCTGGTTTCGTTAAAAATGAAAGAACATACCTCGAGAGAACTGTCTGCTTGGAACTTGGGAGCCTTAACTGATCGATATGACCCATCTGCATGACATTTTTGCTTGGCCTTCAGTCACAAAGGGAGAAGAATTCGCAAAATCGACGGGTGGCAGCTGAGAAAATGTCATCGTACAATATCCGACGAGGGATAAGTCAAGTCACTTCTCAAGCATCCTAAGATAACTGACAGTCGATACAATAAGCTGAGTAGGGCGTACTGGTATCCGTCGCACGTCCAGCGGTGATATGAGTTATTTGTTTCGGGCTGCCACGTCAAGGATGCATTGAGTGTAGTATTTAGCGAATTCTGAATCTGTTTAATGGAAATATTTTCGGTTGCTTTTGGAAATAATTTATTCTAAAATATTGCTACCGATCGTCACCAGCAACACTAAAGCTCGGGGACGGTAACCTCATAGATGTGACAATTAGCTGTGCGAGAAATGTACAAACTGACAGTATGATGTTGCGCAAATACAAAAAAATCTACTTCACTGTGTCTGGAGCGGTGAATCTATGATTCCTTGCCTCAAACCACTCAGTTCCGTTGCTCACACACTATCGTCGGAATACAAACACTAGTGTTCGTTGGTACCTCGCAGCACCGACCGACCAGCTGGGAAATACAGATAGTAAATATTATCGAAAATAACGGCTTAAAATTAGACGCATCGCTCATTTACATCAACTGGTGTCGCCGAATTTGTGCGGACGAGTTGCAGAACCCACTCGGTCAAGTTTATTTGACGAGGAAATATCGTAATGCGGAAAAGTTGGTTTATGCGCAAATCTCGAATTGGATTAACGTCGCGCGTTGGGCCGATTGTTTTGAGGCATTTCAAATGAATTACTTCATCCCATTAGGAATTGTTATTTCTAGTGTTTTTAGCCACACGTGTTGAAAATTCGTTCCAAACGTATTAAAACCGTTTGGTGACGTTATTCGAAAAATGTGTTTGCGAACACATTGTCTGATCCATACCGAATTTATGTGCCGACAAATCGACAACCTCCTTAGACGTATAATTCAGTTGCACAAAATTTTCATGTATTCCGCAATACCCAAAACGGGAATCTATTTTGAATCGTTAGCATGAACAAAATCACTCCAGGAACACGAGACCGATTTCTTGGCTATTGTCTCTCATCAGACAAACAAACCGAAGCAGGTACTCTCTAGTCCTAGCTTCCCCGTACGTATAGATTCCTTTGCTCGGTGGGCACTGGAATCTCCTTTGAATTAGTAGGAACGTGGATAGATGAATTCACGTAAGAGGCGTATAGATGACCAGATAGAAGAGTATTGTGTATGCAAATCTGACGAGCCGCGAAACCGGGCGTGTGCCATTCATCAGCATGTAAAATACGCTAGTAACAGCAAAAAAACAGAATACCAAATTTGCATGTACAGTGTACTCACACTATGACGTTGTTTAGCTGTCAAATGCTTAGTACACTAATCCGATAGAAAAGTATATCCCACGTAGGATGGAGGCTATCCGAAACGGGCAATCATGACTCCAAACCGAAAGACGAAAATCCCACATCCCAATGGATAACAGCACACTCCCGTCTAGCATCAAAGGAGGCTAGGCCTAACCTATGACCCAGGAGATGGCAAACTTGTAATCCACGTAGAGATCATTGACCAGAACAGAAATAGCGAAAATCACAAATCGAATTTGACACGTGTCTTGGATGTATGGAAGGAAGAGAGAAAGAACGTGGAAGTTCAGAGGTAATGTGAAAATGTGGATACAACTCAAAAAGATCAAAGCTGTCGAGAATTGATCGAAGCCGGACGTAAAGCTTTTGAATGACAAGTATGTCATGGAAAAAAGATGACGGATATGAAGATGAATGAAACCGGATGAGGAAGTGTGTGCACGTGCAGTGTGAAAGCTGTCCTTATGAACCAGAGGAGGAGAAAGAAAGTACAAGCTGGTCCTGGGAACACAAAATGGGAGTGCACGGTCAGCAGCCAATCTTTTCTTTTTTTTGGACCGGTGAGAGCTGGGTGGTAATGAACCCAATGGCAGTCGAGAGGGACTGGTCAATCCCGACCCGTGAGGCGAAGAGGTCAAGAACGAAAGTAGCATAAAAATGATAGTTTTTGCATCATGATATGAAGATTATTTGATCAAATCACAAAAAAGAGAAACACTCGAACAGAGGGATTCGAATTTGTAAAATGTGAACCGTGTGCCACTTCGCGTGAATGACCAAGCGCACGAGTGAGACATTTCAATAAAGCCACGAACGAATGACAAACGCTTACATACGACGTTATATGTGAAATTTGTGGAGCAACGAGATTGTTACGTCGTCACTAGTGAGACTGGAGTTTCGAGTAGATGGATGGGCGAAATTTGTAGTGAATAAATTTGAGAATGATAATAGGGATGCAACTGATCGCTGTGATCGCTAACACGCGCCACAAGAACCCGACCGTGCGCAGAAAATTCGGATCTGAAAAGTGAACGACAAGGATAATCGAGATGAAAACAGGCGTAAAATCTTGAACTACGGGTTGGTTGAGAACTACCCTGTCGGAAACGTTTGACTGTGAAACCTATGCTGGAAAATTCAATGCCCAGTGGCCTAACGCTATACGCGGTCGGCTAAACCGATTGGAAATCATTAGCTTTTTCCATTAGACGGAAAACATGTTCCAAGGAACTTTCGGTACTATCAGAGGCCGGTTCAACAACCAAAAGCTTAGAAGGTAGAATAGTCCAACAGAATCTAGGAAGCGATTTGTCAAGGGCGAGAAAAAACCAAATCAAATTAAAATGAATTTACATTCCAAAAAACCGGCTGTAACTCGTTTTGTTTTGCATTTCGTTGCATAATATCATTCCACGAGGCACACGCAATGGCCTTTAAAAATGCATGGATTCCAATCCTCAAAAGAGTGCTGAGAGCCGTTTCATCGCATACCATTCGAGTGCGCGCGCCAGTATGTTTCAACAATTATATATCCACATCCATATATATATATATATATGCGTTAAAACTGAAGTAGGCATCTTCAGTGAAGAAGTATTTGCTTAGTTTTCAATACGTCTGTTATTAAGACATGCGTACTATCCGTATATTACGTAAGGAGCATACTTTATAGCCTCAGTGGTTTACAGTGCTCAGAGAGCCGGCGACCATGATCCAGAAAAGTAAAGCGGCAGAATAGCAATCGATTCCAATAGGTCAGTTATGGTAACGAGCTTGACGTCCACAAATTGTAATCCGGCAGAAGATTAACCATTTGTCGATGGGCGAACCAGGCAGTACCACAAACGCAACTCACCATTGAGAAACCATGGAAGAGTTTGTCCATCTTTGTTAGGAGTTATCAGCAGTGCATATCCACCGTACCCGACAGGAATCGGATGACTTTCAACGGTTTATCGAACATTAACGCCTTGTGATAACGGATACGCACTGATGATGATTCCAAAACAAAGGTAAAGTAGCCGTGTAGTGTTTGCTTAATGGTGAGTTCGTCATTGATGCTCCATGATGAATCCTTTGGAAATTGCCTTAGATTCTATACTGCGAAAAACCACCTATTAGCCATCCCACTATAAGCGAAAACGAGAAATACAAAGCTGGGTGAACAAATGAGAGGCTTAGTTTACCTCTAAGTAGTCTACACAACTATCAAGTCTGCATTATTATGCACTGATTTTGGTTTCTACCTCGAAACATTGATTATTAACTGATAGGAGAAAAATCCTAAGATTGTAAGTCAACGGAGCCATTCGGAACGGAGAACATTTTTAATATTACCGACAAGGGCACATAGCCATACCGTATCCAATCACCGCATTGGAAGGATGTCGCGGACGCCCACCCGGTAACCAAACTCGACCGATTCGGAAAAGCATACCAGTCAGCGTTTTTATACCTTGCTGACAGGTCATTGGGTTATCTAACTTGATTCTCGCCTTTAAAAGGTTGAATTAATGAATATCCCAAAAAAAGATAATAAGGAATAAGCTGAGGAGATGCTTTTTCTCTTCATCATTCCCTCAGTTTTCGGTTGCGACTAATCGCCTGAAACTTGTTAGCATGCCGGGAATCGGAACAATCGACGAAGATACAGTTAGAACGAGATGTGAAAAGTGACTGGACGAGAAGAGTGCATCGTTTAAATTTTCCCCAATCAATCGACCATGTAGCCTTTGGCACCATCATAACACTGAACCGGGCAGCATACGATAATCACACCCTCCTCTCACGTGCTCACCAAGCTTTGGAAGCACAATGTTCGGCAAAAAAGTTCACTGTTGTTTGTCGAGCTTCAGAATATTCTGGTACACTTTGACGTGACTCGTTTACAAGGACATGGCTGAACAATTGTGAGTAGAGGCTGAAAAATGTCGCGGACCCGGTCAGAATTAGACGTTGTGCGATAAATCTTGATGAGAAAAAATGTAGAACCGTTGTAAGCGAGGCATCTGTTTTCACAGTGACCGGTAGGCGATTGAATGTTACGTCGTAAAAATATCCCTCATTTGGTGGCGGTTCTCAGCATAACATAACGAAACCACGAAGGCAACTTAAACAGTCCGCCGGGCAAACATTCCCGTGAATAAATCGTGATCGAGAGGTCCCACAAAATGAGGTCATAGTAATCACGAGCTGAAATCACAAGAACCAAACGCAATTTTAAATGTGTACCTTCTACAATTCCGATCGCCCACACGAATATATGTTCACGCAAAAACTCATACGAGGCACATAAAAATGAAGACCGTCTGATATGCAATCAAAATCCGGAGTCAAGTCTAAAAGCTAACGAACACCAAGTGTTTGGGCGCGCAAGGTTAACCGTGATCCATCGGTCCGAAAGTAAGTGTGCTTAAGGCGAACAGTCAAGAAGGGAGAGATCCTCTAATGGTGACAACGAAACTCTCAGGTGATGATGCGGTGCTACCATGTTTCATCGCACTTTTTTCCTTTATTCTTTGTCTTTTACTTCCGTTATTAATGAAATGACAATGTACATCATTTGTCAGGAACAGGACCGTGGCCAACAGAGGGCTGCCAAGTGGAGAAGTTGACCGGCAGTTGAAGGACTCGAACCCAGGACATCCACGTCAAAACACCTTATTCGCCTGGCCACCGCCGGCCAAAAGTTGCACGTCGTAAACAACCATCCAATTCAATTTTCGTCAGCACAGTTTTGTTTAGTCGGAAAAAGTAGATTTCGATTAAGAATACGGTCTTGTGAACCGTTTATTGATCAACCGTCAAGGAAATTTGCGCTTGAAATAGGATTCGAGTTGGTGCGTTTAAGGAAACAGTGAAAATTGAACATTTGGATTAATAAATCTAGTCAGACGAAGAAGAATGATACCACTAGCATGAAAAGTACTCTCCAAGGGAATAGCAGACCGCCTCAAACGAGAAGCGGGACCGATAAACCAGAGATTGCTATCAACCAGCTATTATCGATCATAAACTGAGAAATAGACTGTCAGGACATCCAAAAATGTTTCAAATACACTGCTGATCAAACTAGTCTCGGCCCAAAAAAGCATTTCGATTATAATGAGGGCTTAGTGCTAATGATTCTCGAAAGGGTATTTTTTCAGCGGCATGCAACGGTAGTATGCATTCAGCCTGGTAGAAACCACGGACATCGCACACGGTGGTGTCGTTAGAGGAAATATTGAGGCTTAGCCCGGATGTGACACACGAAATCGCCCATCTCGAGTTTGAGTTCCGTTAGGAGACTCTCGAACACTCACTCACACAAACACAAGAAAACATTCGCCGATTCATTTATGCTCTCCCACTCACTACTTAGGTCACTCATTCTCATGTGGATACACACGGCTAAAAATTTGGTACTCACCAAAATAGTCCGTCATGATCACAAGTGTCAGCGCGTAAATCGCCAGACTGATCACCTCAGCCAATATCATGAGCAAATGCCACGTTCGGATCGTGATTGCCACCATGAGGAGTTCGGTGAGTAGAAGCGCGGTGAATGTGATCGAGACAACGTGAATAAATTCGTCCTCGAACAACAGTAACGCGCCGTACATGATAACAGCACCTAACAGATAGAAGATTCGGAGAGAACGCGGCGCGAATGGATACACGCTGAGTGAAAGGTGATCGAAAACAAATATTCTAGATGATAATCACAAGCGTATTTTTTTGGCAGTAGTATACGAACAAAGAGTAACTTGGTAAAACTGACATTTACGAATGTCCAGTTCGGTCTGATTTGTATCACCATTGCTGCCTCCCAGTATTGAATAACCGCGGAAAGAAAATCAAAAGATTATATGATAAAACAATCGTCGAGGAACATAAATATTTCCAGTGCGAGAAAGCCACTAACAGCGGCATGACGTGCTCGACGCATGTGACGGAAGGAGCCCCGTGGCCATTAGGTCCAACTACAGAGGAAGAGAAGGCCAACCATGATCTTGAGACGTAGAGTGGAACAGAATTCAATAAGGTCTCACTTGATCAGGTGTGGTAACGAGTCAGGAAGAGGCGGATTGTCGTGTATCATCGAAGTGACCGGCCGATCTGGGATTCGAACCTCCGGTGCTTTTGTTACGACGTACGCTTGATATATTTGATCACTACGGGTTAAGGTCTCAAACGATCGTGTTGGTGTATGCCGTAGGCCTGAGTCTGATAGCCTTATTGGACCCATAGGCCAGCCAGTCTTTTGGTTAATGTTCCCATACTCTCTCGCCACGTCGTGGACTGATCACTTTCACCCATTAAAAAACTGGCAAACGATACTTCGGAGGACTTTTCTTTGAGAACTTTACTCGAAGCCTTTGGTACAAAATTCTTATCTACAAGGCAATCACCACCGGCCATCTTGCTTTCAGTAACAAGACACCGCGATCCTGATTATCTTGTGCAATGTTCGATGCAGTGTGAAAATCAATTCATTTGTGAACTCCATCAGAAATAATGTACATGGGGTCCAGCCACTGGGCGCGAGAACGATTAGGGCTCTGAAAACCAAGAAGCCATACGCCGGGCAGCGGACAGTATGAGCTCAGCTGCTTGGGTTAACCATTCTTCGAGCGAATTTACCGACCGCATTGCCAGCTCAAATAACCCTCGATCCAAAACTACTTGGTCAGCTTTCTACTCATTCAACTCCCAGGTACTACTGAGTCTTCGGATTGAAAAAACCACTCTGGATAACCCGATGAATTATGAGGGCGCGAAGCCGTCAAATCACAGCAAGATGCAATTTAACTAAGTGTTTTCTTCTGTAAATCTAAATCACAGTTGCAATGGTTCAATTAAACCGAGAAACTGTTGTCACAGTGGCTATGGAAAAGAAAACGATCGACTCTATCAATCAATTTGCCTACAGGATAACAGAGCCAAGCCCGGTAAAAAATCAATCGCCACACCTGATCGTGAAAACGAACAAAACCCATTATCATCTCTTCAAATCGCCCCAAAACACCGAAACTGGTCCTTTGAAAACCTGGTCAACAGGCTTATCTATCACCCGGTGTTGGAAACGTGCTCCGGATGTTCGTCAGTTCGTAGGATAGTCGACATGTCAGTGGTTTACCTACACATTGCTGCTTCCCAAGGTGAAAGGCTGCCTCCTACTGCAATCGCAGTTCCGGCCCGAAGTCTGCACACATGATGAGTATGCATATTACATCCCTAGTGATTCTTCTCTAGTCAGCCTTTTCCGCTAATGTCATACATCCCAGAAACGCAATGGGATGTGGGTGGATGATCCAGTGCACTAGTTACATTTTATCTACATCTGTAGTCACAACCAAGGAAGTAGTTGCGTAGCCGTATTGTAAGTGTGCTAGTATTACTATTATGATTAATATTACTACTATTATTGTCACAATATTCAATTACATGGCGAACCAAATCGCATATTACCTTGATAGACACTGATTAGAAGCCAAACAAAGAAGGTTTTGAACGTGATTTCACGACCTTTCTGCAAAGTCTTGTATAATTCCGGATAGGTTATTGCAATTCGGTCGGGGACATCCTTGTCCAGCACGAGTGAGAACACCGGGAACATGGTGAACACAGTACAATAACCAACCAGCAAAAAACCGGGGAACAGAGAGACTGAGACGAAATAGAAAACGGCTGAGAACACGGCTTGCATCACACTGATGATGGAACCTGATCAAAAGGGAGGAAGAAAAGAAAAACGCGATAGGGCAGATTAACAGGATAGAAGTACACTAACGAAGAATGCAATCGAAAACAACTTATCCACATTCACTGATCTGTTTCCGTGTTATAATACCGGCACCAGTCTAACTCTAGGCAGGTGTTTCATGAAGATACAATATGAAAAATTGGGATGGGTCAATTGCTGTCACACAATGCCCTCGTTGCTAATCGCCAACCTCCTAAAATGTCCAGCCTGTTAAAAGATCTCGTGCGATTATCCAATTCGAGTTCTGTTGTACCAAGTTAACACTTAAACTGGAAGTTTCTTCAAATACGCCATGCATTTCCGCATCATTATTGCATTAAAACTGGCAGTAGTCCAGTGATGTTCACGGTAGAAGAAATGTTTTTTGGCCCCGAATTCCAATTATCGGGTGAAACAACGGATTTCGTGTGATTTACACATGCCCGTAGATTTACACTCGATTTAACCAATTCTTCGAGCCAGCTAGATAGAATGAATTTGTCAGTTCAAGACAAGACGAAACGATTCGAAAACGTCAACCAGTGCACTGATAACGTGGCCGTTTACTGCGGTAACTGGCGCAGCGTCGAATAACTGAGGCTCACAGGCAGCGGCAAAAACGTATTTGGACATCCATATGGCCCAACGGGAAAGTAGCAGACAGCAATCGGCCGGTGCTTGATTCACCGGGGGGTTCACATTTCACTTCAAAAATGTGCTCATCGTGCTAACAGTGCAACAGATGGATTTGATACACAAATTTGTCGAAATGCGCACCTTATCATGCTTCCTTAGTTGCGTCCCCCATACCTGCAACCGAAAGACCGACCTCCATCCATTCATATATATATATATATATATATATAATACAATTACGCCGCACCAACTTCTGATTGAGTCACTTTATTCTTCTCGCTTTGTCTGTTCGTAATTGCTAATATACTCGATACACGCAAAATACTGCTAACGGTAAATTCTATCTTGGGCTGTCCGATATCCAGAACCTTGATTCGACGGATCAACTCTCGTTAACCTGAAAGCAATGAATTTAATCGTGAGGAACGTAATAACGAGATAGATCATTAATTTTCTACCTTGATTTTATTTTGCTTGGTAGTAAGTAAATGATGGAAACGAAATGTACCAGGATTCAAAAAATGTCTAGATTGGAGCTTATAATGAAGATACAGTGGTGCATTACAAAGTTTCCACGGATGGTCTCGACAGGGGAGTGGAGATGTACCAGTGATAGACAAGGGTCGATAAGCGGATATAGCGCAACTGATAAACGGGTTAGACAGGGAATTTCTTTATACGGTTTGCAATTTACCACAGTGTATGGACGTCGGGTAAAATATGACTTAGCATGCATCATTTCGGTTACATTAATCCGCTGAAAACATTTAACGGCCATTCAATAGCCCTTCACGCCGAAACAGTTTAATCAAAACTCCAAAACGATTCAAGAGTTTGTCTCCTGCGAGTCGGCGAAGCTGTCAATGGTGCTTAAAAATTATTTTAAAAAGAAGCGGTGAATATCCTTAATCTGGACGATTAAACTTTTGAAGTCCGAGTCTTGGGTACACGCAAAGAGGAGAGCTGCACGCCACCCACGTGAGCTTACAAACTCAGGGGGAACGGCTAGAGATTAGGTCGTTACCACGAGATTCACAGTGGCAATGTTTCCGTATGATAAGCGTCATGCTTTCCCGTTACTCCTTAGGCACAGAAGTATACCCAATCATGCGGATAAAGCTATATCCTACCTGGCGCATCCCCAGGATGTGGAATGGCCACAAATCCAAGGAATGTTGAGCCCTGACCTGAACCGATCAAAAGGTGTACGATTTGGGCCACTAGATCACCAGATCACTACAACTTGCGAATGCCCTGTTTCGCTCTGGTGCCTTGCAGATCAAATCTTTTGACCGAATGCTCGGAATGGAACCTGCCCCTACCTCGATTCGGAAAACCGGGTAGTATAAGAAAGAACCGTGACACAGAGGAGCAGCCTGGGAAATTGACATGAATTGTGAACCCAACACAGACTTTGTTTCTTTTCAAACTCGTATTATTTTTTTGTGCCTAATGACAAGAGCTTTGCAAACAAATTCGTAAAAATAATAGTGATAATCTCGGGAATTCAAATCACGATCACATTTACTTGACACCGCTCGACGTTCAACCGATGTGATAGACAACAGAAGAGCAGGACAAGACAGGCACATACCTCGATGAATGACAAACAGAGCCAAAGCTGCCGTGTTCTTGTAGCAATTTCGGCCATGTACAAGTAACAAACGTGCCACATGACGAAATTGGTACAGACTAAAATCTGACGCCAGACTAGCCTGTCGACCTTCTTTCCCGACTAGGCCGAAACCGACATCCGCCGCCTGAATCATCCCCACATCGTTACCCCCGTCACCGACAGCAGCCACTCGAGCACCAGTATGTGCACGGACGAGGCGGACAATTTGGGTCTTTTGTGTGGGCGAGCAGCGACACACGACAACGGCCGGGGAGTGACGAGCCAGTTCGATAAACTCATGCTCATAGTAACGTAAACATATCTGGCAAAAAGAGTGGGCGGGAAAAAAAACAAGACGTAAGACAAAATAGAAGTCACATGCGTATACCAGTGGTGGGTCAATATGCAAAAAGTTTCTCATCGATCGTATTATCCTACTTTTGGATTAAATCTGCTATCTCACTCAACTGAACAGCTACGCGTCAATCTTTCCCACTTATCTTTTAATTCCTTTATTAATGAAATAGCAACGTACAATATTATTATTTGTTCATTCATTAAATATTTATTATTTACTTATAGAGTACATCCAACGGAAAACTTCACTAGGAATAACGTACAAAAGGAACGCAGGACGTTGCACGACATAGAAACGAATTCTGATTTTAATAGGTCGACCGAAATGGATGCAGTTGACTTTAATAGCATAGCCAAAAAAATACATGGAATCGGTAAATGCGATGCGATAAAACACACGGGAGGAATGTGGAACAATCGATGGGATTTATGGAAATGTTGCAGGATTGACAGAGAAAAGCGCCGAGGCCGAGGTATGGTCTGCTCCTTGAGGTGATACTGATGTGGTGGATCCTGTGAGGCTTTGCAAGGCAGTTTCTCGAAAGTTTTTCATCGATCTAGCCGTGATCATTATCTGACAGTTATTAGCGCATGCGGACAGTTAAAATTACGAAATCATTGGATTCGGATCCAATAAAGGCCAAGTCAGACAAGGGAGATCCTTGAATAAAAACAAATGGGTTAGAAAAGGCTCATAGAGTAGAAAATTTTCATTGGATCTTTAATCGATTAGCCTCTGCACATACGATTAGTACAATACATTTCACGACGGATAGATTCTGATTTTAAATATGAAGAAAAAATGACTTCTCGAAGCCCTCGGGAATTACAAGAAATGGAGTCAGCTGTTTCAAAGGCAGAAAGTGGTTAAAAAATCCTTGATAGGTAGCCGCACAAAGGTAATGTCTCAAAAGTGAAGTAGTGCACAATACGCATCCACCTATATTTTGTCTTCTTAAATGAGCAATTATAGCTAAGTGAGGGATAGGTGCGCGGACCCTTTCACATGGAGTTATCGAGAGTCTATATTCAGACAATGGACAGGATCAGGTCCATTTTTGCCAGCATCTATTATTCTTCTTTGATCACATGAGTGGTGTGGATTCGAAAGAAATGACAAAGTGAGCATGGTGGTCGAACAGATAAGGTAACCGTTGAGGGATCGCGGCTATTCTAACGTGTTTTTATCCTCTTGTTTGAATATGCCCCTCTGGCTTCACCCAAAACGAACTGAGAGGTTAGATTCGACTCTGGCGCGCTAGCCAGGCTGTTTCTATTTGCCACCCAACCATTGTGCGAATAAGGACCAAGGACCCGACAAATTTTAAACAGCATTTTGTGTTGTGTTGTGTTATTGTAGCATCTGCTTGGACGTTACTGTGACGCACATGCAGTTACAGAGCATCGGGGACTAGCCCAACGTACTGCCAGAAGACTGTGTCAGTTCAGTGCATGACGTCTTCGTTCGAGACTTGCCTTGCACGATACCGTACAAAATAAATTCAGAATAGTATTGATTATATAACATTACGTTAGCACACTGAATCATCATTCGGTAGATCCGCAATCCACCGGTCTCGTGAGCTATCGTTTATTTTTCGAGTTTCTGTTGTTCGCTAGAGCAAACTAGAAACAAAAACAAAGCGAAAGAACAAACAATCAACGGAGAAACTAGAAATCACCGAATTCTATAAAGTCGATGGGGCTGATTATCGATCGGACCAAATCAAAATGGCGATTTGCGGATTAGTTTCATTATTTGATGACGTCTGATTTCTTCGTTCCTGACAATCAGTGCCAGCAAGCCTTTCGGCCACAGGCGAACAGAAAATAAACGAAACGAAACAGGTCCATTGTGCATTTTCTTTGTTCGCTCATCATTCTATGTATTGCACCATACTTGAGATGATTATAGTCTGTGATGATCATCGCACATCGGATGCATTATGCGATTCCACCCTTACGTGTCGCCATGTTCTCCGTCCACCTCAAACGTTATACTATGGATACGTTCACCGAAAGAAAGAAAAAGATAGGGTCTACGCTTGCTCAGTCGAGCGAAACAGTTGCTATTGGATTTATCGGCTGATGTGTCACGACTTATACTAATCTTGTAACATGGCAACCGTGTAACAACCACGCTGAAATGCGGGTTTATTGATTGACAAACGGACTCAAACGCGGATTAGGCAGCTCCATTCATAAAACTATGAGCCTCGAATTAATAGGCTCCATTTTCGGTCTCCAAAACAACTGACCGTCCAGTCGACAGAAAGGAAAACAGAACCATGAGGAATAGTACAAAGGAAGTGATGACGAATAAAAGACTTGAAAGTACGCCCAACAGCAACTGTGAGCATTTTTTACCACAGGCTCAGACGTCAATGAACAAGCGAGAAAGTGAGCACAACGATATCAGATCGAACAACCTTTCTAGTTTGACCAAGTTGGAGAACTGATAGAACAATCACAACGATCTCCTGCCGTGCAACACGCCGGATACACACTGGGGGAGAAAATAATAAAAAACACACACGAGTGAGACCAATACAGACGAGGAACAAACCTCCATTGCAGAGCCGGTAATTAGCAGAGCGTGCTCACATCGTTTTCGGAAAGAGTTCAGCTCCAAGTGAGCATCCATACGACCAGTCACATTCTGGAATGTGTACACAGGCATATCTCGTGCGACCAAACGCGAAGATTTAGCAATACATTCGGCCGTTTCCAATTTGTCACCAGTCAGCATCCAGACACGAATTCCGGCGTTGCGTAACGCTTCCAGAGTGGGTCGAACCTGGGGGACAAAAGACAATTTGCTAGGGTAATGGAAAACAACAGACAGTATATGATAACAAAAGTGAAATTAGCTTTACGGAGGAGGATCAGAGTGCACAGTTTGGGTGAATTCCAACCTGACTTTGGGACAGGCACTGCCGCAAATTTTAGTGTTCATCTTCCTCAGCATCAACGTTCAGTTCTGAACAGTACAACAACCCCACTGGCCACTATTTCCCTCATCGAGTTACAGGTTGGAACAGAAAAAAAGAATCAATATACAAAGATTAAAGGTAGTGAACCTATGAAGATGCGAATAGAAAAGAACGCACAGTAGCCAATACATGGAATATAGTCTAACTGGACAAACGCCCAGTGATTCGATAGGAAATGACAACATGATCGCCACGGATCACGGTTTGCTGCCATATCCTTTGGTGCACCTAGCCAACTGGTTGACAGATTTTTCAGAGCCCCATCAGGGAAATCAGACAACTGTTTTGCCTAAGTTCGACTTAAACTTTCTCATTCCAAGCCAACACGCGACCGGGCGAATTATTTTCAAAGAAGCAATTGACTCCGCTAAAACCAGTGGCAAGTGGGCGAAACCGGATGCAAGATAGTACGCGTTATATATATATATATATAATATATATATATATATATATAATATATATATATATATAATATATATATATATATGATGTGCTTGCTAGTAGCTCACGTTCATCAGAATGGTATTGATTTGTTCGATGAGCCGGACAACCTGATTGCAAACGTCTTCATCAATGCTATGATATTGTGGCGAGCGTTGGGTTAGCAACGTCGATTTAAATGGGTCATAGCCCCTAGTCGATGTTAATCGGCTGCCCTCGGTGAATTGGTAGGGTAGAGATGCTGACCAGTTGTTTTGTGCACCTTCGTCTACTGTTGACATGTTGTGGGTTGAAGCAACGTCCGTTTCCACTGGCTTGTGCGGATTGGTCTTCAGATCGGATCGATAAGTATGCGTGGTCCGGATCGGCATGTCTCTTTATCGATCTTCCCAAGGAGTGCCAATCTTCGATAAATTCCCTCGAATGTTTTGTTCTACCCTGGGCGACGATCCTCAAGTTTTCGAAGTAGAACTTGCGACTATCAGGACCAAATGACTTAAGGAGTGTATCGAAAAATCGATGCGCCATGTACTGGTTTTAATTGTGAATGATATAATGTTAATAACAGCGTTGTTGGTAGATGTAACGTGCCAACATTTCAACTACCGTGGATAGTTTTTCTAAAGGCGTTTTACAATCAAATGATTGTATACTGTTTTTCGCAGTCTTCCCAGTCGATTTGATAGACACCGTTAGTTCGATTCTTGTCAGCTGTCGGTCCTATGGTCTTCGACAAAAGCTTTCTTGTTGGCTTGTGCGCCACTTTCATTCCGTGGGGCTTTATTGACCTTGTTGTCATTTCAGAGATATGTTTGATGTACGGTAGAGTGGTCTGTTCATTGATCATCTCTCGGTACTGTTTTTTGTTGGTGCTTCGTGTGTGCCCGGTACACAGCGGGACTGTGCTCTTTTGAAAAGTGTCTTGAGGCAACTTCTCTCGTGGCAGCTTTGAAATTGTAAGATTTGATCTGCGTGTGAGTTTTTGCGGTATACGGATATTTCCAATGTGCCTTTATTTGTCCGAGTGACGAGCATATGGTAAACTGTTGTCATGCTCTGTCTCCATAGTGAACTTGATTTCCGTGGCAACTCCGTTGATGGCAGCGAAAGTTCGTTGTAGTTCAGATCGTTTAATGATTACGAACGCGTGGTCAACATAGCGTGGGCACAGTTTTGGTCTGATGTCCAGCAGGATGGTCTTCTCCATTTTCTGCATCACTGCCTCTGCAATGAAGCCAGATATTGGTGAGCCCGTCGTTGTCATAGATTACGAAGACTTCCGTGATCCATTCTCAAACTTCAACCATGGCTACTGTTGGATGAAGATTTTGACAAGTGTCATCACACAAACATTTGTCATTCACACTTCCCCTAGCTCCCCCTGTCATTGTTTCCCCCGCTGTCCAGACAGGTTATATCTTACACATGAAATAAATTAGCACTTTTCCGCATTGTTATCTCCGCTCGAACACCTGCTCTCTTCCTGTTGTTATTTGGTCTTGCTAACATTAACAATACTGAGTCTTCTCCTAATGTCACCCAACACCCAATGTGATTGCCGCATCCGTCGTTCATCTTATTTCGCTTGGCGATTAACCTCAATTGTTCATGTGCCTACCTCCTCGCGCTACAGACCCCTCACTTCCATCCAAAATATGTAAATGTTCGGCGGTTTGGTCTCTCTCTCCCTCTCTCTCTCTCTCCCTGTTCTGATTGGTCCGTTTCGGTCGTAAATCTGCCCCCTTTTTGGGGCCTAACGGGACTTGTCTCGCAGCTGTCGTTATGTCCAGTGCTTCGGTGTCGCTCGATTGACCCTGAATGTGCACCGTTGTTTCCTGTGGTCATATTCGCCCACGATTTTGAGTTACTTTATTGTACTTAATTTGATTCATATACTGATTACCCAAATCGCGCTCTCTGGTCGGGTTTCGAAGTGCGTGGTCGGCTAGTCACTCAATAACTGGAGGGAGTTCCATTACACTTGATCCCAGCTTGCACAAGACAGTGGTGGGAGACGCGCGTGAGTGAGCGGGGCTAGCGGCTAAACGCTAAACGCTGAGCGCTTGAACCGTACATTTCGATCACATTTGTGATCAAACCACTCGGGGGAATCGAGTTTGTCTGGTATGGAGAAGTGGAGGATAAAAAAGATTCGTACATTGACAACAATGGAGGTAAAGTTAAAAACAGATATGGAAACATCCAAAGCGAAACAACGGTCGTTCCCGGAGATTGGAAGCTGATAAGTCGCGAGAACCGTTCCAGTTGGTTGAACTGTAGCGCTAAACTGTGTCTCTTAAAGCGGATGGAGGAAAGGGAGGAAAAGAATTAACGGAGTAAGAAACTATACGCTGATCCCAGGAGCCAAGCAGAGGGGGGCGAACAGAGGTGAGCATAGGATCAAGTGGACAAGTGCGGTCAACAGACCAACCGAGACAACGTGTGGAGAGCACAGCTCGATGGCCTGATAGGTGTTGGCAACAACGAAACGATTGAAATCGTGTCCCAACAAGAATGTTAGACGAATGAATCGACCGATCCCCACGATGAAAACAGAAACCTTCTAAGAATGACATGACGGTTACTACACGCCAGAAACAAGTGTTCAAGTTTTGAGGAGAGTCATCAACGTTGGAAAAGCGGTGAATAATACAAAGTAATGGTTTCAAGAAGGAATTTGGAACTTAAGCATCATCGGCTGGAACTCAAAATTGGAACCATCGAAATTGCAAGGCTTCAACGCAAGATTGACTATGTGGATAAATGTACAAGGGAAGAGCTCTGTGTAAAATATGGAGTGAGGTGTTTAGTTAAAGAAATGAACATGATTGGCACTTAATGAGGACAAAATTTAATCCGATTCAGAATAAGTCAACAGAAAAGATTGAAGAGTTGATTATTTTATTTTACATCACTTTCAAAATAAGCATGGCAAAAAAACAAAGCATTTTAAAACTGTATGGTAAAGGGAAACAACAGGAGAAAATAGCAAGACAGCAAGAAATGAATTTGGTTTTAGGGCAGCGAAGTTCAGCAGATATTCACGCCAGACTTCAATTGTGAGCCATTTCTCTCAGCGACTCCAACCGACAACAGTCCCCATCTGTTGGGCCCCAACCACAAAGGAGGATAGCACCAATCGAGGCCAAAACCGAAAATAATTTCTTCAAACCTCTGCGCCAATAAATTGCCTGATCACCACGTCGCTCTTTCCAGCCTTGTCCAGCAAGTGCAAAATGAACACGAAAAGGTAAACGATGGTCAGGCATATGTAATACATGTCCAGGCCTCCGTAGACGACCTAGAGCACTTATCTCAGGCAGAGGACGACTGTCTGCATTCATCACAAAGACGATGTATCTCGTCATTACTCATTCGATGTTCCCACCGGAAACGAGAAATGCTTCGAAAACATTGGCAATCGAATGCAGAAATTCTTTGAGCATCCGCAAAGTGGATAGGACAGGTCTCGCAACCGTAAATCAGAAAACTACGAACTGTGGCATGCATGCCCTTCCCTTGGGAGAAAGCTAGATGTCATGGCGGTGCTACGGGTGCCGCAGACTTGCGATAGCTGCTTGGGCTTTTGCAGTTCGTGAGGGGATCCCCTCTCCAACACTTCCGCTGTTTGTGAACAAATTCTTGAGGTACCTTTAGTTATGAAATACCTTCAACTAGAGAGTAAGAACACGTTTCTACTGAACACAATCAACATTACGACTCAATCCGCGACTGTTAGTGAGGAGGACGATTTTTGTTTTTTTATTTTACAAAAGAGTAAAGTAAGCGGGATCGAATGCAGCTAGGAATTACCATGGCACATAATTTGAATAGGGAACCGGTAACCGTGATCATGAAACTTGAAGTGACGATCTACATGAGGACTTCCATCTTGGATATAGACCTTATCAATTACGTCATGTTGGATTCCAATCGTGGTCGGATGCACCCATCCCAAGGCTCGTATGAGTGAGGCATTGCGATAATCCAACAGCTAAGGTCAGACGAAATGTAACCGATGCATTTAAAAAAAAACGATAGACAGATAAAACTTACCCCCTCCTGCAGTTTGTCTTCAACACCCGTAAGACAAAGAACATTCAATTCAGTTTCCAGTGTGGCAACAACAGACTGCATTTTTTCTACCCGATCAACTACAGACATTTTGGCCGTGTGATACCTGAGGAGCAAACGACAGGGCACGCGAGAGGGAATAAAAATCGAAGGGAGATGAAAGGCGACCGTAGCGGAAACGATGAACAGAGTCAACTGCGAAGGCAGCGTGCATCACATGCATGTAAATGTCTATCACTTATTTGTCGAAATGTGCTGCTCGATCACTCGCTGCTTATGATAATTAGCAATAATAATAATAACAATAATAATAAAGTCTTCGTCGACCTACAATCTGGTTCCTAAAAAGTGTCTGGTTGGCTGGATTGCTAAACTGTACGGTTGGAATTCAAGCAGATCATGCAGAAAAAGACCAATGCCCAACAATCGGGTAGACTGATAAAAGCAGCATGTCAAATGGAGCCTAGAAATGGAACAAGCAAAAGCAAAAAGCGACGCCAAATGTAGCAAACATTAATGGAATAGAAGTCAATATGTTTCGTGCCTATCTTCAGCTATCGGTCCATAAATGGGACTGTGTACCTTTTGCACCATTTGGTGAACATTGTGTAGGATAAATCGATTTATTTGGATCAAATGCATATTACTCAGAACAGCAGATTGGCACGTTACCGAGACAAATTAAGTTCGATTCTAAATTAACCTAGGCCAAAAACCTGTGTGCGTGTGTTGGACCACTTCGTGCATTAAAACAAACCTTTTGGCAAAATCTTCGTATTGTTCTTCGGTCAGTTGGCGTGATGCGACCACCAAAGTGCGCAGTCCTTCACGAGCCAAATTGCCCGCTTCATCATCGAGCCAGTCAGTGTAGGAGACCAAGTTTTTCATTATAGTGTCTGCACCTTTAACATAGAATGTGATTTTTTGTGTGGCACGATCTCGTACAATGATACCCATACGTTTGGATTCCGAAGAGAACGGGAACAGATTGAGAACATCAAACGAGCATACGGTTCCTGCGATGCGCGAGAGAGATATATATATTGAGGTGTGCAGAGGGAAATTCAAGGGAGAAGGAGAGAGAGACCAATGGATCGCGTTCATTTGACAGGTAGCCAGTGAACATGTATCGATAACAAACAAAACATGCTACGTCTAGGGAGCTCATTTATCCCCGGATGATAAACTTTATTGTCTTGGTGACACTCTCACCGTTCCATGAAAACGATAATCAAATAGATAAAAGCAAAAATGAGCAAAGTATATATGTCAGACTAGGATGGCTATAGACCAATTTGTTCTTGTCTACACACTCTAGCAGCTTTCAGACGGGATTCGTGCACATCAAATGGGAACACCGCGCGACACTTCCCCAAATACGAAAAACAATCACAGAATCTATGTGTAAACTGATATGACTCACAGAAAACAATTATACAAAGAATTCGATCAGAGCGAATAATTACCAGGAGTCATAAAAGTTAGACAATGACTCTCCGTACAAGCAATCCACTTAACTGTATCCATCCGGATGGATTAGTCCCAAAATTTGAGTAACGATTGTGCAAACCAGAAGGTGAAGTAACCGAAGATATGATTGTGTACGAGTTAAATTAACAACAGTAGTACGATGAAAGGGTGTGACTATCGAAATCGGGAACTGAGTAAAACCGCCCGAGTATTCGGAGCACGTGTTAATCTGATCTCGCAGGCACTTCCCTGGAAGATGTTACTTGGAGCCTCGAATTGCTATGCTAGGGGCCTATCTGATAGCATCCGCCACTAAAATCATTGGAAGAAAGTCACGGAAGTTAAAATGGGAGAGAATCGCCCGGAATCTCAATGGAGCGGGAATGTTAACAAACCGGGCAACATCCGATTGATCGATCTAAAGTGATTAGAACAAATAAACACTAAGCGAATATTGCACGTTGGGACGAACGTGTGCTCCATCAGGCTCATGTTTGAGGGAAAATATAAAAGGCCAAGTTACGATTAAGATATCTGGAAGAAAAGTTTCTATACGCATACAGTACTTGGAATGAAAAGGAATGGAGAACAGGAACTAAAAAAAATCAAACGTCCCAAAGGCAGTATCACATTCTGATGGAACGGGAAACATATGGCAACAAAAATGATAAAAATCCAAATGAAGGGCAGTCAAAACAAGAGAACTTTGAGAATACACGCATACACACACCAAGAGATCAGGTTACGCACACTATTCGATGAATCAGCACAATCAACCGATCGTATCTTTTTACACCACAACACAGCGATGGTGCACTTGGCGCACTCACCTTGCCATGTAAAAGTCACTCGCCTTTGGGGACATGTGACATTCACAAGACAGAAAACAGGTGCATACAGGTCAACACACAAGTGACAATGTCATCATGTACACAACCAGACCTACAGTACCTGGAAACAAGTCATCAGAACAGATTAGCAAGATACACCGTCTGCCATCGTATGATTTCATCCGGTGAGCGATAAGGATCTTGGCAGATTAAATCCTCTGAACCGACGCAATGTGCCGAGAGTTATTCCGTCGACCATATGAAGCCGAATTAAATCAATCAATGCAGAGTCAGAATAGTTGCTAACATTCATTAGATTATCCTGCCCGCAACAACGCTAATTGTGTTAACAAGTTGACTAGCACGTGAACGCCTGATATGAGTCAGCTCAGTTTGATGCAGTGTCTTACAAATTGCTGGACTGTGAAAAAATCCAGCAAATTAGATCAAAGCATCCGAAAGAAGTCGATGATTTTGTCATTTTCGTCCCGTATTTGTAGTCATATATTTATGCAGTCATACATGCACATCTATGACGGTGACATTACAAACCATTAACAAAACCGTCCCGGTGTGAAATTAATTCGGATCTATTCAGTTTAGTTCAGATCAGGTCAAATTTTACAACCAATAACCATGCACCGGTTTACTCCGATTTTCGCTGCTACCTACCTCAAGGCACCATTTCACAAAAGACAAACAAAGGATAAATGGTGAAAGATTAACTTCAACGTAATAAGGTGAACAACTATACTGAAGAGAAAGCATTCCAAATCCAAGAACATCACTGACTGCGATATTGAGCTGTTTCCAGGTGCCGCTTCCAGGGAGGAGGAGGAGAGGGGAAGAATCACGTGGACCCTGTGGACCTCGTATTTTAACACCAATTACACCAGCCAGACAACTGGTTAAAGCATTCACACATTTTTTTGCCATGTCATCGACTGACCACGTCGATCCATCTTTATACTATTACCTGCTCTGCACAACAGTCGGAGAGCCAGGCAGTCGCGATGTGGGAAAGCAAAAAATATGTCCCTATCATGTAAACCTATTCCGATTTTGTGCTTCTAATCGAAAACCAGGATCCAGTACCGTGCACCTAACGTCCGAGATACTCGCAAAATGCTCTCATCATATTCTATTCTACCAAGACTACAAATAAAGCGGTGTTCAGAAAAAAAAGATTGCATACATGTTTGGTCTTTAGTGGCCACTTTTCGAAGCCGTTTATCGATACTAAACTCACGGCTGCCGTGTATACCCAACCTTGGATCGATAATCGGACATCGCATCACTCATCAACAGTAAATGTTTGAGAATCGACCGGAACTAAACCGTGACCAGTTTTGGTTATATTCGGATGCATCATTGTATTTGTGCACTACTTGCTAGCAAAACATTTTCTGACGATACGTTATGAACATGAACGTTGTGGAAAGAGCATGCCCATAGCCGATAGGACTTGCTACAGAAGAAGGAGGGAATTGGCAACCGTGATCCTCAAACTTGAAATGACATAGTGTCACATGAAGATCCACCTAGTTACATGCGGTTACGATCCGGGAGAAAGCGATTTGCCGATTACCACTAAAGCGACTGCCGGAACTGGGATTTGAGCCACCAGTCCTCTCGGAGTGGCAGAGGCTTAATCCACTTGATCAGCATTCGTCAAAAACCGTAGAATAGCAGGACTGAAAATACGTTTTGGAGACGAAACAGTTTAAGATCCAAAGAACAAATATTGAAGTTGATTCAAGAGGCCGAGAGATACTACTCGGTATGGAATTCAATGACTTGAATGTCACGCGGATTGTATGAGATCCCACATCACGTAAGAAGAAATGCACCGCCAGGCAAACAAAAGAAAACGCATCGAAACGGAAGAGAAAGCAATTTTTCTGACTCTCTGTTACTTAGTATTTCCAACTCGCACATCTAGCATCGTCGTGGTCCTGGTTGTTGGTGTTTTGGCTCCACGATTGATTTCGGGTATGGTCCTTCTGTAGATCTCGTCCTCCTTAAAAAGTTAGTGCGAAAACAATAACAAAAATCACAAAATGTGTGCGGTGAAAACAAAACAAAAAGTGGTTCATTGTTGGTTTTTATTTTTCCCGTTCTGTTATCCAAGTCCTATAAAAGTCCATTTACGTGTTGTTGCGCTGGCACCTTGGTCGTTTTCAAGCCGTTGTAGGATTATATACATATATTTTTTTTTATGAAGAGAACGCTGGCTAGGTGAAAAAACCAATCACGTGCTCGACAGTTCAGGTACGCACCCTCAGCTGCTCATTTGATGGCGATATTAGTCACAACCAACTGCCGAATGGTGACTGCTCTCCTATGCATCATCCAAAAACGCGCCGGAAATCATGCAGCTTTTCTCGCATATAGAAAGCGAGACCGATTCGATACAATGAACAACGGGAAGGGAAGTTTCCATACACCAAACGCCTGGAGGAGCGTGCGTGGAAAGTAGATTTTATTCAATACCGAGGAAATCGGCGGAATAATGAATATAACGACGCTCACCATTGGGTAGTCGAAGGGACATGCAGTGCTGATCGCGATACACCAAAGTGACGCCAACAGTTGCTGTCCACGATACCAAAGCCACCTCATCCGGCGAACTGGCTTGATATCCAACAGGATCAGTAAATGTATCCAACTGAGGAAAAAAAGAAAGAAAACGACGTTGAGAATCAGGTCATCCACAAATATATCAGAACTGTTAAATACAAACAGAAAGGTCAGTGGAAGCTTGTGTGGGAATCGCGAGATCTGGCGCTCTCAACGAGCTTCGGAGATGGCACGTGCAACTGTACCGGAAAATTCCAACAAGCTGTTTCACCTCACCCGAGATATCGGTAACAATTCATTGGTTGTGAGCGAAGCTATCCGTGAAGCTGACGGTTCGCCAGTCCACAATCTGCAGCGCCCTCTTGTACACTGGGCACTTTCAGGCACAATTTAGCCAAATCTCAGCGTCAGCGCCTCCCACAGCTATTCCGACAACCGTCCGGTGGCTTCTCACAACAGATCTACCAACTGAGGCGGAATACCTCGGGCAAATCCGAGTCTTAGGATGTCATAAAATGCGCCGGGCACAGATGGGCTTCCCCCCGCTCTATTTGAAGATAAAGGAAACGAGCCGATCAGAGAAAACTTTACGCTTTCTCCGAAAAAGTCCCTCCCCACGGAGGGGGGTCGGTTGTTGTCCAAAGCTGGAAAAAGGGCTTGCTGAGCGATTGCGCTAACCACAGGGGTATTAGCTCAATCC
>LUCM01004027.1:67657-78068 GCA_008360955.1 Fasciolopsis buskii
TATATATATATATATATATATATATATATATATATATATATATATATATGTATTTATAGAAGTTGTAAGTATTATCTGGATGGGCGAATCAAGTTTGCCCAGGAACACAAGACCGGTTTTGCGGTTATTGCCGGTCGTCAGTTATGCGTACCCGGTACTCTCTTATCTAAACATCCTTATACTTGTACACTCCGAATTCGTATGTCTCACCTGGATGTAATTTGTAGCGTCAGCAGTGTGCATGAAATCTCTTCGTCGAAGAGTCCGCCGCAAAACCGGTCGTGTGCTCCCGGGCAAATTTTGTCCACTCATCCAGACGCTACTTACAATTTCCATGTATGCATATGCATATTCTGGGGCATTCTGTCAAGGGTCTTAAGGTTGGCTCAGCCCGACTGACAAATAATTATCAATGAAACACAGTCGTATTTCTTTTGCGGACTCTTCGACGAAGAGCTTCCATGCACACTCCTGACGCTACAAATTGCATACATATATACAAAGTGTACAAGTATGTGGATGTTTGGACAAGAGAGCATCGGGTACGCATACCTGACGAGCGACAATAACCGCGAAACCGGTCGTGTGCTCCCGGGCCAATTTTGTTTACGCATCCAGATACTACTTCCTGCTTATATATATATATGTATATATATATATATATCAGGCAATTTGAAGCTCATGAGTGGTAGTGTTTAGAAACGTGTTGCCGTGGAATGAGTTAACTTTAGACAACAGTTGATTTCTGGGAAAATCGAGAACACTAACTTAAGAAAGATTATTCGAGACCAAACGTTCTTACCTTTTGAAGCGGTATTCATTCATGAACGTATCAATCAAGTTAGATCAATAATCAATGTACGACAAAATGCTTTCTCTGCTAGCTCCCTATCCTCTATTCTACACTGTTAATTGAGTTCACCTTTCACAGTGCACTGGTTTTGAGTGCTACCCATTGCACCACTAACTCAAACGGGAAAAAGAACGGGGAATAACTAAGGATCAACTCAAAAACTATTGAGAAGAAAAAAAATGAATGCAAGAACGCCGTTGACTGTGACACTGAAGTATATCACCTATTGTCTTCAACCGTCGCTTGATAGGGAGCTCGTGGATCCCAAACCAGCAGCCTAAATGTACCTAAGCTGCACCGCACTTCAATGTCGTCAGACTAGAAGCTTACATACTTACAGATTAGTGTACTTTATATATATATATATTCTTTATTTCTGAAGTATACTAAAATGTATTAGGCAGTTTCAAGGCAACTGAAAGATTACACTATCTGTAGGTAACTACCGGGACTAGAATCGCGTCCTGATCTTGCAAGCTGGCGTTCATACCAACTAACAAAACCAGTGCTGTGAGCGGTACGCCCGGGGAATTGGAACCGACGGGAAAAGTGTGAGGCTTCAGTAGGTCAACTGCAACGAGATGAAGACACATCAGAGTACGCTTGGCTGGTAGATGATAGTTCCGCAGATAACTAAATTCAAACAAGAGAAGAACCATTCCAAATTAAATCTATGGTCTGCAACAGATGGATCCGAGGTGAAATTTTGCTGCATGTAAAATACAACGTTCAGCAATCGATAGTCGAGCACAAGGATAATATAATCTCATATTTCACTTGAATTCACTCGATAATCGAATTCTCCGTGATTTTCATCAATTGATGGTCGGTTGCTAATGAAGGATGAATCAACACTTGGCAAGAAAGAAAGTGAATCACACTAGAAAAATGATTAAATGCCTGATAAACTGGTGCACGAATAGCAGAAACAGTATCACATCAAGTAAGTTGTGTGACCTGCCTGGTACCGGATGCAAAATTCAAGCTAACCACTATGCCGCTCAACAGCGTTTTTCTCGGGCACAACAAACTCTACGTAACATGATTTCTAATGATCTAAGAGAAACGGGATGGCATTTCTGTAATCATCAATATAATTACAAACCGCGAAAAGTGAACATACCATTTCCAACGGGCTCTTGGAATCATTCTGCACGTTATCCGAACCCAGGTTGTCCTGACTCATTGGTGTGACATTATGACATAGGGCCACAGCCATCACTGCATCTGCCATACGCATGTTGCCAGTTCGATGCGTCTGTTTTCCACCTGTGTCTGTGCCCGATCGACCGGCGGTTGAGGATTGGAAATACTGTTTTAAACCCTGGACCACTTCCTCCATCGAGTCGGGAGCAAAAGCAACACTGCCCAAATGCAACTTTCTGAAAACCATCTCGTTCTGGGTCAAAGTGCCAGTTTTATCGGACATGAGGAAAGAGATCCGACCCAATTCCTCGGGAATTGTCGTATTTCGGACCATGCAACCGGGCAAATCTGGATCCCGCACGGCCATGAATGAGTAGACAATTTTAGCTAAATCCATATTCACACGTAGACTGCCAAAAGTCGAATAAGAAGTAAAGTCGTTGCTCATCGCCACAAAACTTTAAGACAGGTGATATCAGTGATTTATGGCTTTCGAGTTTTTTAATTATCCCATCCGGTGTGCATAATTAACCGCCTAAAAGAACTGCAACTGGTGGTAAACAAGTGGACAAGACGGGTACGCTTGAACGTGAAGGTCTGGAGTTCGAATCCTCTCACCGCCGGCCACCTTCCCGGGTTGACAACCCTCTGTTGGCCATGGCCTCAATCGTGAAGTGGTTTACATTGTTATTTCATTGGTAAAGCAAACAAATAAAAGGCAGAAAAAGGTTCTTGTGGGATTATGGCGACACGTCCCATTTGAAGCGGAGATTTTGGGCAGATTATCGAGACCAATTTATCCCAACCGCAAATCTGAAACCGCGATACAATCGGTTTGGGCGCAATTAGGGCGGAAGTGCATAAAGCAGTACTTTGTACAATTTGTAAAAGATGCAGTTCAGTTCCCACCAAAAACAAAACGCATATATTGGATAGATAGCGAGAATCCAAGTAACGATTGGCCTTCAAAAAGAGCATCTGACTGAAGGCAGCCCAGTTACAGACTTAAAGTACAGAGGCCCTCTATTCGAGGTGAAAATCTGACCACATTCATCCACGGACTAACCGAGACGTGACAAATGAACGTGCACCCGTCAGAGTGATAGTTTTGTAATGAAGCCGTTGACATTTAAACGAAATTCTGCATAATTTTGCAATTTACCAAGTTCTTTTAACTATCAATTTCTCACTTCTGTGTTTGGATTAAATAGGTGGCCGAAAACATAAAAACCGAGGTACCAGAAAAAAGGTGATCACGGAAAACTCTGGAGATAATTCGCAATCAAGAACGCATTTAGGGAGATACCGTAACCTCCCTAGTTGTGTCAATCACCATCTCCAACCCTCCGAATTTCATGAACCACCCCAACCCGAAACCGAAGCAAATCTTTGCAAACTATGTTTACTGTTTAAGACTTTCATGCCTCATCGACAACCCTTGAAAATGCTACCTGCTTTGGTGAAGAGCGCACGATTGAGAGCGGATACCAGTAGGTCTAATAAACAGCAAATAAATTGACTTGTTTGATACCAGTGCTTGGTTCCGAGACTGATCTCGGGATCCATTACAACAGCTAAAAATGGCAACAATACTGACGTATCCTTATCTTCCACCGATCGGATAAAGCGTCGGTTTCAGGGAAGACGAAAATGTAGATTTGTGGGCTACATTTATTCGACGAACCCTAAGGGATCCCTCTACTTTGTCATTAACAGCGACATTCAAGAAATCGTACCAAAGACAAGACTTTATGTGATTCTCGGACACGTTTGTCAGCTGTTCGCACTTGTATAGTGAGTCTCAGAGGCTATGCAGCATGTCACGTGCACTACACTTACGATTTGTTCATGTCAAAAAAATACAATGAAAATTTGCTGATAATCGAAACAGCCTAATCCAGAACTTGTACCACGAGCAACAACAACAACAACTGCAACCGGACCCGGACATCCTTTTCCAGCAGCTCTTGACAAATAACTCTGAATGAATAGACAACAGTGATACCGACATGTTCACAGCCTCTTTAGCATTAGAATCGGTTGGCGTTTGAGGCATTGCAATATGGTATATGCTTCGTGCCTTCGAAATTCAACGTACTTTTTCAAGAGCCCCAAGAGCCGTAGCTTGTACTCACCCTTTGTAATGAACAGCTGGAGATGATACCTCGGAGGTCTCACGAATTGTGAAACATGAAAAACAGCAAAAAGTCACAGAAAACAAAACATTTCTCCTAATCGTTGCTTATTTACCCTTTTTGTCCCATTTGGCTGCGTTGCCACCGTGCTTGGTTGCAAGCCGGTGTAATATATATATATATATATATATACATTATATATACATTATATGTAATATATACATCGTTTTCTAATATAGAGCATAGTTGCACATATTTCTTTACTCAACAAATCGATTCTGTCGATCATACCGGCTTCCAGTCACGTGAATTATTGTTAGCCAATGATAACTGAACAACTTGCCGGTTGCTTAACACAAATGCAACATCAAACGGCAGTCTTTTGAAACTAATTTGTTTCTGGATTAGTCCAGAAAGCAAAACATACTGCAACTGTTAGAGACGAGACATTTGTGGGCTTAAAAAATACCCGGATCTTTAAGCAAATCACATGATCCAAGAGAGACAGATGGTTGCATGTGTAATACGAGAGCTAGTAACCGAAATGAGGGCATTATCTCGAGAAAACAGGAATTTACCTGCGCAAGGTAAGTCCGAATGAAATTCCCTAATTCCAGATTGATAACACCTAAACCTTTTGATTAGAAATTTGTGCGCAAACAAACCGAACAAGTTTCCAAAGGCAAAACGAATAACTGGATAGAAAGGTAAGAATAGAAACAGTGAAACGAATACACAGCACGAAGACACACGAGTGAATAAACGAATAAATGAAAGCGAACCTGGGTGACTTACGCCAGAGGGATGATGTACGAGAAGAGAACCATAAAACGCCACCAATATTTGTACCAAGCACCAGAGAATCCTTTCAAAGCGACCATAACGAGAGCTAGGATGACAACAAGTGCGAATAATAATTTGATAATATTGTTGATTTCCCGATCGATTTTTCCCATTTTCGTTCGCACTCGACTGGAATTCATTACAGCCCGTGTCTCCGCACCAGTGTAAATGACCAAACCAACCGCACTGCCTGTAGCAAGTACTGTGTTTGACCATGCCGTGTGATCGAGATTCAGTGAGACTTCTGTGGACTCAACAGACTGATCTCCAACACCAATGACTGGTGTGATATCGGTCCGTGCAAACGTCCCTTCAAAGCTGTGTATGTTCTGTCGTGGTGCCTCAGCGAACACCTGAGCCTGCGCGTGTTAGCATCAGAAAAGAAGGCGTATTGGTACGGAATTGTATGAGGCATCAGGAAAAGAGCAAACATCTATGCTGTAAATATCTAGGAGAATATTTCATGGAGGGACGTTGTGAACGAGGACTGTAAAGATTCTAAGGCACATGAGCGGTTAAAAACTAATAACTAGGCAAAAGAATAAACTGGAATATTCCGTTCACTCTCGCTTAGACGGGAGACAGTTGAGTGACTGGAGTTGCAAAACATCATGGTGATGACAAAACTGAATGCATTACAACCGGCAAATTTGGCGGGAGACATGAAAAATACTGCTGATCTTTGGCTGGTTAGCATATGGAACTCACCAAGAGCTTGTGATTAGTAAAGAGCCAAAGACCAAGTCATTCTTATCGATTGCTTTCTCGACTTGAACATTGTCAGTACACCTAACCCAAGAGTTTAGTTAAGTTCAACCGTCTACAACCTTTACCAATGCACCCACGTACTCCGATTTTGGTTGCCACCTCACAACAACAATAACTGATCAAAAGAAGAATAAACGAGGAACAAAAAAAGGTTAAATGCATGGTGATAAGTTAAAGAACAATAAATGTGACATTTTGCCATATCAACTATTGTCTCTAACTGTGGCTTCGGCGGATCCAGTGGACTCAACCTCGGAATTCTGCCTGTAAAGCGCGGTTTAGTTTGATCCATTTTATACAACAACTAAAGGTGCATCAACGCCTGCCGATTTTGGTTTCCTTACTCCTCCTTAAACAGTTTACTCGAGATCGAAATAAACTGAGACCCAGTCTAACAGTAAACATTCGGTTTGTATGGTCAGAACGATACCAACGCCAAACTGGCCACGAGCTCTTGAAAACGGGTCACCCGACATGCAAAGAGTGAGACGAGAACCAAGAGGAATGATAACGGAAGTGGAATCTTGCATAGGTGTTTCGGAGATAGCATATATCTTGTTCTGAAAGTTTCAAGAGTTCTATCAGGGGCTGTTTGTTGTCGTTTGGTATTCGAACACTGCACGTGGCCAAATTAAGTGAACACAGGCTTAGATAGTCCGCTCCATTTAGTCTCCATTGATGCTACCACTCGATAGATCTACCGAACCGCAATGGTTCGTGACATCGTGTAGGGGTTCTACATCGGGAGAAAAAAAAGTGAGTAAGATCCCTCAAAGAAAGGGTGAAGGGGGAGTTTGGACAAGAGATACTTTGCGGCTGCCAACGCCGTAGAAATGGGTTTTCTTTCGATACCTTAACCGGACCATTTGACTCTAAAGTCTCCTTACTACAAGACGTGGAGCGTTAATGCAACACTAAAACTGAACAGTAGCCCAATAATCACCACCAGTCTTGTTCAAAGGAATGGTCCGTGCGGTCCTGATTATCGTATGCGACGATCAATGCAATTTCGGATTAGTTTTCTTTGTGCAACTTACTGGGAATGGCAAGCAGCACTGCTACGCGACCCAGTCGCTAAGCGGAAGAACGGCTAGAGTATTCACCCAAATCTTTGGTTCACACAAGAACTTGTCCACAAGACAACGGGGAGTAACTGAGTAGAAGCCCATTTGCTTAAATCGATGGTTACCTGTTCATTGTTTTCGAATGATTTTTCAGTCCAAATCAACTCCAAACCTGGAGGGCCAAGAGGTTACCTTTTCAGCCCTCCACACATTGAACTATCTGACTTGACTGAATTTTCGCTTTGAGGTAAGCCGTTCTGTATAACTCGTTGAATCATGGAGGCGAACAAGCCGTCAAGGTGCAGTGTCACTGCGATAGAGGTCGATCTGCATCCTACCCGGTGCGTCCCCTGGTTTCCCATGTAAGGCTGACCACCACATTGGAAGCTGCCCGCTAGTGAGGTAAGTTTAGCATCAACAAATATACGGCCGCGGAAAGCCATCCGTACTGTCGACAAAGCGGTGGGTTTTCGCATGACAAGCACTCTCTCTATAAAATGCCACAAAAGTCCATTGGTGGCACTTTTATTTCAGGAATGTGACTCGCTGTCAAATAAGAACATAGCCTCTTACATTTAATGGGGAGATTGCATTCTATTAGAAACTTGTGAACTAAATTTCTAAGTCACGCCAGAAATCTGGAGAGCCTTGGGCTCCTGGTGTGAAATGATCCAAAGAAATACTAGCTAGAAAACCGGCTATCGATCTACATCTGTTAGCGAGCCTCTGGCCTCGAGCTGCTGCTTTGTGGATCATGTCTTCTGATCCGACCAAGGGCTCCGAGTAGAGCACTCTAATGCAATCTCTTGTTTGGATTTGGACAACCGGGTACCATAAGGCCCATTAAGAGGGGCATTTGCTATAATGGACATTCAAGAGGGTTCTGGAAGAGGTGACAAGAGTGGTGGTCCTCAGATAGCGTGCTTCTTTTCCTTTTATCTCGTACTGTAGTCATTATTCAGGAGACAGTGGTATGCATATACATACATATATATATATATGTATATATATATATTCTTAGAAACTTGCCAACAGGATTCACGTCTTGAAATATACGGAACACTGTTTCGTTGGGTAATAACACGGACAATGCAACACGTTTAATATCTCCCCGAACTTCAGGTACCTGCAGAAATGTCACGCTATTCGGCAGATTGAAGTGAGGGGTAGATTTTTTAACCGAGCAAGCTTCTTTGCCCACGTTCACGTGATATGATGGGTCATTTAGTCGTGATTGCCCGGATATCCTGGCTAGAAACTAGGCGGCAGCAAAGAAGTCACATCACAAATAACAATCAATAAACTGGTTTTGTTACCCCAGGACGCATGCCTCCTTCTCTCTTTCCCTTTCTTCCGAGTAAACTCGCCCTAGACACTGCTAACACTTCATAACTAGGCAGGCGACATGGTGTCTTCTTATTTGGGTTAATTTTGGACGGTCGGTAAAGAACTGAAAACAAGTACCACTATGTTGATTGTTGTGCACACACACACACACACAGATAGGCTGCGATACGGGAATCTGTGTTTGCAAAAGTCTATGCAGTACAATAGGATAGAATACAATACATTACAATACACACACACACCTGCATATCGAATAACGCACTGGGTTCGCCTGCCTGGTTCACGAATGCGTGTGTTGGTGGGATCGGATGCCTCAGTTTCCAATCGGTTTCACCGTCCAGTTGATCAGTACGTATGAAACAAGATCCGTTGCGATCGGAGGTCCACACTAGGACCATGTCCGCAGGAACCCGTTGGTCTTTGTCCAGGCGAATCAGATCACCAACCTATAAATGGAATGGAAAAAAACAGGAGAATGAAAAGAAAGACAAAAAACTGGTAGACTGCATCAGAAGTTGAGGACTATAAGATGTGAATCCCATAATCAACGTCGAAACACCACTCGTCACAGTCTCTCAGTTTAGCTTGGAGACCACATACACGGTACCAAAGCGTAAGTGGCATGTACGACTGGGTTCACCCATTCCCCTCAGAGCACTTAAAATGTGGACCCATCAGAATATAGTTAGCCAAGAACCAAATAAGGATGCCATGCAGGATGGGTCTTGTATATGAGTATTCGAAGAGAAAGCCAAGTTTATAATAATTTAATTTATAATAATCGAACCAGTAGAAATGTCTACCAATTTCGTTTTTAAGAGTTGGTGTGACAGTAACAATGTCTACATAAAGATGAAACGTTTTCCGATGAGAATTACGGCGGAATCAGACTGGAACATGTCACATTCGAATTAATCACCAGGAAGAAGTCTCCGCTGATTACTCGACGTTCATGAACGACGAACGTCTGACAATCAACCAGAATTCAGACCCACCAGAGTTGCGTTAACCTACCAACCACAAGTTTCAGAAGGAACATATGCTATCAAAAGACCCAAAACCATAGCCTATTCGAATCATTCGTTGCTACCGCCACAGATAGTGCAGTAGCTGACTTTTCCAGACAATCGAGTCTTATTTTCTCGGTAAAATGTGGTTTTTCATAAACGTCAACAGGTCATTGCCACTGTTCACCCGACTCCAACACTAAAGTTGGTGCCTGACAGTCAGCGTATCAAACCCAGTAAGTACAACTAATCACCTTAAAATACACGTTAGCGAGAAAGAGTAACAACATTCCATGTGAATAACTTCGAAAACTTGGAGGATTCGAATCCGACTCTGAGATGATTTGGAAATAGAACAACCCTTGGTCACCAGTTGCCATACAGACAGAAAGCGGGTTTCTTATAATACGTTGGCAAATGCCTCCAATCCAACTTGATGGCAAAAGCAGAATGGAACACCGCATTTTGTGAGACAGAAAGATTGCAGACTTCAACACCGATCCACCAGTTCGCGTCACAAAGAGACAGCACAAGGACGCGTTATGACGACGTGCGTGCCTCCAAGACCCAAGCGATACACATACAGGATGGCTTATCTAAAGCCTAAGATCAAATCATGCCTGAAACGTCAATGGGTGCACGTCTGAAGAAGCAGTCTGCAGGTCGTGGTTGATTTGACCAGAAACTCAATCGCAAAATCCAGTGGGAGAATAATCAGTCAGAGTAGACTAGCTTCCACCCATCCACTCCCTGGTGCCTTTCAGACACGATCTCGTCTGAGTCGAACGCTTTCGTTGGCAATCCAAATCATTCTACTGCTTAGTAGCTGGACCGCATTGCAGTATTCGGCCAAAAACCTCAATGAATAGGATGAACACGGTAAATTCCATACGGCACCGGTCACCACGCAGGATAATCCGCGCCGCGTTACCCATTGCTTCCAGCACGGTGGGTAGTGATAAGCATATGGTTGCTCCGAGTTCTTGTGCGGATTTTAACGTTCACTATCTTGAATCAAAGAATCCGGTTAGCGTTCCAAAATAAAATCCATTTTGAGAAATAGGCAATGGCGAACTATCGATCATCCCAATACATCAGACGGACATCCTTTATAATTCCCATTCTTTCAATGCAAGAAACAACCAAGATTCCACGAAGTATTGCGAGTTGATAAATTTATCTGATGATAGCATTAGTGAAAAAGGATGGAACAGTTTGGGCGCATTATTTCAACCCGTGTTTAGTTTA
>LUCM01004027.1:78093-113312 GCA_008360955.1 Fasciolopsis buskii
AATTGGATCGAAAAGTGGAAAATGTCTCAAAGCAGACAGAAAACAACTCAATCAAGCTGGGTCTTCTTTATATCAAACCTGAACTGCACACCTTAACTTGATGCGATGGTGGGTCTCTGTGATCTTGATGAGCTAAATCAGGAGGTCCATCTTAACCGAAAAGATTCAGCTCATACCTGGAAAACTTAATAGACAGAGACCTAGCAAAGACTCTCTTTGCTGCTCCAGGTCAGGGTGTAAATCAGGAGGTTCCTCAACTTGGCACAAAAAAATATAATCACGCAGTTCCTGGATTTCCCATTCCAACAGTTGTAAAAACAAGCAAAAAGCAAAAAGGCTTTAAAATGCAAGAAAACTGACTGACTGCGCCATCAAGCCATAAACTCCTATTGTCTACAAACCGTCGCTTTGGAAGATCTAGTGAACCCCAACCCAGTAAACTAACTACTCCTGCACGAGCCAGTCCACTGGTTAAAATTTTTCATGCCTCCCCCGTTCATCAACGTGCCAGCCTGACTCATCTTCCAGAACACCAGCCCCTCGAAGAACAGCGTACAAACAACACATTCAGCTCCGTTTAGCAAGCGCGAAACATGTCCCAAACCAATTCACCTAATACTGAATCGGGTGCCTCTCTGGAAGAAGAACGATCAAGGACTCAGTACCTTACACTAATATTATGATATCACTGACAGAATTCTCCCACCATATCTTGTCCCCATTAAAACACAGACAGCCGCATCAAACAAGGAAAATCTCGATAGATTTTACTCTCCACAGCCCGTTTCTGACCCGTGTAGTCCGAACTGACTTCGCGCTGCTGCTATACTCGACCTTTAATTGACAAACCGGCATGTCAGCTTCGATGCCGCAGGTGTCCCGAAATTAGCAGATGCCAATTCCATCCGTTGTATGCGTTTGTTTTAGGATTTTGTTCCTTGCGTCGCTAACTCGAGTGCCTTCAGTCGTCGTCTCGACTATCGTCCAATGCCGCACCCGTTTATTCCAAGCGAGAATGATCAAATGGTCCTCTGACAGTTTCAACAGGCAGTTTCGCTTATTTGTCATAATCAATCGAAAAATATGAGTCCACACACGATAACGTTCTTTAACCTACTGCACTCCGTGTGACGGGCTGATTGATTGTCTATCATTAGGTCTTCGCATCGAATCCCGACCCCGCTCCTCTCTGTGTGTGACAAAATCAGACCATCTTCAATTCGTCACTGGACTTGCGAGTGCGGTTGATTTCGTGCCCGTTCTGGGGATTGTTGTCGGACCGATTCCAGGCGCGTGTGCTGTTCCATGGAGGTCAGAGGAGTTTGTCAATCAGTCTTTTTCTTCTGGTTGAAATCCTGCTTCGTCCCGCCATAGATCATCGCAACGAAGCAAGGTGGTCTTGCACTTTTGGCATCCGCACTTTGCCTCCCCTTACACGCTTGAAGACACTTCTTTCGACGTGTGACCACCGAGTGAGATACAATTACCCGAGTAACTTAGTATTGTCCCTCTCTTAATCAAGCCTCTCCCATGTGTGAACAATTTAAGGCGTTTTGAACACTCAGTTTTGCAACAGCAATTTTATGCCTTCGAAAGATACAAAAACGCATCTCATAAAAGAAGTACACTGTCGTTTACACGAGAGAAATATGTGCGACTAACTTGAATCTTCACTCAAACTGGCACAACATCATCCGCATAAGTTCTAATTCAGCACAGTTTTCCTATCCTGAGCAGATTATGAACGTTATGGTCTCCCATAAATATCTGAATGACAAAGTTGAAAGCAAAAAGGTGAAACGGAGCAATCTTGAAACAAAACACAACTACTCCAGTGAACTGGGGTGAAAAGATCGTTCGCATAAGCAAAAATAGCTTTCGGAGTATTCGCACACAATATAAATGAAGGAATAATTTTCTCTGACACACTTTGGTGATAGGCAGCGCCTAAGGATTGCTTGAACAATTGAGTCGAACGCCACTTTCAAAGCAAGGAATTTTGAAATCATGGGTCTACGGTGAATGTGTCTATGTTCTTAGATCTGTTGCAAAGGGAAACTTTGGTCAATAAAACGCCGACCGGGATGGAGACCGGCTTGATTCTTGCCCGTATACCTTTAGCGTATACTAGATAATCGGCAGGAGAATAAGTGCATTGGGAACAGTCTTTCGGATCAATGTTTAACTCAATAATTCCTCTCTAGATTTCACACGAGGATCTGTCACCTTTCCTTTAAATTGGCACAATCACTAATTCACACCAACCATTATGGATCTATTCTATTACCGGGATTGATCCTAGGAGTTCTGTCAACTCCAATCGTTATCAGCCTTCAACCCACCAACCCTTGAAGAGGACTCGTAGGAATCCGTCAGTTTCATCTGCCTTATGCCTGCTCGAAAAACGCTGTTCTCACTGATCCTCCATTTCCCGGATGGCGGACATGTATCCACCTGCATTGGTTCACTTGCAAGCATAGGTGGAAAGCTCACTGTGTCCGTGGGCCAACTAAACTATTTCTCAAAGTGCTATGCTGAACGCGCTAGCCGACGGTTTCGAGAGTGAACCAGAATACGTTCTGATTCCTTAGTGATCTCGCTTACGCTCGGCCTTCGTGGATCAGTATTTGTAACCAATTGGTAAAGTTTGCCGCGATTGCGGATAGCCGCAGCTTTTCCATTCCCCTTCATTTCCCTGTCCACCACTTCTCCCGGTCATTTCTCATACTCCTGATCAGTTGACGTCTCAGGTATCTACGCGTCTCATTATATGTTGCATCCGGGGGACGAATGTGCACGCATCCAACAGAGCAAGTGACATCGAGAACATCCACGGTTTCTTATGGTTGCCCCTGAATACATGACTTCTCTGATCTGCTCCTGGTGTTCGTTCGGATCCCGAGAATTTTGTTGAGAAGACAGTCGCATCGAAAGCTTCTATTGAAACTGAAGTCGGTGACTGATGCTTAGAATCAGTTGTGCAGGACGTGTGGTTTCTCGTGCTAATGTGATCATAGACCAGGCGCAAACAAAGGCGAGCTTTAACCAAAACATGATTTGAGTCCACGGATGCGAACCAGAATGATCGGCAATCCTCGGTTGATCCGCACCACCGATGGCCGATGGCAATGTGGTCAATCTGAATACAACCATATGAAGGTGTCAGATGTGCTGATTTCGTTTGTATGACAAAATTTGGTGTTCGCCACGAACAGTCTGTGATCAGAAGAAACTTGGATGACACGATCTCCATTTTCGGTGCGATCACCTGGGACGAAAGATCGGCCTCCGATGTACCATTGTGTCTCTGTCAAATGGTCAAGCTAGGCGTTGAAATTACCAGCAGCGACCACAACGTCCGCTGAACGCACACTTTGGATTAGTGTAGATACTTCACAGTCTAAGTTGTCTTTCGTCTCATGGGATCTGTAATCGTGGGTGCATCAACAGATATGAACAAAGAAACAACGACGCTTCAATCGACTTCTATCGACAAGTATAGAACCGTCCAGTCGAACCGCATACAACACGGGTACTGACTGAAGGCTTCCAGTCTGAACCGTGTACGCTATTCCGTAGCCCAGATTGAACCCAGCCACCAAGCCCTGACTACGGGCGCAGAAGCTGGATTTACGATTGCGGCGAAGAAAATGAAGTGAGAGATGGCGTTGTTTTTCCTGGGCTAATCGAAGGGTGATCGGAAAACGAGATACCTTGTATGCGCGTTTCGAAGAACAGCATGCACTCTGTTTTAACGAGTTCAACAGTTCTCGCTTAAAACGGTGAGCCGTGCGAACACTGAAGACGGCTAAGTCAGTTCGGACCCGACCCACTTAAGATAGACAGATGATGTACAAAGATGTAGTGATATCGCTGACACTCCCTCAGCGGGACCAGTAAGGTGAACCGTATATAAGATAATGAGTAGTCAAATGAAACGATATGATTTATATCTAGCACACACGTATATGCAGATTGTGCCACGGAAGCCACGGAGAAGGAGGAAAACGATGAACGAGGAACAGGGAAGTAAAAGAAGCAGTATAAAGTTCACCATGACTGATATATCATCTCTTCCATTTCCTGTCACCGCATTACCGGTTATGCAACAGGTCATTCAGGGGGCCTGACATTACTCGATTGTTCAAAGGCGAGATAGAAGGCTGATTTTAAGGGCTTTGCCCCGTACCTTTGAACAAACGGTTGAATCCAAAATGCTGAGGGACGATCTGAGGGTCTCGCAACTCACTGCGGTACTACGGGTGTTCGATCATTTCACACGCTCCTCGAACGAAGCCACATGCTGGATTCCCAGGACACCCGGCTGTCACAGATATTGGTAAGCATAGCACTGCATAGCACGTAACCAGTCTGTGATTGGTTTAAACTCAGTTTAGCCGTCGCCTATAAAATGAATACTAGTCAATAGAATAGAGCCTCAGAAATTGGCCTACATCTCCACACTGATGAAGTTCGTAAGCAGAGACCGAGACCCGGCTATTTGATATCATAAAGAGGAATACACAGAGCGAATAGATACTTTGGAACCTGAAAACCAGCCCCCTTCTCCACCTTACTGAACAGTTCGGAGGCAAAAAGCCTGATACCCTAAGAGGAGTTATAGATAAAACAAGGTGGAGTTGGGTAGTCGAGATTAGGTGACGAATATTCACACTGAACGCGGTGAACACAAAACATCTTGAATTTTAAACATAATCATTGCTCACTGAAGTATCGTTCTGAGGCAGAAATGCAGTAATGTGTATTTCGAAAGTGCAAAATGCCTTCTTGGTTTTCGATCACATCCAATGCGCTGGTTGCCTCTAAATGACTCATTGTGGTCGCGGGTGAGTGTCGCCGTTTCTGAGTTGCTTATTTGGCTCGAGCAAGTTTAGAAGTATCCTCAAATGGCTACGTAACTCAAACACCACTGGGAAGACCAATCGACTGCCTTCTCAAGGCGAAGGTGCTATTGTAAAAGTGTGAGAGGACGAAAGCGAAGGTACAGTGTTCTCCAGCGGGTAGATCGTGCTTCGGAACCAAAGACGAATAGTGTACAAACTATACGGCACGATAGTTATTGGGTTTTGTGGTGGCGGGATGTACTCAGCACGAAGATGTCCAATCTCATCCGAATTTCGCAGGGACTGTACAATCAAATATCAGCTCACAACGGGCCAGGAGAATCTCATATCCCCCCACAGCTTTGCAGGCAAGACAGGGGTTACCACCCTGTGAGTTAATCCACTTCTACAATCTGAACAACTGGGTAGTGTCACCACCACAGACTCTACCCTGAACTATGACTGGGATGAATGAAATGAAAATGCACCACGGAAGGTCAAACATCTGGTGAACCCATGCAAAATTTTCTTTCCTCCTTGTTTCATCCTGCATAGATCTCCTGCGGCGTGGTTCCCGTAAAACTTGATCTGCATACAGGTCTGCATTACAGGTACTGTTCAAAAGCTAACTGGAGAAAAAAACAAAGTACTGGACACAAATCACCTACAACTTCCCAGTTGGAACCAGATAGGGATGATTCACAATACACCCAATAACCGGGAGAGATAAATCTCTGCAGTCAAATGAGCAACTTACAATGAACGAACGCAAGAGCACAAACGGATTTTCGTGGGACAAGTGGCCAAATGCCTTTGCTTACACATCAGACAGCCACGCATACACGCAGTCGAAAACGTACGCTGGACTATCAGCAGAAATCGGTGGGTCGATCAGGTTTGCCTGACTTCAAAGAAGCCTTTCATATGGAATATAGGTGTAAAAATTTCACTTTATTATCTCTGAAAGCAGTTGCAATTCATTGACTGACTAGTCATTTTGGTGCACCCGTTGGGATCTAGGAGAATCACTTGAATAACCTTTATTCCTACATTCAATGTTCCACAATTGACATTCAAAGGCCAAGATGACGAAATGGGATAGCAATTGGATAAACTTGCCTTGATTTCTTCACTGGTTACGCGAGTTTCTCCGCGACGCACATATTTGATGTATGTTGTCTGGTTTACTTCACGATCTCGAAGCCAACGTCGTATATCATCAATCGCCTCACGTATTAGGGTGACACACAGAACAAATATCAAAGGACCCCAATAGGTGTACAGAGCGCCTACCCGAAGGTCGGGGATGAACTGGCTGAGGGCCAGAATCAAGTAGATTAGATTCAAGAACACACTGAACTGTTCGAATAATACCTGTAAAAAGTTGGAGATAAAAATTACCACAACGTATAAAAATGACAAGCTCGAAAGAGGTCATTTGTCAACAACGGTGACAGCTTATATGAACCAGTGATTTGACCTTCATCTAGTCAGCGGCTATCGACCACTTGGCATTAGACAATCAATCAGGTGATAAATATATTACTTATCATTTAAAATGATAATAGAGAAATTTGATTCAAATGGATATGGTTGGAAAAAAAGATGAGATTCATAGCACCGAAGTAAATTAGAGAGAGAGAGAGAGAAAGAGTAATACTTTGAGAGTAGCACGACCAAACATTCTTCTTATTTCCAAAAAATACACCGACACAAACCACTGAAGACACCGTATATGTTACCAAGCGATATTCATAAACGGTTAAAATAGCACATGGTTTTAGAATTAAACAGTCCCCTCATTTTGTCACCGGAAATGAATTATTGATTTCATACTAGATTAACTAATATCCAAAATAAGGACATTATTTGAATACAAAGTACGGCGAAAGATGACGAAGTACCCGGAACATTGCGAAGGAAAATCCAGTGACATTACGCAGTTAAAGTACAGTTGAATTATTCAAGCCGCGAGGAAGACCCGGATTTGCCACTATTCGTCTTACGATTTTGCTGAAGCAGGAGTGCTATGAAAGTGGCCAATCCCATGATTCGTTGCACCATGGGGGAGAACCGACAACAATGACGATGAACCGCGGACTATACAAGACCACATAAAATCTCAGCAAGCTGGACGCGTTAATGTATCCGAAGACCGCCAGTCGTTCGCAAGAGGCAAACTAAAGTATCACATAAAAAGAACATATGCATACACGCGTACCTGTGCACAAACAGGTACCGTGTTTTGCATTATTTAGGGTCTCAAATGTCGCCGTTACGAGAACAATCATCAAAAAGCCCATCACAGAGCTCCGAGACCCATTCAAGTCAGTGACAACCCATAGATTGCGGAACAGAATAAAGTGGAGATCGAGTTCAAAATGGTTCAGGCGACCACCCGAAAGGGCGACGTTTTCCCAGGAAACAAGAACGGAAAAAACGAGGATGAAGCAAGTGATAAAATTTAGAACAAATAAACCAATGAAGATTAAAAACATGATCCGGCTCACTAGCCAACACCGTATCAGCGCTGAAAAATTCTCACCAAATGAACAACCAAAGAAATCAAGTCGTTGGTAGATTTTTTGGGGTTTGGAATAAATGCAAATGACCGGAGATCCACAGTTAGGTCATCGAAAACTGACAGCTACGTACATAGGTGAAGCGTACTAAGCAATGAAGAAGTATAATCAAAAGAATAATTCAATACTACACTATTCGCGTTCAACAAGTATAGATTTACGTTAGAAATGAAAATTTCCAGGATGGTATAGAAAAATTACCTGAAGCAATACGAGATACATTATATATTGCACAAATCGGTATGCCGACTCTGTCGTAAAAACCGTGCCAAAGAACAGGAACAATGAGCGAGGAGAAAAAGGAAGAAACACCGTGCAGAGTTCACCACACACGACAATTCTTCCATTAACCATCTCAAGCCAAAGACCGTCTATCGGGATCAATGATTCCTCTGTGGGCCTCATACTGCTCGAATGCATAAACCGAGGCAGACGACTGACTTAGGGGACCCTACCCCAAGCTTTTGACTAAATGGTCTGATTCACAAGAAAGCAGGACGATCTGAGGGTGAAGTAATTCACCGGGGACTAATAGCTTAATTCATACGCGCTTCAGATGGAACCAGACATCCTGAGTACCGAGTGCACTCTTTCGACAAGGATGAGCACATAGCGGCATGCTTCGTACACAGCCCATGGTTGGCTTGGAAACAGGGTTTAGCCAATATCCCCAGACCGATTACCAATCAGCCAAACCGGTGGAGGGCGCTGGGGATTTGCCTTCTTCCTCGGACTTTCGTGAGAATACTTTGGCCACGAGAAGGCAGTCCGTAGGACTTACCCGACATGGGTTATGTGAGATATGGGTGATTTAGGATCATTTCGACAGTCGTTCAAAGGGAGTAACCTCAAAGATCCACCTCCGACCATGTTGAGGCATTCAGAGACTAATACTGTGAGTCAGAGAAGATCTGTCCACAGCTCGGCAATGGCTGGATTTCTGCTTGCCACTAATCGGACGAGATAAGGCGCAAAGTTTTGAAGAGGTCTATCCCGGAAGGTATAGCTTGGAAAAAGGACTCAGTCCTGCCATCAGAGGGACAGTTGGAGAGATCACCGTGCAGAGAAAGATCTTCGAGGATTTTAAACGCACATTTCTCACAGACACTTACTTGCATGGCACACAGGACGTTGACCCGATGAGCTGGTCAGGATGGAAGAAACGCGACTAATCAAAAGGGCAGCGCGACTTAACGGTTTAAGCCCCTCTATAATGGGCCGGAATAAATTAAGGAAGCCACAGAGTAAGATTGGCAAGATGCATTGAGGCGAAGAGGGCAGAAATAACATTAGACGCGACATCAAACTCCCTGGAGTTTCGTATTTGAACGGGTGAATATCGTAGTTAGACATAGTCGACAATATGCCAACATGCTCGGAGATCGGAGAATCGATAGACTGCAAAATGCTTTAAAAAAAATTCGATTCAGGAATATTATTATGAAGTGTACACGGATCGCTAGGGAAAGCAAAACGAGGGGGAAGCGGATATACGTAAAAAACAATTTGATGGATCAAGTGGACGACCAATCTGTTCTCTCTGAAGAATCAAAAAAAGGTCATCCAAATCACTGTCAGCAGATACAACATGGCATATAGTTACATCGGCTGCATACCCGAACAGAGAACCACATGAATTACTGAAGACGGTGATTAAAATAACCGAAGAAAGAGTAAACGAACAACACTTCAAATAATACCGGAGTACCTATTTAAAGATCTACATGATTTTTCTTCGGATCTCGTGTTTTAGATATCCATTTAGACAGTCAGATAGCAATACTAACGAATAAGGTATGCATCCAAAAGAGTGAAGTGTGGGTAATGAACGAGGCATAAAGACACGGTGAACAATTAGATTCACATTGCTGAACAGATTTCCCGGAATAAAATCAGTAAGCGAACAGTATGATTTCGAAAATGCTAGCACACAATGACAGTAGACAACATAACCAGATGTAGGGCGCCAAATCCGTATCGCTGATTCTTAAACATGCTCGTTCACTCACCGTACCTAACCAGCAATACAAACAAACATTGTATGACCACAGTGAGAGTTGAGATGCAATGCTAGCTAGTAAATCGATTCTTGCGGCAACTTGCTCAACAGAAAGAAGACCAAAATGGTGGGAAACAAAATTTTGAACTGATTACAGGGCATACACTGAAGCTTGCTGGAAAAATTGGAAAAAACAATCAATACGAAACGAACGCAACATAGTGTACATGGCTCACCAGTGGAAGAAATGAGAAAACATTGTACTTCTGGTTATTGATCTTGTTCGATGGAAAGCGTTGAGTTTTTGACGGACGACCAATATTCACCACGCGAGCCTGATAGATCTTTTCCGGTTTACAGCATTTGGAACAAGAATTCCAACAGCTGAGAAAAACGAATGAGAAAAGAATATTTCCACGTTCATTTCGGCTAACTACTAGGTTAAGGCTTAAGAAATTTGCCACTAAACTCACGTCTGAAGATGAACAACATCTGTAGTGGCTCGTTCACGAACCTGTACAGATAAAAATGGACTGAAAAGACTTAAGATCTTTGGGTTTCTATATTATACATACATGCATGCATACATGGATGCCGATTCATACATACATTACTGCATAAAGGAAAGCATGCATTTGAGTTACACATCGACTAACTTGAGCAAGGCGGCAGTACGTTACAACCAAGAGACTAGCTTCCAAAATTCTAGCTTTGTTATACGATTTACGAATACATCCAAGTCTTTCGTACCATCCCACTTAATTGTTTTTGAGGATATCTTAGTCGCCACTGCCGCTTAAACTGGACCATTCCACTCGATTCCAAACACGCGTTAGTCTGAACCAGGTGTTACGATGGGCGTTCCAAACGCACCGAGGGTTAGAATGTGACAGGTTGCCTTAGAAAATATGGCTATCAACACTTTGAAACATTCCGTTTAAAAAGATAGAATTTCAGATAAAATTAATCGTCAAAAAACGTTGGATCCCGTTGGATTAATGAGTTGTGGCATGGCATATCGCATCGTGATACCATGGACTTCTGGTTAGTCTCGACACTCATTTAACATACGTTGTTGAATTACGGTTAGTAGCTGGCAAATGAAGCTAAATTCGCAATGAAATGTGAATTCAACGGAATTCTACACAGAGGTCGTGAAACCCGGTAGTCCGGCCGTTCATGAGATGGGATATGCTGACTACATGTAATATTCCCGCCAGTTGTTTTGGCTTATATCTAGATCACCCATAGGTCACCAGATGTCAGTGAACGGACTTGTGGTTCCAAAATTTCGCTTATTCGCGGTCAAAAAGTGCATTGGAAAAGGGGAAGATTAATCGCAATCTAGTTGACATCCAACGAAAGTCAGTCGCGCAGTTAATCTCATACACTTCCATTGCTTTGTTTAGACGGATTCACATTTTTCGAGCGATAGATGCACCTAAAAAACTAAGCTTCAGGACACTAAGACACTCTGTTATGATGGATCTTCCCTAAACGCTCTTTATATAAGATTCCAGGAGATTTTACAATCATGTCACGAACTAAACTTCGCTGACATGGGCAAGATGAGCCCTCTCAATGACCGGGACAACTAACATGGTACACGCTTTATCCGAAGCCTTTATTGTCTGTCGTTCTTCGCAAGTTGTAAAGTACGTGCGGTGATTGGAGTTTCAAGGAACAAGTGCGGTTTTGCGCCGGTCTTGGATGAATCACTTAACCGTTTACTCTTCAACAGATGTTAGAACATATTTATGCTTGCTGCAGATCAAATGACAAGAATTCCTACCTCAAATTGCGCGGTAACTCATGTCCAGCTATCAACACTACCCATCGCCTCTAGCGGCTTACAGACGAGATAGGCGATCCAATTGAACTTCCTACGGAAAACGCAGTTTTTAGCTTAAAGAATTCTCTTGATATCACTGCTGACAGACTGCAAAGGCAATCAAACCTAGATACAGTAAACAATTCACACCTCTCAAACATAAGGTACTTCTCAAGAGCTGACAGGAACCTCCACTTATTATCAGGCCACTTGGCGATCAGAGAGAAGCGTCAATTTGTCTTAATTATCTGATTAGTTTAAATAAGACTGGAGGTGGTTCTGGACAGATAACAACGAATTGTGTCACCTGAAGCGCCATTGTGACATTTGACTTCTCCCAAAGGTTCGTAGTGCTTTGTTAGATGGTTGAGGATATTCGGCGGCGGTCCGTGCGCAAGTCCCAAACGTGGTCGAAATGTGGTGAGGATATCGAATAGGCAACGAGGTCTAAATCAAGCGACAATGGCGGTCTTATGATAGTGGCAACCCCTTTACATCACCTTTGGTGGGCTGGACCTATTGTTTATGTTGTCCACCGTTCACCTTTTAGCAAAGATTTTTTCCATGCTGGGTACAAATGGAAAGAGCGACGAAGCGTTCAGGCTGCGGGCTGGTGAATAGATACGAGGAAGTTAACAACAGCTATATACCTGGTTGGTTGTTCCAGCCTCCCTTTTCGAGGAGCAGAAAATGAGGATTTATGCGATTCAAAGACGCTGAGAACTGTGGCTCAGCACCGATTTACGTGGTACAAAAGGGGTGCGGTCTCCATAAAATTCTAAATCTCATGAAAACAAGGAAAACGACAAAAACCAGAAACGAAACTACTACTTTTGCCCAACTGGTTAATCCCTTCTTGTTGCCATTTTTCGTTGCCAAGACCGCGGCGGGAAGAATGCACACTGACGCGCAAAGCGCAACCATTTTTTCTTATTTATAGAAAATTTTCTCATCATCCAGTTATATGGCCACTAATGGTATTTCATTACAGAAAACTTTAAAATTGGATCGAAAAGTGAAATGTCTCAAGCAGACAGATAACAACTCAATCAAGCTGGGTCTCTTTCATACAAACTGACCACACCTTAACTTGATGCGATGGTGGGTCTCTTTGACTTGATGAGCTAAACAGGATGGTCCATCTTAAACCAAAGATTCAGCCATACCTGGAAAACTAATAGACAGAGACCTAGCAAAGAACTCTCTTGCTGCTCCAGGTCAGGGGTGTAAATGAGGAGGTCCTTTCACTTGGCACAAAATATAATCACGCAGTTCCTGGTTCCCATTCCAACAGTTGTAAAAACAAGCAAAAGCAAAAGGCTTTAAATGCAAGAAAACTACTGACTGCGCCATCAAGCCATAACTCCTATTGTCTACAACCGTCGCTTTGGAAGATCTCGTGAACCCCAACCCAGTAAACTAACTACTCCTGCACGAGCCAGTCCACTGGATAAAATTTTCATGCCTTCCCTCTTATCAACGTGCAGCCTCGAATCATCTTCCAAACACCAGCCCCTCGAAGAACAGCGTACAACAACACATTCACTCCGTTAGCAAGCGCGAAACATGTCCCAACCAATTCAACCTATACTGATTCGGTGCCTCTGGAAAAGAACGAATTCAAGGACTCAGTACATTACACCTAAATTATGAATCACTGACAGAATTCTCCCACCATATCTTGTCATTACAACGAAGACAACCGCATTCAAACAAGGAAAATCTTCGATAGATTTTGCTCTCCACAGCCCTGTTTCTGACCCGTGTAGTCGAACTGACTTCAGAGCTGCTGCATATACTCGACCTTTAATTGACAACCGGATGTCACTTCGATGCCGCAAGTGTCCCGAATTAGCAGATGCCAATCCATCCGGTTGTATGATTTGTTTTAGGATTTTGTTCCTTGCCGTCGCTAACTCGAGTGCCTTCAGTCGGTCGTCTCGACTATAGTTCAATCCCACCTCGTTTATTCAAGCGAGAATGATCAAATGGTCTCTGACAGTTCAACAGGGCAGTTTCGCTTATTTGTCATAATCAAATGGAAAATATGAGTCCACACACGATAACGTTCTTTAACCTACTGCACTCCGTGTGACGGGCTGATTGATTGTCTATCATTAGGTCTTCGCATCGAATCCCGACCCCGCTCCTCTCTGTGTGTGACAAAATCAGACCATCTTCAATTCGTCACTGGACTTGCGAGTGCGGTTGATTTCGTGCCCGTTCTGGGGATTGTTGTCGGACCGATTCCAGGCGCGTGTGCTGTTCCATGGAGGTCAGAGGAGTTTGTCAATCAGTCTTTTTCTTCTGGTTGAAATCCTGCTTCGTCCCGCCATAGATCATCGCAACCGAAGCGAGGTTGGATCTTGCACTTTTGGCATCCGCACTTTGCGTCCCCTTACACGCTTGAAGACACTTCTTTCGACGTGTGACCATCGAGTGAGATACAATTACCCGAGTAACTTAGTTTGTCCGCTCTCTATCCGCCTCTCCCATGTGTGAACAATTAGCGGTTTTGAACCACTCCAGTTTTGCAACAGCATTTTATGCTTCGAAGATACAAAACGCATCTCATAAAGAAGTACACTGTCGTTTACACGATGGAGAAAATGTGCGACTAACTTGAATCTTCACTCAATGGCACAACATTATCCGCATATTCTAATTCAGACAGTTTCCTATCTGAGCAGATATGAACGTTATGGTTCTCCATAAATATCTGAATGACAAAGTTGAAGCAAAAAGGTGAAACGGAGCAATCTTGACAAACACAACTACTCGCAGTGAACTGGGGTGAAAGATCGTCGTAAGCACAAATTCGCTTTCGAGTATTCGCACACAATATAAATGAAGGAAATAATTTTCTCTGACACACTTTGGTGATAGGCAGCGCCTAAGGATTGCTTGAACAATTGAGTCGAACGCCACTTTCAAAGCAAGGAATTTTGAAATCATGGGTCTACGGTGAATGTTGTCTATGTTCTTAATCTGTTGCAAGGAAACTCTTGGTCAATAAACGCCGACCGGGATGGAGACCGGCTTGATTCTTGCCCGTATACCTTTAGCGTATACTAGATAATCGGCAGGAGAATAGTGCTATTGAACAGTTTGGATGCAATGTTTTAACTACAATTTAATTCCTTCTCTAGATTTTCACCAGAAAGGACTCTGTCAAAAAACCTTTTCCTTTAAATGCACAACATCTAATTCACACCAACCATCTCCATGGTTCTATTCTATTAACCGGGATTGATCATAGAGTTTTCTGGTCCAACTCCAATGTATATCGCCTTCAACACTCATACCTGGTGAAAGGACTCGTTTAGGAATCCTCGTCAGTTTCATCTGCCTTATGCCTGCTTCGAAAAATTCGCTGTCTCTACTGATCCTCCATTTCCCGGATTGGGGGACGTGCTATCCACGCTGCATTGGTTCACTTGCAAGCATAGGTGGAAAGCTCACTGTGTCCGTGGGGCCAACAAAATACTATTTCTCAAGTCGCTTTGTCTGAACGCAGCTAGCCCGTACGGTGTTCCGAAGCAAGTGAACCAGAATACGTTTTGCTGATTCCTTAGTGGAATCTCGCTTTACGCTCGGCCGTGTCGTGGATCAGTATTTGTAAACGCAATTGGAAAGTATTGCCGCGATTGCGGATGGCGCGCAGCTTTTCCCATTCCCCTTCATTTCCCTTGTCTCACCACTCTACTCCGGTCATTTTCTGCATACTCCCTGAATCAGTTGGATAAGTCTCAGGTATTCTAACGCGTCTCATTTATATTGTGTTGCATCCGGGAACGAATGTGCAACGCATACAACAGAGCAATGTACATCGGGAGAACATCCACGGTTTCTTATGGTTGCTCCCTGAATACATGATTCTCTGTATCTGCTCCTGGTGTTCGTTCTGGATCCCGAGAATTTGTTTGAGAAAAGAACCGAGTCGGCATTACGAAAGCTTCTATTGAAATCTGAAGTCGGCGTGGACTTGATGCCTTAGGATCAGGTTTGTGCGGGACGTGTGGTTTCTCGTTGCTGAATTGTGATCATAGACCAGGCGCAAACAAAGGCGAGCTTTAACCAAAACATGATTTGAGTCCACGGATGCGAAACCAAGAATGATCGGGCAATTCCTCGGTTGATCCCGACACCACGATGGCGATGGCAATGTGGTCAATCTGAATACAACCATATGAAGGTGTCAGATGTGCTGATTTCGTTTGTATGACAAAATTTGGTGTTCGCCACGAACAGTCTGTGATCAGAAGAAACTTGGATGACACGATCTCCATTTTCGGTGCGATCACCTGGGACGAAAGATCGGCCTCCGATGTACCATTGTTGTCATCTGTGCATGGTCAAGCTAGGCGTTGAAATTACCAGCAGCGACCACAACGTCCGCTGAACGCACACTTTGGATTAGTGTAGATACTTCACAGTCTAAGTTGTCTTTCGTCTCATGGGATCTGTAATCGGTGGGTGCATCAACAGATATGAACAAAGAAAACAACGACCGCTTTCAATCGAACTGTCTTATCGACCAAGTATAGAACCGTCCAGTCGAACCGCATACACACGGTACTGACTGAGCTCCAGTCTAACCGTGTACGCTCTTCCGTATGCCCAGATTGAACCCAGCACCAGCCTGACTACGGGCGCTAGAAGCTGGATTTACGATTGCGGCGAGAAAGATGAAGTGAGAGATTGGCGTTGTTTCTGGGCTACGAAGGGTGATCGGGAAAACGAGATCCTTGTATGCGCGTTTCGAAGACAGCATGCATCTGTTTTAAGAGTTCCAACAGTTCTCGCTAAGGTGAGCGTGCGAACACTGAAGACGGCTAAGTAAACTAAACACGGGTTGAAATAATGCGCCCAAACTGTTCCATCCTTTTTCACTAATGCTATCATCCAGATAAATTATCAACTCGCAATACTTCGTGGATCTTTGGTTGTTCTTGGCATTTAGAAAGACATGGGAATTATAAAGGATGTCCGTTTGATTGTATTGGGATGAATCGATAGTTCGCCATTTGCCTTTTCTCAAAATGGAATTTATTTTGGAACGCTAACCGGAATTTCTTGATCAAGATATGTGAACGTTATAAAATCCGCACAAGAAACTCGGAGCAAACAATCATGCTTATCAACTACCACCGTGCTGGAAGCAATGCGTAACGCGCGCGGATTCATCCTGCGTGGTGACCGGTGCGTATGGAATTTACTGTGTTTCATCCTATTCATGAGGTTTTTGGCCGAATTTACTGCCAATGCGGGTCCAGCTACTAAGCAGTAGAATGATTTGGATTGCCAACGAAAGCGTTTGACTCAAACGAGAACGACGACAGGCTTAGTTCCTTGGGTTCACAAGGAAATAAAAGCTGGACAAGGTGTGACGGCTTGCGTGCCTCTATGATCCAACGAGCTATACAGGAGGGCTTAACCTCCAGAGATGAACCATCCAGATCATGCCTGAAGGTCAATGGGTAGATTGCCTGACAAGGCAGTCTCCTGGTCCTCCACGTTGGAGGTTGATCTGAGTTGGCAGCTCAATCGGAAAAAAACGAGTTCTTCTTAGCGGCTGGACTCCCTAGCAGTACTTGTCCATTACTCCCCATGAGCTACACGCCTACAAATAATCCCCTACTAATCGGGCGTTGCCGCAGGATAATCTGCCGGACCGCGCTGCCTTACATCGCAGCGCAAATGGGATGGGTAGTATAAGTATGTACTGCTCAGAGTCCCTCTCTTTTAATTTCAACCTGTCTCTTCGGTCTCCACCCAATCGTGTTTGCCCCTCCTTTGTTACCCATAGTTAATCTCCATTGATAACACGCCCGATACTCACAACGGTTATTGTCAAGTAGTGTAAGTAAGATGGTTTTTCCAGTCTGCTTAGCTCACATTTTCTCAAGCCTCGTCAGCCTCTGTATTGGCCGTTCCTTCATGTGCGCACCTTTAATGACAGGCTGGCAAGAATAAATAGAATAAAACAGCCCTTATAGATTGGATCCCAGTCAACAGTCGTTGTGTGCCATGAGGACTGCCAGGGATCACGTTGGCGTTCCGAAAAATAGTTTAGTGTAAGCGTAGTTTATTTGTTATCTCGGCATACGCTCCAAACTGACTGAGCACTGATATGGAGAAAGACGAATTTTACGAAATAAAACCTCGTTCACTCTTGTTCGGAAGAGCAAACGCATTGACATTATAGTGGTAGCAGGTTTGGACTTTATTGCACAAGGTTGGAAAACTGAGTGCATCGGAGAGTCATGTTTAGGGGGCGATGCGCCTGCTGTCTCAGCGAACAGACAACGGAAAAAGACTTCTCAATTCTGGTGCAGATAATCATTTATCCTATCTAGTTACGAAAATTTTCCGACCACAGTTCGCGATCGCACAGCGACGTGGCCGTTTCAACTCTACATGGTGCCTTGAGTCAGATTGGAACCAATGGCAGTTTAAGCTTACCGTTTGGCGCGTTCTGTCCAGAAACTGTTAGATCATACTGGATCATGTACGTTGCGAAATCGACAGACCAAATGACGTTTTAGCTTTATAAATTGCGACTTATTTTACCTGTCAGCTGAATAGCCATCGACGCAGGGGCCACCAAATCCGATCGGCTGTCGACGTTTGTCTGATTTCCGGCTGTTTTCGCAACAACTACAACAGAAACTATCCGAGGGGACTAAGAACTTCGACGGCAGCAATGTAGCACGAGCTGGTTGGATCAAATTTAAGCAGGCGATGCATTGGCAGCAGATTCGCCTGCGGTCCTAGGATCTATTATTCATCAAAAACCACTGGATCTCGCGCAGCGTCGCTAGTCTAATGGAGCAAAAATGCGAGCTGCCTAAACTGCACGGAAAGTGATAAATGCATCGACAGTGCAGGCGTCAGTTGACATAAGCTGAATGGACCGCGAAAACTGGTGGTTAAATAGCCGAGAGATGCAAGTGAGCTTCCGCTTAGGTAACAGTCAAAGACTGTTTAAGCTTACAACCTGACACCGGTGGGCGGCCGGACTTTGGGTTTAGTAAGTCTGTGTAATAAAAATGGAGAGCTCATTCCATGGTAGACAGAAAGGACTGACTGTTGGACAGAACATTATCAAGGATCAGTTTAAGCTGAGCCTACGCTATCGATATCTAGTCAGACGCCTGGAAGGCTTGTGATCCGGAGGTGCACTTGAATCCCCCAACGTATAAAGTGTGGAAATCAGAATATAGGAGTCGGCTTCTGAAGAAGGGGAAAAGTCACAGCAGATCCCAACGACCTATTGCGCCTCAGTTCCTTCAGTAGTTGCTGGTGGAAAGCCCTGATGAAATTCCCTTTCTTCCTGCTTTCGTTGATATATTGAAACGAGGAAGCTATCCCGCTATCGTGGGGTGAGTTCACTAGATTACCATATCTCTTGGAGAAGGGCACACGAAGTGACCGTAACAATCATCTTGGGATTAGTTCAATTCTAATACTTACTAGTGTCCTATCATATGGTTTGTGATGGGTAGCTCAATATTAAACCGGATTTTCTCGAATATAGACGTGTTTGACTGCGTACTTCGAAATGACTCATCCCAAATCGATGTGAAAAACTAAAAAACATTTAAATTTTACAACAGAAGACATCATTAAATGCATGCGGCAAACTGAAGGATGCTAGCATTTATTTCCACACACCGGAGGCATACAGTAAATCATTCTAAAACAGTTTCCTTAGAGATAGACACATTTTTTCTCCTTAATACATGCTACGCAACTCCAGTCAACCAAAAAATTCCTCTCCTAAACGACAAACCATGAATTCTTTAAGGATACCCAAATCAGTAATCGATGAAGTAGTGAAGTATTAAAGAATGGATAAATGAACAACCACTCTCACAATACTTATTAAAATACAACAGAAACTAACTTCGATATATGAAAGCAGCATTTGTATCTACTGCTACGCCGGCCATTAACTGGGTCTAACAAATAATCCGACGAAGAAAACGACATTTCATTTGGAATAGACGCTGGAACACCAAGTTCCACCAATTTTGAAATATCGCCGGCTTCTTCACAGCGCCAGTGATCGATTAAAACAAGCTTAAAGCACATAGCAGTTCATGTAAGGATTCAGCATCATTAGGAAATACACTTTCTTTATTGAACAGTTCCGATGTAAGTAAACATGAATCTGTTCAAATGCGCCGACAATATACGATTCCAACCGACGTTTGGGATCTTTTGCCATTTCACTGATGTTAAAGCTGAGACGTTATCTGAAATGCAAAATCTGGGCCTTTTCTCGATTTTTTTATTTGACCCCGCTATGCTGATGGAACACTGTGCACGCAGTATTATAAAACTAGCTGCTTTTCCTTCCTCGTTTGCTCGTGCATCGTTTTCGTTTGTATTGGCAAGCTGCGAGATGCGAATCGAAAACGTGTAGACAGCTCGCATTTTACCCGAGGATAAGGCATAAAACCAAAGGACAACGACGGTAAACCTAGCCAAATTTTCAGGGATTTTCAAATAATTCTGCTCAGCGGACAAGAACCGAAGTAATTGAAACTTTCGTGTACATTTGGGTGGTTAATTCATACCCGGCGCTACAACACACAGCAACCGGTAAGGAAGCATAAAGAAACCTTCGTTATGTGCACTAACAGTGAAAATACACGTACCAGTGGGCACAACATCCGCTTTGCATGTCTCAATTCATTGCTCGTACACTAGAGGAATACAGATCTCGCTCACAAAGCAGAATATAATGCAGATTGTAAGACTTTGGCAGAACAATTCCATATAAGAACCTGTTCCCTATCCAATGTAGTTTTAGGTTTAAGAATGGAGTAAATGCCAGCTAACCGCAATGTGCGAAATGGCAATCAGCGGCGGCGCTGGAACACACAAAGCCCCCCTCGAAATTATGCTGAAATACACCGCTACGAACAACCGCATGAATCCTCGCTCACACTCACCCACTTGGAACACCAAAATCCAAAGGGCTGACTGCAGTACACATGAAATTTTGATTAATTTTGGGTATAATAGTATGCACCTGATGCAGCTATATTGTCTTTTGCTTGGGACACCCGCGGCAAGTCTGCCGCTCCCGATAAGCACAAATCACGAATGTTCCCGTGCAGAAACAAACCATCCGAGCCAGCCCTTTCCCAACAACGTTCCGATCTCATGCCACCCCTATGGACGACCGCCCTTGGTTCGTTGTCTCTTTGGGCCTCGTCACCAATTCCCTAATTAAGTTTCTTCTCCCTTGACCGAAGAGGTGGTAGGGTTTGTTTCAACCACCGCCGTCAGAGGGCTTTCGCCAGATGATTTGCCCATTTCCAGCGGCATGAGTAACTTCCTAAGAAACCGCCGAGAACAGGTGTGTCATTGCTGTCTCTAAGCCGAAGTAAACTGTTCGGTGTCAGCGCTGACTGATACTTTGTATCTGACGACAATGGTGCTAACAGTATAATGTTCAAGACACCTTTGGACTCTTCACGACCCAAGCATATGACTACATCAGTGCTCACTTGAATTCTCGTAAGCACTGACAACACTTTTCTAATTGACCGGATCATACGTTTCCAAACGCCACCTGGGTGACCTTTAAAAAAAAGGGGTTGAAATGCCACTGGATTTCCCTTGCCAGGAGAAAATATTCAACATATGCTGTGGTAGTAAGTAATTATCAGGCATGTTATTCGGTGACGATTGGGCAGGATCACTTGATGCTCATAACTCGCTGGGTAATTCGTGTGTCCCAGTCAAAAACCGACGCATGGCAGGTCGGTAGTAGTCTTCTGATATAACGTAGGCAACGAGTGTTGTTTACCCAAGTTTCTCGCCTGCACTGTGTCACCGAACACATCCACTACCCTGATCATCCCGAGTCTCGTTTCTTCATGTAAAATGTCACCCAACTTTACCATCCAATCCTCGCCGGTGGAGCGTATTAAACGGATATTCGACTCTAATCCAATAAGAGACGCCAAAGCTCTCTGCGGGCTTCATCAATCTGTGCATCGCCTCAAAAGTTACACTTTACCTGGACAGGAAATGATGAAATTGATCGCTAATTGTATCTTTATAAATTCTACTTTATCAGGACGCCCAATAGATGCAGATGGGTGGAATGGTGGTAGGGTATTAAGCAGCAACGTCGGGCCAGCTAAGCGAACTCCTAATTGACTAATACTAGACACTCCTATTGATGCAAGTTGTTGTTGTCTTCGAACTAGACATGCCTCTACCCTGACGGTGTGGTATATTTTTGGATATCGCTTAGGCGGTTGGCCAAGAGTGTGCAAAACACAACGAAGTTTGACTATTTGGAAAAAGAGCAACCATTAAGCCGATTTAATAACACTTTTCGGAACGCATTAGGCAAAGCTCACTACGTCTTCAACCTGGATACCAAAGACCGCTACCGAGAGTATAAGCCGAGCTTTGGTTGGGGTGTTGTGTGCTACGATAGAATTGCTGAACAGCAAGACACCGCCTGCTGATTTGTTTGCGAGCGTTCGCCAGGCATAAGCTACAGTACCGTACCCATTCCCTGATGCGTCGTAAAACACGTGCGAATCTGTCGGCTCAAAGCCATTTTCTTCGTCAATATGCTTCTCTGTATCTCAATCAACCCAGAGTTTCTCATAAACCTAACCCATCCCTCCTCCCGGGCGGCGTCGTTAGGCAGTAATCGAGGAAGAAAGTAGTCTTCATCACCCCTGACACTGCTTCGTCACAGCTGGCGTCAAATAATCCGGCAGTTTGGTGCAAAGCTTAGTTGGCACAAAAAGGAGAAACCTTGCTGCAAATGAACGTTCGGTCATGTGCATTTAACAGGCCTCCCTGCGGCCACCAAAGGAATCGGAGCGCCCTCAATCGCACTCAGGCAATCTCATCTGCACGAATGTCTCTTCAAAGTTGGCTGAACAGCTACTCATTCTCTCCGAAACCGCAGTGATAGCCCTACGAGATTCGCCATTGTGTCTAGACCTCAGTAGGATATGCCATTTAGCGACCGTCCACGGTGCCTGGCGGCACAGTGCAAGAATACATCCAGTTTTCTGGGGCTAGTCACTGAGCGGTGCAGCAGACACCACGGACTCTTAACTCCCTTAACGGATGCAGTGGTACCGCTGAAGCATATTCCATTTAAATATAATTTTCCGCGGATTTTGTGTACCCCACACGCGACTTCCCATCTCTTACCAGCTTACGCTGCAAATTATGTAACCTCCTAAGTGCAAACGCTCAGTTACCGAGCAGCGTTTTCGTTCCGTCCCTCCACGGTAGGCCAACTACAAAGTTCCCGTTCACAAACTGAGTACCACAATCCACCACTGTTGGTTACCCCTGATCTGACAACAGCATTTCTGCAAAATTCTATTTCTTACATCATGGCTGATCGTCCTGTTTACTCAGCATCCCCGGTGGATATGTGGTTGACCGACCTAGCCTCACAAACCGAATACCACCCATCCCAGCAAAGTGCGCGCGGCGCAGGAATTCTTTATGCCACCCAGCCTCATTCCCAAAGCCAAGCGAGCTTGCGGGAAGTCAAATCCATTACAACTAGGACCTCCTCTTAGATTTATTCGATTTACTTGCCACCTAAGTGGGGCCCGGCATTTAATCACTTTGGATACCTTTTTGATCGACATTATTATCCACAGCCCACCGGAAAGAACGGCACTTTTAATGATCACCGTTTCTTTCTCGTCCACTGGCAATACTTAAAACGCTCCGCCCACCGAGTTGATCATTGCCGTCCCACTGACCGTTTTAATTGTCAACGACTCGATTTACTGCCTAATACCCAGCCGGGCTGGCGCTTCCGTCCTGGCGAGGGGCGGGACAGACTCGCTATCCATCAATGAGTAACTAACTTTATACCTTTCAATTCGCGGACCTCAGCTTCATGGGAAGTAAACCCAACGATGCGATGTAGGGCCCGCGCAGTTCCCCTTCAGTTTGCTAATGGGGCCACGGGGTAGTCGTGTGCAGCAACTGCCGATGGCGGTCGCCACAGCTCACAGCATCGCACCTAGTTCTGTTGTTGCGGCATCCGGCTCAGTGAGAACTCTTTAGGCATATAAAGCATAAATCGAGTCTTTGGGCCGCTTCCTACCGAGCCGGTGCTTCCAGCCCAGGACGCTGACACGGTGTATTTTCTTAAGCCGTACGCACTAGCACGATCGCCCCTCGGTGAGCTGCGTCGTGCGCAGTACATTATGGCCCGGACCAGGGTGATGGGGAGTATCCCTTTGCAAGGTCTCATCAAACCGAAAGTTCCTTTGATCTTCTGCCCAAAGGTGCAAAATGGCCCAGAACGTTTTGACACGACCTCAACCAGTTCTCCAAGGTTCCAGTTCTCGGCCCACTTCGCTTTCAATGGATTGATAGTTGTTTTACTACTTGTTCAAGCGTGGCAACCGAGTTAAGATCGGTGGTGTACTCCATCTGCACTAAGGCAATCTTGCAGCTTTTCATGGGCAATGCCGAACTCGAGAGTATATACGGATCCAGCCGACTCGTTTTGACGCCTTCAAACAACCTATCTAAGAGCTAACGGCTCATTTCCTGCAGAGGCTTAAGAAGGTCCTTCAAAATCCAACCAATCTTTCGTAAACAACCTCGGGTGGGGGCATAAAATAGTCTTTTACCACCACCTTTGCCTTTTCTTTACAATAATGCAGCAGACAATGTAATTGGAAATTTACAGTACTGGAATGACCAAACGCACGAGTCCTAGTACGGATGAAGTCGATCGGCGATTCAAAAAAATACTCTTTTCTCGTTCTGGATAGCGCCTCGAATCCTTCAAGCAACACGTAGCCCAGTTCGATGCGAGATCTGATGGAGAACAAGTTTGCTCTGCAGATTCTACGGTGCTAGGTATCAGTTAAAAATTATGTACAAAGAGATCATACCTTCGAAATTGATTCTCAGTCAATATACAGTTAAAAAATAGTCAAAAATGGGGACAAAAAATGCGTAAAACGAGCGCTTGATGAAAAGGAATAAATTGAAAGTACCTGTCTTGTGGTCCAAGCAAATAAGATGGCTTCTACACTCATGAACAGGTCCAACAAAAAAACGTCCCTGAGCATTACGTCCAGAACACTACGTAAACGAAGTGAACGTCTACGGTCGACCAACGCAGGGGATAAAGCGAAAGTAAACCGTAGCAAAACAATCTGCTCCTTAATTTCAGGTTGTTTATGAATACGCCACATGTCCGAAAAATAACCTTAACCAGATAGAGCGAGGACAAAACAAGAAAAAGTAGACGTATCACGCAAAGATTAAAGGACGATCAAAATCAGTGTCGTTGCACGTAAATTCGGCGAAAATAGTCAGACGTCTTAGGAATAAAAAACGGAAAATCAGAGACAAAGGATTTTTAATCAATCGCGTAGTTACATATGCCGAACGTACAAGTAAGTATTTGGCTTTAGAGGGACACATGAAGCATGGCCACATCAACACAACTGGACAACCACCAGTCGTCAGGTCAAGCCTTAAGGCGCACTAAGACGAGATAAATAAACAACTGATGGAACGGAAGTTACTCAAATCAGTTACCCCACAGTTATTTACCTATACCCAAAGATCGCTATGCAGGATCTGGGAATCGATCACAAGCAGTGGCAAGAAGAAATAGAGTGAGAAAACGGTAGAATCCAAAGGGATGAATCGCACTGTATTTACAAAATTGCAGTTATTAGAACGTTGCGGCTAGTTTATCTTGCGTTGTCGGTCACAAAAACAAATGGATGCGTAACTTGTGCGAAAATGTCCATTTTGCACATTGAGGGAACTCAGGTTGTTAAAGAAGCTTGTTTTTTCTATTTGAAATGCTTCCAAAGAGACTGCTTTGACGGCTATCGACCGGTAACGCAACTGTACTTTTAGCTAATATACCGATTTCAGTATAGTCGAAGTTGTCATGTGAAGTTCTGAAGTGTTCTTAACCAGATCGAACCAGCCACTATAAGGAATCCAGTTTCAACACCAGCCTTCCTGTATTAGTCTCGGTCTTATCGAATGCTTCAAGTCCACTATATACAAAGCAGTCATAGTCAGCTTCGCCATCAAACGCCAAACTCAATTGAGTGACCCTAACCCGTAACGGTTGTTCACAAATCCCAGATCACGTAGGAACGTTACCGACGGTAGCTAGTAGGTCAAGTAATTGCACCAGACAACGGTCAATTATTTGAAGCATGCATATTTAAGTGAATGTAATGCTATCCGGTCATGATCATGATCATTCTTATCTCATGTTTTTGGAAGACGTGGCACATGACAAGTTCGTTGGCATCACTAGCTAGTTCAGCACAACTCCACTTTTCCATTCGTTTTGTTCATCAATAAGTGATCAACCATCCTGTCTCCTCCGACTTCGCTCACCCAGGTGAGGAATCAAGTGTGGCACTTCGGAAGGAATCGATCTATCTGGCATGACCTATGAATTACACCATTAATATTTAGAAGATCATAATTCAAACCACCGGGAAGACAAACAGAAAGTGATCGTAACATTTGGTGTTTCAGGTCTGAACAAAGACATGCTTTGAGTAACTGTAAAACGGGCGGTGAAAACTGCGCAACCTGCCAGCTTCAAGCGTTAAGAGAAAACCGTCTGCGGGCTCCTTTTTCGGAATGCTGACGGTCTTATGGGCTGCGTGTGAGATCCATTTTGATATGAGCCCAGAAAACAACCTTCACAGAGTCCGCTTAGGACATCATAAACCCGGGTTACATTTACGCCACGATCAAGAACTTTACATAATTTGGATGATATCGGGATCGTAAAACCGGGTCTCACATAATTAAAATAAAATCAAAATGGTAGGTAACACTTCCAAAATAAAGATAACAATACTGTTTACAGTCTGGTGCTTCCCCGTAGTAGATAATAACTTATCAGCTGAAAGTCACACCATCTGGCAATTTACTCCCACTTTTGTTTTCAATTTGCGTTCAACCTGAGAAGGACGGTATCTGATCCAACGTGATCACGGAAGTGGATACAGAAAATTCATTTTAAACGCCGAAGAAATTCCAAAGGTCATCTATCTACACGCAATCCTCGTGCACACAGAGCACAAAGAATTAGCCCGGTGAGGTGGCAAGTATGGCTGATATCTTACGGCCCCCCTTTGGACTTAGAAAATAGACGGCCCGATAAAAATGCTCCGACCTGGCGGCAAATAATTCTCTCGGATGCTTCCATTGTTATTTCATTCTGACAATTAACAAGTCAACCCAGGCGACTAGGGGAATTTCAATGTAGACAGATTATACCGACACTGACATCACTTGAGCTTCTTAAAACCATGTCTTAGTCCATTACATGAAGTCGACTGTCTTGTTCAATAAGCTGACTAATTTCATCATATTCTATTTGTTTTGTCTAGTCGTGGAAGTTGTCTCGCTAAACGGAAAGTGGGAACACACATCGAAGTATCTACTTTAATTTTCATTCGTTTGCAAGTAGCTCACGAGGGCAATTTTTTACTTTTCCACAGATCGCTAGTAACATATGCTCAGTTTCCTGGCAAGAAATTTTTTACTACTAATGCGTTTTTTTTCGGGGAATTACATAACCGGGAGTGTTGTACTACGAGTTAAGAGCAACTGGATGATGTGTCAAACTCATCGCTCTTTCCATGGTTTCAGAATTCTGAAATGAGATTTAGTAGGTATGATTCAATACAGGCCAACCCCGAAACGGTTTTTGGCTAAAAGGAAAGTTTATTTTCACTCAGGTTGCTAAACGCCTGTGACGTAATTTGATTTGATGTTGTGTTTGAATAATCCGAGAGAGTTCATCACTTACCGGTGCCTTCTCCAAGTTGGACAGAGAAAAACAAAATTTATCACTTTATTTATTTTATCACATTATCTGATAGATTCCGCCTTTCTGCCAGATTTCCTCTAGCCGAGTACCGGAAATTCCAACTTCTCCAGATCGTACAACCATGGTGCTTTAGGTACTAAGACCCAATAATGACCACAATGTCTTTCTGTTTCCGAAAATAAGGAAAGCTATGCGCTGAAAGGATAGGAAAACTGAAAACGGTTTGCGATTTACTTATTAAAGGTACTGCTTGTTACAGAACAGAGGAAGATTCAGGTGTTTTTTGGTGAATCAAACAGGTTGCCGTTTGTTTTCACGAATGTGCAGAGAGTAACCATGTGGAAGACACGCATGGGTGCATAGTCATTCTGAACTATCATTACACTCGGAAGATACATGTCGTTGTTACCATCAATTACGTCCACACGTTAGCTAAGTAAGCATCACCGGCAGCATTTAAAGACTACAGGACCAAGCGAGCAAACGCATCCCTCCTACCGTCGCCTTTTCAACACATTGCACTTGCACATAACCATACAGGCATTAAGATTGCTCAAAAACGTTTGCATGCAACAAGACAAAAGAAGATCATCTGGACACTGGAAATTAGTGAAATTAGCTACACGACTGGTTTCAGACAATTTTGGCTTTGGGCAAACCGCGGACAGGTACACTGGGCCCATTTGTACTGGAAAAACAGGGGAAATCTTTAGCGAAGTGTTCTTTTGATCTCGAGACGATCTTGCCTCAAATTCAGTACACGAATTCTCTCTAACACGTGTGACCGGTGAGCACCATCTGGTAGCGAAAGTATCAACATGTGATTAGAATTCCGGGGTTTCTTAGCCGTTGCCCGGCCCACTTTCATCCTTTGCACAAGTACCCCCAGCTTTTGGGTGGCCTAAACGCTATTTGACATGATTTTGTCTATAAGGCCAAAGTCAATAACTGGCGAAAATTGCCATCTGAAGATGATCCAAGACACGCAAAGATCACCTAAAACAAATTTAACTGCCATCATGACGCACCTTAACACAACATATCTGGCACGATCGGGTGATCGTTATCGGTGCATCATCATACATGCAAATTGAACAATCATTGCAAAATGCTTCACATTCACAAAATGATCGATAACATTACAAACGACACGCTGGAAACTATCATTGCAACACAACAGGTGTTTCCTTGCCTTTCTTTCTCGTGCCACATAGTTTTAAGTACTTTCAATTATTTGACTGATTGAGTGTGGTTCGATTTTCCCGATAATACCTACCGGTAGATTTCGTTCCCAAAGAATCTTAGAACTGCTACAGAATCTGCCGCTTTAAACTGCAAATGCCTTTTGAGGGGGAAAGTTTTAAAATTTCAAACAAATTTTGGGTGCAGCGGTCGACAATGTTTATTAACGGCCGCAGCTATCCCCCGGCTTATTCGTTGGCTCGTGTCAAAAGGGGCATGTTAACAGTTGTCTCACGGGACTCTTACGGATGGGAGGTCTACATCTATGACCTAGTGGTCACGAAGTCTCGGTACCAAAATTTCCAAAATACTTTCCATCGTTTTCCGTGTTACAACGCCGCGGTCGGACATATCCACAGGGAAAAAGCAGGTACACGAGGCTTCAATTTACAGACCAAACAATAAATTACGATAAATATCATCCATTTAGCAAAAGATTGTAGAAGACGTTTCACTAAATGTCTGATATTCCCGATAAAACCTCGAGAGGTGTCCATGATGGTTTTAGGAATAAAGGCGAGAATGATCTTGAAAAAATCAATTTCAGTTTCCCTGATATTGTATTATGTTTTCCACATCGTTAATGTACTACTCCCGCCCAAAAATAAATAGGAAATATGGTGGTAGTAGTAGTAGTGGTAGTAGTAGTAGTAGTAGTAGTAGTAGTAGCAGTAGCGCAAAACGACGGAGTGAACTATAGTAATTTTGTTAGCAGTGAGTGGATGGAAAACACAATTCCACCAAAATTTGTTCTACTAGATCTTGTGCAAGGCTCAGGTAAAATGTCCACTGAGATCCGAAATTTCGCCTTCTAGGTAGCGCACTTGCGCAGGCAAAATTCGTATTGTCATTTCGCTAATTGATCGAAAATTTTCAGTTCACTCCCGATATCCAATCGACAACTGATCTGAATTGCACCCTAGTTCCAGCCGCACTAATTTCAGCGTAGAATCATAACCATTTTTATTCGGCACTAAGCATCATGACAAGCCTTATTGGCCGTTTTCTCTCTTTCATGGTTGCAGGTTGCTGTAGAAAAAGCGAACGTGCAACAGGGAGAAGGAGTGAATTTGCACAAGCGACAAAAGTAAAATGTCTCCTAGGAGCCAACACATGGAACACATTCTGGTTGTGCAAAAATACACTTTTTCAATCAATGTGACTAGACAAAAAAGGAAAACGAAATCGCCACTGTTCACGATTCGCTGACATATCATTCAGTGTTCCCTGGCAGCTGATTGACGGTTTTTTTGGACTCCAACCAGAAAGGGGTAAGATATCTATTCTAAATTCGCTGTATATTTTCTGATTTCACTCTGCCACATAATCTGTTCATCTTCACGGGGCCTTTTCCATTTCGTGGAAGGAACAGACTATAGGGCACTGTATGGCCGCGTATTTAACGTGCGCAACATTTGACCTAACCAACAAAGTCTACTATGCTCGATCCGCTTTACTATAGTATTCTCAGAACTCGCATTCAATACTAGATTCACACTGCTCGAGTGACCACTCCAGCCAATGCTAGCAGTACTATGCCGATTAAGTTCGGATAAAACTATGATTATTTTCTGTTCCAATGAAAAAGATTGATTCAAACTGTTCAAACAGACGTACCATGAATGTAAAGAACCGAATGAGTTTTAAGCTTCTGGTAGGGGGGCAGGAAAGCGACGACTTGTTGGAATCTGTTCTAATCAATACTGACGAGTGCTAGTTTTGCCACAGCGCATAGTTATAAATATTGTCATTAACATAACCGGCAATATGGCATCAGTTGAACGGAAATCCGGTTAAATCGGTTCAAGATACCCATGGGAGTTAAGTTTCTACCTAAGCGGGACATTGTATATTTATTTATGACACCCAATAAGTAGAGTACATAATGGGAAACAGACAACACACAACCAAACACTAACCTGAAAGATTTTATACAGTCGTACAATTTTGCTGCCAACATGCCAATATGCTATTCATGAGGCCTTGTGATATACAGCCGTAGCTAAACCGGGTGACTCATGGCCAAACGACTTCTGAAAACTTTCAAACCGCTCATGATTGAAAAGTCTCGTTCTGTTTTGTCTTATCCTCGGTCAGACTGATTGCCCCGGCTGTTTTTCAATGGGATGAGCAACACCACGACTAGCCGGAATAGGCAAATATTTTGTGGCAAAAAAAAACACTGTCGATGCATTTATTTCCAAATCTAGTCCGTTGTAAGCGTTACAAATTCTGACGTTGGAGAGTTGACAAAGTGTCTCTCGGGGTACTCGCTCGTATCCTTACCGGTCACATGCACGAAAACGTTGAAACGTTGCACAAAAATAGCTAGTTTAGAGAGTTCAACAGCCCTCATAAGAAATCGGTGTGACAAACAAAAGATCCGCGATCACCTGTCACCGTTGGAAGAAGGAGACATGTTTTGACCATCACCACTAGGCGACAAGCCGAGCTAATCGAAACGGCGAAAGAATGCTGTACAAATCACCGCAGCCGATTCAAGTAAGGAGATTATGGTAGCAAGATTTGCCACGGCAATCGGAATAGCTCGACAAGCAGACATGTTACTTGTGAACCAGAAACAAAAAAAGATTGGATTTTTTCATACATGCCTAGATTGTTAATTTGCAGACTATAATATCATTACTGAGCCTCGTTTGTGTGTGATGGCGTCAAAACGTGATAAATGGGAAGCTTATGTTGTGCGCTATTCATTTCATCTGAGAAGCATAAAAATTATCAGCACAAGTTCAGAAGGAGGGAAAGTTTTTTGGGGTCGCCTTTGAACAGTAATAAGTGACCATCAGGGGCATATTTGAAAAAGAATTTTTGGAGATAATTTCTTAAAATATCTATTCACACAAGGTTCATTCTATCGCCAGCACAAACAAAATCACTATTCCCCCATAAACATTGTACCCAGTTGCAAAGGATACATTTGTGAGCTTTTCATAGTATCATTTTCAAAAATTCAATGGAATCTCAGAAAAGGATTTTGGAAATATTCTACGATGTTTGGTGGTTTCATGGTACCTTGAGTTTATCATTAGCATAAGACTTCCCTTTACCAGATGCTGTTGGTGAATTTCGAGCGAGCTATATCAACATTGAATGACAGTCCCACTCGGTCCAAATCTCCGCTAGGGAAAAAGTGTGCAAGTTCGTTCAGAAAGCAAATGCCGACGGATGATACCGATCTATCTTACTGTTTTTCACCGCATATGTGAAGAACTGATATGTTCTACTAACTTAGCTTATTAGTCAACAAAAACTGAGGACTTGAAAGCTAGAGTGAAAATAGGTTCAAAGCATTTCAGTCGCGACTATGGGGTCCAGTCTACGACAGATGAATCGGTTGCGTCGGCACCCTTGACGCGTACAAGGCCACATTACAACAAGCGACAAGCAACACTCAGCTGAATGGCAACCGTTTATAGTTGAATCTCGCAGGTAGCCTGGTTCCATCAAGGAGTTATAGGAGTTATAGGCAATACTCTTTTCTTTTATCTAAACGGAGAAGCAAGTCTTTAATGAACACAGTTCGGCCTGGCATAATCAGAGAACTCATTTTTCCAACCGATGCTTGATTCTTCCAATCTTCAAACTATAGATATAATTGACGATTGGGAATAAATCATTGTTAATAACTGCTTTTATTCAAATCTGCGCTTATTCCAAAAGGAATTTTGCTAAACTGTTTACTCACTTCTTTCAACCCATTATTTAGTGCTTCCGTGTATCACGCGTATTCGGTTGCGATTTGAGTCTAGCTACTCGCGAGTAATCTATTTGTGTTCAGAAAATGTTGACTGGGGATGTGTGGATTTTCTCCACTGTGGAGCACATCGCTGCCATCGTGAGGTGCGAGTCCTTTAGAATCACTCACCAGAAAAAAGTTATTTGCAAATGATTAGTCTATGACGACGAATTTAGTGGCACAAAAGCGAAACTGATCAAAAACGGTTCTGATTAGTTTCCTGCTCCTGTCTCACTTGGGACTATGATTGATATAGTCCACCGAGAACAAAATGCACTATAGTCTCGTTCTTGATCGGGAAAGAACTAAGATAATTAAAAATTTCCTCGCCTCCAAAAAGGATGTAGGAAAAGAAACGGAAAAATGGTCACCAATATAAGTCAACTCCAATTAAAGGAAAAATCTATTTTCCGACTAGAACCTGGAGAGGATCGATGGGGTAACAGGGAACGTTCATCACCGAGACATCCTACAACAAACAGCCTTGATGTAACCTTGGTTTCATTTTGAATTTGGAGCCATAAATAAGAACAGTGAAAAAAGAGCCCGCTGGCCTGAAGCAGGAAAACGAAAGCCTTCAAGCATCGACACGCACGTGTATACTAATTCCTATTCCTCTTCCTTATTCCCATCCATGGCATCGACTGTCCACCGATATCAGAGGATCTTCTGTGGGCTACCCGGATGCCAAGAAAGAGAGTGCCGTAGAGAACCCAACAACAAATGTTTGATTAACAGACTCGGATCCGAAACAGATCCACAATACTCAACGCTTACCAGTCCCGGTAGTCGGTGACTGATTTCCAGTTTAAGAGTCCAACACTCCCATAGATTCAGCAGATCTGTTGACCAAAACGTTCGGTTCACACGCCTAGGTCAGAATAACATCTCACAAGGAAACAGAGCACAACGACTCTAATAAACGACGTGTCACACTCTTCATGCCACACTACTACCATCGGATTATTGTACCGTTTTAGAAAGAAAATGTTCGACCGGCGACAAAACCCAGTTGCCCATCTTCATCGCTTATTTGGTACGCGTGCCCTTGTCCTATTCATGGCAAACTGGAAATTCAGCGACCATTCCCTTATCTTTTCCTGAAACTCGACAATAAGCAAGAAACTCGGCCTCAGAAAGCATGCTAAACACTGAGAGGAAACAGTATATTTTCTAAAGTCCGATTATTCGTGAATAATGCACAATAGCGTTTTGCTCCCAGGATTAGGAATGATAAAGTATCGCGGACTTAAAATCATTCAAAATAACTCCGCAGTAGATGCCCAACAAAATACTACCGAAGACACAATAGTGAATTTTAATGGAATATCGGAGCAGGACCTACGTGCAATGATCATTTCTGTTAATCGCACCTAGAGCATCGAAACAATTCCCGCTTGTAACATGAAAAATAGTGCGTCTAACCATGTAGATGCGACTAATCCCGGACAGTGTAATTTGGGCTGTTTCGAGTCTAACTGAATTGCACAAACCAAACACGATCGTGTGCTGGGTGCGCAAAGCCATCAATGCGCAACCACTTGAATGCTCACAGCCATACATCCTCTGTGAATTGCATGTTTAAATGTAAGTTTCATAATGCCGATAACCGGTAGCCCCTATTCCGACAGGTCTGTCTAGAGTAGGGTGAAAGCGGCCTTCTCAAGTACCCCAAGCTTAGCGACCAGAACCCCATGAAGACGTAGGCCTAGTAAAAACACAAAAAATCGACACTCCACTGTTTGATGGTCCTAGGCATAGGGTTCAGAACCTAGGAAGAGCACTGCATGTAAATAGGTTAATTTGGTTGGAACATGTGTACGCATGCCCACAGGATGCATGCCTTACTGTACACTGTTCTCCGAGGGAGACAGTAGTTGGAAAACGGATCTAATTACCAAGAAGTTAACAAAACTGTAACCGGTGAAGTGTCTCATGTGAGCTGAGCAAGACCTCTGACCTGGTGTCCACGAGATTCCCCAGCGCGATGGTTAGAGAATTTAAGCTGCATGGCTAAATGGCGAAAACGGACGAAATACTTTTTAAAATATCTATAAATATCACGCGATAAAACTTGTCGATGAAAGCATGTGTATGAGACCCTTACACAAAATCGGTCATGTAGCAACTATGTAATATTGAAAAATCAGTGCGAAAATTGCGGAATATCTCGCTTCGATAAGGAAAATCAGCTTAGGCAACCGACAACCAAAGGTGGTTGGTTGTCAGTTTGACTTACCAACAGCAGCAGCTAACCGAATACCCGGACTTCTCTGGGAGAAATGCAGTTTCATCACTGAAAGAATGTGACTGATCCGAGTCCAGACTAGTCTGACTTGTGACTGTCATCATAATATTCGTGGATTTATACCCTTTTCCGGGCATAGTAACATCTAAAAAGAAAAGAAGTTAAAACTGAAACACATCTTGTCCACACTGCATTCCTAATGCATTAGCCTGACTATATTATTTGTGTGTGCCTCCCCGAGCGACCAAAAGCAAACAAATTTATTTGGATTGCTCTGAAGACAAAATATCTTCTTGAATAGATTCATCTCAGGAGGATTTAGCGTGCATAAGCAGTGGTCATGATACAATTTGGCAGTCGGCCGATCGGACCCGTCTTTCTTTAGCTGGATTCTACACTTGGTTGCAACTGAAAGTACCGCCTTGGAGAACCGTCGAAAATAGCCAAGCTGAATCGGTATATGCCGAATCAAAGGTTAGAGGTTCGAATCCGTCGGTCACTTTGGTGGTCGGCTGACAATTACTCTAGCTCGGCCGGTTACCGTGCCTGGCATACCAAGACTCGGTGTCTTGGTTTCTGGTTTATTTAGTAGACCAGAGAACTGTAAAACTGACAGAGAGGTTAAAACATACAAGCCAGCAGGGAAATGTTTTAACCATGTCCTATTAAAACAACCGACATTTGAAAAACTATGGTCGCATTTTTGTAGACCCCACAGATAATATCGGTTCAACTGCACGGAAATGGAGTGTATCCTGCCGAACTGCGGACGACGGTTGACGCTCATGACATAAAGATTCATACTGTGCCTGGATCAGTTGTGTCTAAAAGCCAGCGGCCTGTTTTGTTCTGCA
>LUCM01004027.1:113364-138033 GCA_008360955.1 Fasciolopsis buskii
ACACACACACACACACATCTATAACGCAGACCTGTCCAGTCAATTTATGTTGCGTATTCACCCAGTCGCTCTCCCACTCGGCGGGATTTGATCATACTTATTAATTTTTTTGTTTGTCATTTATTCACCCACGTACAGCGCGGCTTACTCGCTCATTTGCTGTCGTTTGCATGCCAGTGCTACGTGCGGGAAAGCCGAAGACTAGATGCATCAACCGTACTCACTAGGAATACAATATGAAATTTCTTTTTACATATCGCATGTGTAAGCTTCAAGCAATGTTACAAGAACCCATTCCAAATGGTACCTGGTCAAGTGTTCAAGGTCAACTTGGGCAAAATTGTGAACTTAGAAACATGAACGAGACAGGGAAATTGAACACACTATGTCATTCACTGTAAACAAACAAATTAGCAAAACGTTGCCAAAGTTGCATTTATCATCAATTGCAAGGTCATAGAAAAAAACCATTTTCAGCGATTCGAAAGAATGCAGCGCTCACGACTTGCGAATTACGGAACTTGTGAGCCTGTGGCTACATGCAACTTGATGCGCACGTCCGTGGCATCACTCTGGGAGGCCCAGTGACAGGGAGAAAATCGCCCATTGGTAACAAGATTCTCAAATTTTTGAGTTCGCATGCTATTCAGTTCTTTTGCAACTGACATTAAATCACAGAGAACCGACAGCAAAAATAACTCAGACCAACTGACTTGTGTGTTTTTGAATCTGTTACATTTGTTTACAAAATCCATGTCCAACACAAACGGGTTTAGCATTGTGATCGTCAGCAAGACGTCGTCTACCTTTTTGTCTACAAACCAGATAAGGCAAACTTTGTGTCCACCAGCCGTGCAAATTTTGTCGGTAAACTAGATGGTCGGAAAGTGAGTTGGTGTACTTAAAAAAACAATAGTGCATGTCTAACTCTACACTTGATACAATTGTATGCAGGCAACTTTAACTTGCCGCATTCCAGTTTTAGGGCAGAAACTGAATCGAGAAGCGGCGGGGAGTGTGGGATGGGGTGGGGTGGGCTGAAGAATATTCATAACAGGTTTTCGCGCATTCACGAGAGAAATTTGAAGAAATAAATCGACCAAAACATTAGCTTGCCAGCATAGATGAATCATTCACAAATAGACTTTACTTTGGGGCGAACAGTCAATGAAGTATGTTTTGTGTAATGGCCTCGCGGTGATCTTTGTTTGACAAATGTTAGCAAAATTCTCCGACAGATCTGAGGCCGAAACAAATGTTCGGTTGTTTTTCTAACCGTCAGTTCGTGAGAGTTTTGCTTGTGAGTGACTTAGGCCCTCGCCACATTACCGACTCTGAACTCGGTACTTCGGAATGCATAAAATGTTTACAGCTATCTGCGCCAACCGACCGGCTATCTCATAGAATACTTGTTTGTGAATTTTCTTCTTATCATTTCAAAATATATTGTAACCTTTGCAAGTTTTACTTTTTTGACTCTGTCAATTGTTTAAAAATAATGTCTGCAAAGTATTTGAATATCATACTGACGTAAGTTTCTGCTGACCTTGGCACATCCAGAATCGTGCTGGAGACATGCGACTGTCTTCAGATTTGTGGGAAATGAGAATTTGGTGCAATCAGGTGTCATTGTTCTTCTTTAATCTTCAGGGGAGCTTGATATTCTGGTTTTTCAAATCCTGATTCTTTCCTTTTTGGCTGCAAGCGTGAATCTGCAGTTTACCTGCCCCCAAGTTGAATTTCTAGTACCTTGGTGCAACCATACCAAAGACTGTTAGCAGATTTTCTAATAGAAGTCACAAAATACAGGGACAGCCATTTCCTACCAGCACGGTTATCTTATGAAACAAAATTTGATTCATTAACGATATCACGTGACTGAATGACTTGGAGATCAAATTCAGACCTCCTTTCTCTGAAAAAGCTCTGCAACCGAAGATTGCAGTGATCAAATATTTGTAGAATTGATTTAACTACGAAAAGCCCTCGAATACAATGAGATGCGAACCCAAGCACGGACGCAATCCACGGATTCAATATCCACGTTAGAAGTTATTAGAGAGATAACGATAACGATAGATAACGAAACTAACAATTGCTGCTACGGATGGGACTAATGGTTAGAAGGATTGATAACCTAGTGAAAAATGCTAAGATTTTCAGTAATATAGAACCACTTTATCTGCCCAACTAAGTCAGAAATTCCTTAAGATGATGCTCCGCAAAATAGCACGTTGACACAGCCTTGTGTTAGATTCAATTAGCCTACATTGCAAATCTACAATGATCGTGGCATCGGATCGATGAAAATGGCATCTCACTGCCGAAGAAATGGGGTTCTAAAACTAGCACAAGAAGCACCATAGGGTGTGCATGGCGACTGAAAACAAGGTAGATACGGTCGGGGTCGCATGAATCTGCGATGTCCGTGAAGAAGGTCCCAAGTTGGTAGTAGAGCCACACGGAGTGAGTCCAAGATAAGTAGGGTAACGAAACGCATCCTGGTCTTGATTTACTAATGAGTCTTCCGTGATCGCTATTTTCGAGAGCAGGAAGCTTATTCCTCTATTTTTTTCCGACACAAGACAACTGAAGGATGCTAGGTGCTAGAGCAAAGGATACTCATCCAAACAGTTTAGTTACTATATATATGGGAAGAGGGATGAAAATAATGCGCAAGAAGGAAGGAGTGAGAAGACGCAATGTACCGGGTTGACCACACATGCCAGGTCTCCCATCTTCCCATCTCAACATCATCGGCTATGTCTTGGGTTAGATGTCACCCGTTTGCCCAAACCGAACTAGGGTTCCCGTCACAGGGTAACATCGAAACTCAAAATCAGTAACGAAGAAAAAAACCGTGCCGGAATGTTCCGATCAAAAACTACGTTCGAAAAATCATTCAAGAAACGACCAACCAGAGGAACAATAATGACCAATCACGTAAGAGTGACCTATGGTCAATCTTTTGTGTGCAACGAGTACATCATTTTGATTGAAGACTGTACTGAATCACAGTTTACAAATCAAAAAGAGACCTGGAGAAGATTCTGCTACAATCATAGAACAAAGGAAACATGAGCATAGAATCAGTCAGTTATGTCAGACTGATAGCATTATGCGGAACGGACGAGAATGAACAGGGCCGGAATGAACGAGTTGAAGGCAAGCAGGTAACTTGGACGCATGTTTATGTATTTTAAGTAGTATCTGGATGAGTGAACAAAACTTTCCCGGGAACACACGACCCGTTTCTCGGTTATTGTTGCTCGTCAGGCATGCGTACCCGGTACTCTTCCGTTCAAACATGCTTATACTTGTACACTCCGAATTGGTATGCCTCACCAAAATCTAATTTGCAGCCCTAGGAATAGATATGTATATACACTGTTGCTACTTGAACTAAAAATTCAAGTTGGGAACTATGTATCCTTATTCTTAATATTATCTGTCGCGATTCTTAATGTGAACCCATAATCCACAAACACTTCTGATTCCAATCAAACTGTAATTCCTGAATGGACAAATCCTTTAGAAAAACAAAAAAAATGCAAACTCGCTGATCACTCCTATGCCCCGGGTCATTTACAGACACAGAAACAAATGTTTTAGAGTTGAAAACAAAATCTAGTGGGCAGTATTCACAAAATCACATTCCCGGGTCAATCATCGGTATCATTTCAGTTCTCTGTTCCAAAAACCGATTGGAGGAAATGATTTTGTTATCAATGATGCATAAGAGTTGCCTGCACATGCTAGTCTGCCCAAACAAACAGTGATCCAAATTGACCGGATCACGTGTCGAAGGTCACAAAATTCGGTTTTACAAACATCTAGCTTTTTTCCTTGCCTGAATCACTTGTCCCGAAGTTGGTAGTTTTTCATTTCCTGTCATGAGGTCGACGTGGACCGATGATTTGAGTGAAATTTTGTGGCAGCATGTTATGCGTTTCACGGTCAAGACCGCAATAATAGTTGAATAATTACGTAACATAGTGTAAAATTCTTTAAAATTACGAGGAAAGTCAGATTTCATTCAGTTCCGTAAAAATGACATTTTTGTAAAATCTCAGGCTTTGCTTATCGAGGAACATCTTACACTTCCCTTTTTCCTAAGAGCACAATAAGGACATCTTGTATGAGACATTTCCTTCCGTAATGTGTGATACCGAATGACGAAGATGAACTGGTCCCGAAGCAATACAATCCCTTCATATATTTAGGGTCACCCATTGCTTTTGACATCTACCGGAATATCAACACGCCTGACTAACCATGGGCGCGCTGTGAAACAGTCTCCTCTTTGTTAGGAATCATCAGTAGTGAACATACACCACCTCCCAATTGGAGCAAACCCCTAGGCTAACTTGTTTTGTTTTATTGAATTTCACCGTATCCATTGCTGGTGTTATCAGGCAGCTCGAATAACATAGCGACTATGATCTGTGGCCTACGTACGTTCGGACCGGGTTAGTGTCCCAGTTCGGACACGATTATTAGGCACTGTTGACGTTTCCGACACGGATGAAATAAATCTACGGTGATTATATAGTTTCAGATAAGCGTCGATATCAACTGGTGAACAAATTACCGTAAAACCTTATCCACTACTCATGTTGGCCAAACAGTAGGGTATCTCGACCGCTTGCGTTTTTCGCCTCAAGTAGATTTCAATGTCCCACATATTTTGCTAACGGGTCGATTACACGTTTGCTTGAGGCTTTGAACTTTGATTTACACTTTAACATTTCTATCCATTGTATCCAATGCCAGGCGGACAATGACGACATTGTACTGGCTAAGACCAACGGAGTGGCGACCATTCGTCGAGGACGCGTTACATACCGTCAAACATTTCAAGCAACACTTAGCAGGTAATTTGTTACTGAGACTAACGGACAATTAGCTGAAAAGTAGGCAACAAACTGGGACAACAGTCAAAGCAAACGGGTTATTTATCTAAGGCGAACCCGTTGGCGTAAGGAATGGCCGACGGAATTTTTCACTGCACCACAAAACTCTAATTCGATCCAGGCAAAATTTGGTGCACGTTCTTTAAATCATCAGTCATCCGGTTCTAGAAGACAGTTTGCCAGCGTAATTTGGAACACGGAGTACACGACAATTCGAACGCAACTAGGGGCGTTGCATGTTTCGAACTCTTGACAACGTAGCTTTCAAAAGGGTCATTAAAGCACTGAATTAGCGGAAGGAAGCCTGCAGGTGAGACCACCCCAAGTACTACTCTATAACACCTCGGATAGTAGAAGACGAATAACTTGTAACAGAAAGCTCGGCGAAAAATAAAGAATCTGGCATTTAGTTGATAGGAAGATCACCGTTCATACTGTTACTAATTCATATTACTTCATAAGCTCAATCAAGAATCAATTAAAATCGTGTTAGTCTAGATCTTGTATTTCGTGCCTAACCTGTTTCGTATCCCACTTTATGCATCTCGTATCATTTTAAGTAATGTGCTCCAGTTTTTACTCTAGCCTACCGGTAACAACCAATCTTGAACGAGTTGTACCGAAAAAATAGGAAAATGTGAGCGATTTCGTGAAAGCAAGTTATGCCGAAATGTATGTAACAAAACCACCCATGTGTGGAAACAAATCGTGTTGTCATATGTTTCCAGTGTCGCGTGAAACAACCCGATAACCGTTTATATTGGCACCCGACGAACAATATTTACAGTCAGTAGAACTGTGAGGCATGTGTGGCACTAGCTGACGGGTTTGGTCAGGAAATGTGCCGTAATAACTTCGATCGACAAGATTTTTCATTTCTATTCTCACCAAAAGGTTTTATGGATTGTTCGTCTTGGGAATTCAAAAAAAATCAGAGACCAAAATTTGACTCCCCTCACGCGTAATAGCTAATGTGAGCTTGTTTCGGTCGCTGGTTTTTTACTACTTGACCGTCGGAAACGAACATCAAACTTGCACATGGGAGCTTATTTTCAAAATAATTCACTATTCGGCATGGTCGTTTAGATAATCGATAAAAGTCATTCGACTTGACCCTGTAACTGTTATCAGCTCATAAAACTACTAACAAATCATATATCTGACATTCAAATTGGGAAATAAGTACCATATCGGTGCTTGCAAAACTATTCATTTTTAACTAGACATTTCATTAAGGTCCCTGATAGCTTCCTTTGGTTTCACCCTGGACGTTAACCCATAGCTGTACGGTGTATATATGAACTTAAATTTATAATCACAATTACAGTCAGCCAACCAAAACTCATTTAATTTGTTTAATTTATGTCAATGGTTATCATCACTATCCCAAACGGATGAAAAACCAGTCCATGAGCATCACGGTTCACTTGTCACCATATTATCACGTGACCCGAAGTTGGACACCAAGATTAGCTATGCCAAGTGCACCAGACGAGACAAGTGATACGATCAGAGAAAAGCCGATCGACAAAATGAATAACATTTTTTTGGTAGCAAATATAAATTTAGTAACCGATCGATAAATGGATTATTGCACAAAATGCATCAAGTGTATAGGCGTTGAGTGTAGTATAGAAAGTGATTATCACACGCAGCTCACAGCACGCATTCTTCCGTAGGTCGATAACGAGAAAAAAGAAATCAATAATTTGCCAATGCGGTATCAGAGTACTTTCACTATGGTTGCTCTATTATGCGTTTTAATTGATGACTTTTCAATGCTTATTGATAAAAGATAACTATCCGCTTTGAAAAAAAGTAGGACAACTTTCGAAGACCTATTTTTCTTGCTAAAAACAATACAAATTCAGTTTTTTTCACTTTTACTTAAAGGTATTACCTAAAACGTGAATGAATTTCATGTTTGTGCTCCAACCGTGTCGTGGTTTACAACGACTTCCGTTTAAATTCGCCTAAATGATGCAATCATATTCAACCAGGAAAGAAGGCATGTACGTGAGAAATATCAGCATTTTGTCCGGTTCTCGCAACCACCTGCACGAGTCAAGCATTCTGTTACTAATTGCCCTGAATGGACACGAGTGTTCAGGATTGTACAACAAAAAAGAACCATGTTATCACCACGAGCCAGGTACATAAACAAATTATCAACTAGTTTCCATTGTCATTTATTTAAGTATACTGGTGACATCGACTTATATTTTTATGGGTTATTTCGAACAACCTGTCGTTAACTTCAAATTATTCTACCGGGGGAGATGCGAATCTGTACTCACCCGAATTAGATTTGCTTGTTCATTTTGCCTGGTCTGCCTTTCCAACAAATTCAAATTTGGCCCTGCAAAGGAACTTCTCGCAATCGATTAGGTTAACCACTGAGGGAGTCACCACGGACAGAGCTAACTCTCGGGTGACCCTCAAACAAGTCCGATTACGTGAAGAAAGTTGACAGACTATTACCTAAAGTAAGCAGACTGTGGTAATGCAGAGTGGATTAGAATACCATGTCCCATTTTGTCGATCGGGTTTTTTTTTCTCGGATTTTTTGTATTATTTCCTTATGACTGCTGAGAAAAAACTCCACGACTTTTCGTCCAGAACTGTCAGTCAATTCCTGTGTGCCGATTTCATCAATAAGTGGTTCACCCAACGAAAAGTATTCCCACTATGTGCTCACGTGTTAAACGTTAGCACACAAGATTATTGTAGATCTCGATCATTTCGTGCACGAGAATCAATTAAACAGTCGCTCTCATGTTTTCACACGTTCGCGTTTTCATTTCCCATCTTCTAGTCACTGGTTGTGGAAATTCCACTGTCTTTCATTTAACGTGAAACCAAATCGTGTTTCAGTTGAGCCCGTTAGAAACTTATCGCTACCTACTGGATGATTCATCTAGCACGTTTTGCTCCCATTAAAAAACGCAATGACAAATTTTTGATGGGAAGTTTTTTTTGCTTTCTTTTTATTTATTGAACGACAAACGGTTAGTATTTCAAGAAGGGAGTGGCTAGCACTAGAAAGCTGTCGAATGAACGAACCGTTTCTTTTTTTTGCTTAAAAGACCCGTGTGCGCAAAATTTTGTACAATCAAATGCGAATCTGCGTCTGTTTTTTGGACACGGTTCAATTCAGTTCATTCGAAACATTCGCAATATGGAAACTGTGTGGTCGGGAATGAGGCAATATTGCGATTATCGTCAGGAGCCTTTTTCGAGGCGGTTGTACAATCGTTCAGTATCTGCTTGTAAAACCACAAACCGCGCACTAATGTGCCCTGGTTTTGGTTGTAACCTAATAGCACCGAAAAAAGAAGCCGAAGCACTCCGAATGCGTGGACGTCACTGAATGCACAACTGAGCCATATGGCTTCAACCATCGTGCTGGTGGACCACGTGGACTCCAGGCGCGTAACCTAGTTAGACCTACCTGGGACAGTCAACTTCTTGGACGGTTGATATTGTCTGATCAGGTCGCGGGGGGTCCACGTCGGGCAATTTTTCAACCAAAACTTGCCACTGACCGTGACACTCAGATGTAATACCTATTGTCTCCAACCTCTCGCTTAACGGGATCTCGTGGACCTCAATCCGGTAGTTTGACTGCACCGATTCTCTTGAGGTTCGTGAGATAAAAGTCCAGGGAATGGGCTCTGTCATGCATTTCACGAGCACACCGGATGGTGATGAATACGCAGAACCCGTGGATTGGCAATGAAAAGCAACATTGTTGTGTATGTTGCCCTGGTCCCTTGGCACTGAACACAGGAATCCACGTGATGAATAATGCGTGTCTCGTCGCACCATTACCAGGGGGAAAGACCTTAACTACTTCTGCCATGGAGGTGAGCCGTTCGCGTAGTTCCAACCTATCACGAGTGGTTTTGACCAGAAGCCAGTGGCATGGATAAATAAGTTGGATAAATCAAACCACTTGGAATATTATCATTCTGACTAGCTTGTTCAGACAGCACTCACTTACTGTTGTCAACCCCAGATCAGCTGTTTTGTCAATTGTATACAAACCTCCGTTAGGGGGAATTGCTTGTGATTCATGAACTACAAGTGACGTGAACGTAGCCCTCAACGGTCGCTTTGTCGTTGTCCGAAAGCGCGATCAGAATTACACATCCACCCACATCCACACACTCAAATGTACACTTTCGTGGTTAACTACGACCGGACAAACCCACAAAAGATACAAACATCTTGTTTACTCTTGTCAATAGTGAACTTAAAACATGGAAATCTGTAGACACTAAGCTTGGGTTAGAATTTCATGTACTTCCAAGAAATGTGAATCAGCTCACAAAAGCTTGTTTAATTTGAGAATGGTAGTGACGAGTTTAGGGATCTTGTCTATTCATTCTCTGACAAAGCCAATTGGTTCAATGCTAAACTAGTCGATGTTTCAGGGCGGTACCTTTCTGCTCCCATAGGCTAAATGTGTCGTCTGTCCGCACAACATGGAGAGGTCATCAAAAAACCTAAACAGATAGGAAATTTATTGATTCTCTAAACGGATAAAGGGTAAGGCGTCGTGAGCATGAGAAAGAAAGAATGCCTCGACAAGATGAACGAAGTACTCGGTGATATGCGGTGATTCGAATCAGAATATATTGCAGAAAACAAGTGCCTGTAAGAGAAACAGATATCAAGAAAGCTTCAAGTTCAACTCCGACACTGCTCTATATTCCAAAACGTTTATGAAAAGTTAAAACCGACTAGAAAGTGTCCAAACTACTGGAGGGAGTCACCGCAAAATTTTTATAAATCCACAGTTCCATTGAGACCTAGTTTATGCATGCATAACTCATCGCATCACAAAACTGCTCGATGGTTTGTGGATATACTTGCACCCGTTCGCAGACAGCTAATACAATTTTGTCTAAAGGATTCGTCCGAGGTTGCAAATTTACTCCGACAAAATGTACTCAATTGATGTTAAGTCCTTTTTTATTTACAAAAGTAACTCTTCATGAAATAGTTGACATTTTAGGTGATTTTATTTCCGCACATACCCTTCGTTCGTCAAGCGGCACTGGCTTATTCGTTTATGCACTGAAAACATGCGTTTTCTATTTCGAGGGGGAAGCATTTAAACAAATTGGTGGTTTGGCCATGGAAAGTTCCTTGGGTCCAACTCTGGGATACGCGGTTCTGGATTCAATCGAACGAAAGTTCCATGATAACATTTTGAATTCTTTCTTTACAGGAATACTTCGCCCTTTTTGTCACGATTGCAGATTTCATCCATCCTAATGTTTCTGTTCCAGGAGAAAAGCAAAAGGACAACCGCCTCCCTTTATTACGTATTTTAATATTCAAACTTACGAATGAAAAGCTACAATGCACAACATCTACCGTAGAACCACCTGAAGTGGACGTAATTTGCAATTCTACAGTTTCACATCGGTAATGAACCTTAGTTTAATTTCTCTTCAACGAAATGCAACAAATCTGCACCAATAATCAGGTATAAAACAAAGAAGGGTTCATAAAACGGAAGCCATGGGTCAATAGTTATCTGGGAAATTTCGTCCAACGGGATCACAGGCAGTGGAAGCTATGCAACAAAAAACCGCTCACCGTAGAAAAGAGGCCAGTTTTTACTGTCTTAAAATTTCGAGGTGATTATCATGTGTCTAATCAAACTAACAGGAATCTTGAATTTGTCGCCAAACATAGGCACTTGACTGTACAGTTGCGTCAACTACTTACAGACAAAAGGTTAGGCTTCCAAATTCACTCAAGCTGTTTCACATATTGCCTATCGGTATGCGTGTAGTTGTGATTATACATACATTGGTAAAACAAATCGTTGCACGATTCAAAGGGTGTCACAAGACATATCGAAATGGTTGTCAAGATGGATCACGCAATCATCCGTCATCAACCATAGTGGGGCAACATCTCCAACCTCTTCAGTAATAACGAACCACTTGGTCGCATCGCGCCACAAAGTGGGTTTGATCGAATCTTTTGAAGTATTATTGCTCGTTACCAACCTCAAACAACCAGCGTTCAGTGTAGCTATGCTTGTCAGCATGTTTTGTGAACAGGAACGGTTGACCCAGAGTGTTCGTTTACCTTGGCACTAACGCATATGGCCTTCTGCTCTTTACCACCATAGTACATTGATAACTGTATATATGCAAATTTCTTTCAGCTTAGGCCATTTTGTTATTCACAATTTGCCGTCTGAAAGCTGTCGTATTTTACGTTCCCGATCGAGATGAGTGAACGAAATGATTGCATCGCGTGACATATACTTCCGTGCTATTTTAATAATTTGATTCAGGACTTTGAATACAAATAACCCATCTGGTCAATTAAAAGCTAACCCGTGCGACTGTAATGAGAAAATCTGTCCACACGAACAAATCTGTTTGAAATGATCGGTTCACGAAAGTCCGAATGGAAAAGTCGTCCCATTTTCACTAGCTTTCAGACAGCGAGATAGAGATGCATAATGTGGAAATCAAAATAGGTCTAAAAATGAATAGTTTGCTATTCTAGTGGTAAATCATTACGTGCACATTGTTTTAAATACATACAGTGTATAAAGCAGCATTCATGTCAGCTGATTAGCGTTGCTCAGTAGGTCACCTTTAGCCGAGGTGAGACTGAAAATGATGTAAACAGGGAGTAAAAAGGGGGCCAAACTTATGAATGTGTAGACCGGTGAACTTGAATGTACACGATAAGTTAGACCTGAAGGACGTAGTTCAAAATACCTATTGACCCGAGTTTGGTACAATCGGAGAACATGGTAAGTCGCTGCGATTAGTCGGAGACTCATTTACATTACTTTTCCCTTGCGGGATCTGTTAACAAGATTTAATCATTTACATTGCCGTTCCCTTCATTGCAAGTACTCATTTCGCTTACTGGGCGGAAAGGAAGCAATGGAGAATAGAACATCAAAGCACTAGCGTTTATTGTCTCGGGATTCTAGAGTTAGAAATAAGTATTCAAGTAACCACACACCGTACGGCAGTTCTCCTTTGAACCAGTGTTTTGGGAGCAGATTCGTGATCTAGATGCGATATTAGAAAAAGAACGCAGCGCATCATGTTCAAGAAGACAATAAAACTAATTTTGTCGATCGGGTGATCATTTGTACAGAAACAAACGAGAAATGAAAGGAAGGAAAAGTTGGCTGACGGCGTTTGAAGCCAAATTCTAATAACTGGGTTCCACGATTAGCTCCCTAGTGGCATCGAAAGTCTGATTGATGATAAGGGCCGGGCTATTTCTTGCGTGACCAACACAGAGTTGGGCGAACAGATTTTCAAAAGTGATATAGTAAGGCATTTTGACTTCGTCACATTCACTGCGATCGGCAGCGGGTAGGGGACGAATCAGATTGATCGCGGTGAATGTTTTACAAACAGTCGGACACCTTCTAATGGTGATCCATTTCTGCCGACTGAGCACGCCGTCTGGCCAACGTATCGCCTGAGAGTTACGGATTTTTATGACGAATACCGAAACTATAGGGCAAAAACTATGTGATTTGTTTGTGAATGCTTCATCATCGTTCAGCGTTAAACAGCAAGGCAAGCCACACTGACCACTGCCTTTTCCCCAAAGTTACATTTTTCCACAACAAGAGTGAATATCCAAATGGAACAGTGAATGTTTGCATAAACCTTACCGATAAACACGCAAAGCATTATCACAGCTCGAGGATCAGTTTGAGAACAGAAATCAGAAAAACAGACTTCATCATATACCGTGGTTTATTAGGCTGCACGCGTTCAACACGTGGCGCACTGTCGTATTTAGATTTGCGATAAGTTAAAAATGTCTCGCCAAGCTCCCACAATTACCGGGATAGTAAAACACCAAATGTTACGATGAACTAGCTAAAAGGGAAGAGTGTAGACACGGGAGAAAAGCGGGCAATGAAAGTCTTAGCTAGTCTGCTTTAACACATTTTCTTTGTTAACCAGCACTGGAGTGCTTCAAGGAAAGTAGCTTGATTAAGGAGTCCACAAGTATAAGTGAGTTACGACTAATCAGAGCCCCGTATTCTCCGGAGCCAGAGAGAAACCGAAAAAGCACCAGAGTGAGGAGAGAAAGGCATGTTCATGAATAAAGAGCAACGCTGGTCTGCTTACTGCCGAGGGGTAGGAGTTCACAAATTCGAACAGAAAATCACTAATTTTACTAGCACTATCTTAATTTTGATATAATAATTCTAAACGAGTAGTCCATTTGACACCGTGACATTCTACGAAGTAACGTCGGAAGTTGAAGGCCCAGTAGGTAGGTAAAGGTGTACCACGAAAGCGCAATCTCACCACGGTGAAAGCATACTAATACCAATTTGATGTTGGGAGAGAAAAACCAAATTGGCAAAAGTGATGATTGACATTTCGGTCATTCTGAGAAAGGAATCCAAGTCATTAAGGTTGCAAACAACCTGACAGAGATCTCGATCACCAGTATATCCACCGAACCTCCGCCGGGGCAATGATGCAATAGAAAACAATATACACGAAAAAGTCCCACAGTGAAGACTACTTGAAGCATTTAATAGTGGTTTAAAAAAATGTTTTACCAACACGGGTACTCTGTGTCAGGTTGGAAACATGATCATTCAGTCACAACACATGGGACGAGGAACAGAAGTAGCATCGTGGCTTTTGAAGAAATAAATACACATAGAGTCGGGGGAAGCATGTATAACAGATTGAGTAGAATTAGCTGAAAATGTAGCCGTGACATGGAAAATTGATTCAAATTCATCAACAAGATATCTAGACAACTTACAAAATATCGTGTTTAGGAAATTGTTTATGAAGGGGTCGATATAAACGAACTAATCACCTGGTGCTTAAAGTCATCTGGATAATGTATCCACTACCTATCTGAAACAGAAGTCGTCCCCATACCCATTCAACTGACCAAATTTGGGAGAAAATGACTAACAAGTGTCCGCCTTTGACCCTCATATATCAATATGAGCGCCGCATTGGGTGAAACCGTTTCCGTGCACCTTCAACACTCACAAAACAACTTCACTATATCGTTACAAATACAATAAGCATCACGATATTCCGGTTGTTGTACTTGACATTGAACTCATGATCGGATCATTATCAATCCGAGTGTTACCCTTTGTTCAGCCCCGAGGCGTAAACGACCCTGATATCAAACTGAACGACCAGGACATGTTAGAAACCAACAACATGAGCTAAGACCAAGATGAATACACATAACCATTGTGGAGCAAATATTAGCTGGATACTCAGCCAGTCTGGTATCCATGTGGATCATCAATTACTTCAGGCAAAAGTTAAGTCTTCACTCAAGCGGAAAACGGATGATCATTAGGGATAAGAGACTGGTAATTTATCCGTACACGAGATTTAAAATCGGATAACGGAAGCAAGTGAAGTCGCAGATGCCTTAGCACGACCGTCATGGGTGTCTCGGGCTCCGAGTCGGCTGCTTGCCCTAAACGTCTCTCGAAATGGCCCCAAGTGATCTGAGTTTCAAATAGTTTCTGCTAAGGAAGCTCTATGCACTGCCTTATCGTGGCACATGTGTTACCACGGAGTGCGAGGAAGTTGACTAGCCTCGATAATCAGTCCAGCGAAGATGGTCAAACCCTGATTCTATACCAACCAAGGGAGGCGTACGAAGTTTTTGGCTGTATGCTCATCGGCATCTGTGGAAAAGGGTTTTTCCGGACACCTAATTTGTCGTGATTATACTGGGTCAGATTTCCAATGAAAGTTAGCTATTAAAACTGAATTCGTTTGAAAATATCAGTTGCAAAATGCGGGGAACATATCTAAATTTGCCATAATTTTTGCGCAATGTCTATACAGAAAATAATTAAAAACTGCACAAGTCCATGCAACCCCTTCACTAAAGACAATCTTGGAAATACATTTTTCCTCCACTGTGGAAAACAGAAGAACATCTCACGTGCAGGCATCCACAAGTTAGCGTTTTCGGTGGGTCACTAATAGGTTTTAATGTCTTGATGTTTCCTTCAGAAAAACAGATGTAACCTGTAGACCAGAAGACCGTGTAGTTTTTTTTCTTTTGCCTCTATTGCTAGCAATAACGACCTCAAATTGGTTAACTTTTTCAAAAGGGAGTGAACCAGCGACAGGCGGGGTGAAGTTCAGATTTGTCACATGTTCTACAAGCCAGTCACATCGAAAGTGGGAGAATTTCGCTCCTGGTCTCGGTTACAGTCCCTTTTGGAGAATAGATAAGTCGTGAATGACATCATCCAAACAGACCCCATTTCTTTAGCAGTAATTTATTGAGTTATGGCCAATCATTTTGGTTGGACTCTCCTTGATCTGCAACGGTTCAAACAGCGAATAGATCATCTTTCCGAGGATTCAGGAATTCCAAAATGGTATATAGGAGCACAAATGCATTTCATAAAACTTCAGTCGTGGACGTATCGGGCAGTATACCGAGGCTGGAATATAAATTAACATCCCCAGCACTGAATAGTTCGCCCCATGGTGATTAATTTCTTCATATATCGCTGACATCAGAATGGTCGAAGCCTCGACCCCTGTACACACAAAACAAATGCAAAGGATAGTCTAGATATTCGTCTGTTTGTGATCACAGTCCTGAAAGTTTACCAGTAGGGTTCACGGAGTCCGCACAGAACAGCAACATCTCGGTCTTTATTCAACGACCTAGCACTGAAATTTCGGCTCGATGGTGTAAACGGAACACGATGATGTAACCGCGTTTAGTATGTAGTTGACAAATATCAAGAACACCTGATTGACCCTCGCAAAATTCCATTTTTATTTCACTTTAGAAACAGAATACAAGTCGTCAATTCAGTAAGCAACTGAATTCCGTGGCAGAACACTCATCAGTCCACTGACAGAGAAACCGTAAGTTTCAACGAATTTTAGCCTCACGATTTATAGATTTGGGCAAAATTTTCAAAGTACTTTTCTGAAGCAAACATATCATGTGAGTAGTGCAGCCTCCAGCACTTTTTGCGACCACTTTCATAGAATAATAAAACCGCTAAGTATATAAATTTATCGATGTCTTTAGTTAGGAAAAAAGACATTTAGATGAAAAGGTGGTCTTCTCTTTTTGTGATTTTGATTGTTACACGTGAATTTTTTACTCACATATGTCGCATTCTTCTTCGGTGGAATGATTATTGTCTTCACTAGCGCTTATTCCAGCGGAAGTCACTCCTCGGCTGACTATTAAATAATGATGGAATTTGTGTTCGGCAGAAATGATTTTGTGACCAACTGGTTTTTCAGGTTGGTGTTTTTCCTTCCATGAAGCAGATTCGCGACTCGGAAATACTGCGCTATCATCTGTCACTCGGCAGATTTAAGCTGCTTCTTCCTCAGTCTAATCAAACTGGATAAATCAGACGTTCCATATGCACGAGCATGTGGGATAGAAGTGATAAGTCGGTCACCAGCTATGTCCATCGGACACGCCAGAGTCTCTTGTGGAGAACATAGAGGCCAGGATACATACTAATTCTTTCCAGATTTATTAATTTTCTCCCCCTCCCTTGTGAACGGACTTAAAGAAAGTGTACGAAAACCTAGTCACGGTAATTGAATTACGCCCGAATTTCTCGGTCGGTGTGATTTGCTAATTTGACCCAGGATTTTTACACAACGCATTTTATTTGGCTTGTGTGGACCGAAAGGTTAGTTTTTGTGCAGTATACTCATTGACTGGCAACTGCCATTCCAGTTAACGTATGTCCAACAGACGTACCAAATTAGTATTTAATATACTGGAACCCATAGCCGTGTCTCCTTACTGTGTCCGACATGGACGAACGATAGAACGTGCAGCTCACAAGGTTAACCTGAGCGGACGAAGTAATGGACATTGTGGGTTGTAGTTTTGTTTGGTCAGCACAAATCGTTCCTTAGACACCAACTATGCAGAAGTAATCTCACGAAAACTTTGATTTCCCGTTACAACCTGGGAAGCAGCTTCCTCAAAATTGCTTACACCGAACATATTACGCATCCCACTTCTACTTTCTTGTCATATAACTCCTACTGCTTTTTTGTTACCACTTATTTTTCGCGAAACGAATAGAATTTCCATTCATCAATTCACTTAAATAACTAGGTGAACAGAACAGAAATCCCTGATATGATGATCACCCTCATAGCGCTCCATTCTACATGTGCAGAAATCTTGTCGAAGTTGAGTTTCAAGGGATATTCAAGGAAAATGTTGTACTAATCGACTTGTATTTTTACGCAATCTCTTTTATTCATACATTAACTGCTGTTTAACGAAATATTTCGAGTGCTACAGTGGTCATCCCGTCTAGCACTTAATGCTCCGATTAAAAACTGGACCACTTTATATGCTTGTTCGAAATTACGTAAAAACGCAAAATCTGGCGTGTCCACGTGGGTCTGCCTTAGTACGAGATAACGTACAAACGACTGACCATTTTGCAAAGCAAACACGTGTTGACGTGACTCATACGGTAAACAGGAAGTCGGGAACCACAATTCAGAGCTCGCCTTATATTATTCTACTGCCCATCTCGTTCACAAATAGATCGTTTTTCCCCACGCAGTCGTTTCTGTCAACAGAGGTGAAAGCTCCGTCTCTGATCTTTTTTTCGCTAACCGTTTTACCAATAGACACTCTCTATTCACTGATGATTTTTTATCTCGTAAAAATGAAACTATGAAACTAGATCACACAAATAATCTCTCAGAAACCTTTTGTTCCAGCATTCTCATTGATTGCGAATGTGTAACTAAGCAATCATGAAGTGAAGATGCTCGCCTACTTGATACATTACGTCTCCATGTGAACAGGGTCCAATCAGGGCAGTCGAGTGTTCAAGGCGAATAGCCGTGTGTACCATTTGGAAACAGCTTGAATTTGCATGAAATGTAGTCAAGAATTGTATACACATGTCACGCAACAACCGATATAGGAGAATGGCTCATTTGAAACAAATATTCATAAGACTGTGACGAATGAGCTTGACTTTTATGCCACGTTTTTGCTAAGTGATTTTTTCAGATATTAGTGGACAAAAAATTTTTTTATGAGTTAGGCAAGTTTGGCGGACAAAAATCGACCAACGGCAAATAGATTTGAGCATCTGTGGCCCAGATTTGTCCCACAATCTGAACCTTATGAAACCCAACAACCGGTGCTACGAATAACGCAGAAGTTTCCAAATCAATAAACAAACAAATTTAATTGGTGTGCTACTCGACAGATTAATAGTCATTTGGCTAACCAACAGTGTCGAATGTTAGCGCATGCGCGGGGAAAAAAATTAACGTGTCAATTCTACGAGTGTACAGATTTCTAGGAATTGAAGCATTGTGCTTGCCAGTCGGTGGTACGCACAAAAAAGCTAATTTGGTGAGCGCGTTGGGTGATGGTCAAAGTTTCGGTGTGCAAAACACCAATTGGCCAAAAGAAACAACAAGAATAAGATTAGCAAAGCGGACTTCTTGAAGAAATCATTAAGACTATGAATGGATAGGTTGAGTGGCCAGCGCCTTCCAGTTTGCAAAAGAATTTCCTAACAAATTGCTGGGACATCAACCATAAAACGGCATGCAGATCTCATGGAGAACTCCTAAAACCTTCGAACAGGAAGAGCACGAATCCCAGGTATTTATTCACCGACCTTGACTAACCGGCAACAGAACAGCGTCAAATGCATTCCAAAGTGGTTCACAAAAGTCTCGTTATCATTATTGTGAACAATTTAGAGCCCAGAGAGAGAGAGAATACAGTCTTTCTGACTATTGCTGAGTTTTACACTTCACACTGGCAGTTTTTGAAGTTTGGTGGTTAGTGAGTTAAAATTAACAACGCTGTTATAACTTGGAAATTTTCTAGTTCGAAATCCCGACCAAAACAACTTTGAAGATCATGGTCAAGTCTTGGGCAACAGTACACTTGACAGGTCACCGCTAACGCATTGGGGGAAGTCACCTATGCCATGTCGAAATTTCCGCGATCTAGACGGTAAGATCAAAAACCCAAAGGGAAAAACTGTGCCAATACAGGTTAGAGAAAAAGCATGATTTTCAAGCATTGTTAAAAAATCACAACAGATTCGAAGACTAAATTGTAATATGCAACACTGAGCTGTGCTAAAACCAAGTTAATTTTCAAGTATAGACTGAATTTTAGGAAATACTCATCAATAACTGTTCGGCACAAAACACATCATCATCACCATCGTCGTTCAGCGTTAAACAGCAAGGCAAGCCTCACTTACCGATGACTCCACCCAGAGTTACATGTTTCTACACAAAGATTGAATATCGAAGAGGAACAGGCAGTGAACCTAAACAGGCGGGAAAAGATAAGATGCCGCCACAGCCAACACACGGAAAACAGTCTAATTAATACAGTCGCGCATTTTTCAATCATTCTGATTCGGTAGAAAATGAAAACACGATCGCCACTGTTCACGGTTTAATGCCATATCCTTAAGTGTCTCCAGCCACCTAGTCGACGAGTCTTTCGGACCCCAACCACGAAGACGAAGACGCGAGACACCTACTTCACCTAAGTTCGCTGCAGGTTTTCCCATCCCACGTTGTCACGTAATCTGTTGACCTCCAGAAGGCTTCTTCTATTCTTTGGGAGGAGCACAAAATGGGGCACGGTAGGGCAGACGATTGTTCGCAGTACGCGACCCGTGACCCAACCAGCGTTTCATACGACGAAACAAGGTGTTCTGAGAGCCAACACTAAGTATTGAATTCCTGACCTCTACATTACTCACTCAGTCATTCCATCCAATCCTAATCATGCTACGTGGACATCGATGGTCGAGAACCTCTAGCCGACGAAAATCTCCCACACGCATACTCCACGTCTCTCGGCAAACCCGTAACAACAGAACTGAACCGCACTACAACACGAGTACACACCGACCTTTTAAACTTCAGTGAATAATCACCATGAACGCCATAAGTGCTTCAGTTCAGCGTAAGCTGCACGAGCCTTGGATATACGCGTATTTACCTCCGCTGTCAAGCCACTGTTTTTCGCTTTGCAGCCACCAAGGTAGGCGAAACGGTCTATAATCATTAGCTCCTCTTCGCTCGGCACCAAGTTCGGCACTGCTGTCGTCCAGTCCTGCAACAGCACTTCGAAAGTTGCAGAAGGGCACATGCCAAACCAAGCGGGACGATTTCGAGGAGTCTTACTAGTGCGCGTTGTGCATGGTCCGCAGGGACGTTCGAACAGCACACGGACTCGTTCCGCAAAGTCTTTAGGACACCCACACAAAATATACGGCAATCGAAAAAAACAACTATGAAGAACTAGTGCAGGACGATTTTTGGTCTATTGTTTATCTGTCCCAGATGGTTAGTACATGGTGGTAATTTCAAACGCATACAGATGCTTTCCAGAATTCCAAATCCTTATTCGAATGAAATGGTCAAAATGTTTAGCACAAATCAAAATGCCAACTGCTTTCCGGTGACGTTTTGGAGACCCAAAATAGAGCGTCTATTCGTGATTTATCTCGTTCTTGTGAAATAACAAACCCAAAAGAAATAAATCTGCTTCGTTTCGGGTTCAAGAGCACCCCAAGATTAGTATCGTCAAATGTTTAAAGACATGATGCGAATGGAAAAGGCGCAAGTTTCTTGAGGTTTAATTCAGAAGCAAAATAGTATCTGCAATTTCTAAATCAGAAGTTCCGGTCTGGGGATATCAAAACGCCATTGTTGACAAATGAAGACAGGTCCATTTCCATGGTCATCCCAATCAGAAAGGAAAAGTGGGACAACCCAAATTAATGCGATTTCTCATAGTAAATTGCAATTGATGATTGCAATAAGCACGAACTCGGCTTCGGCTATTTGCACACAGATAATGGAAAAGTGAAATGAATTCTTCTGTTACGTCCTTCAATGGCGGGCAGCTCCACAGGATTGCACAACCAACTGAGTCGAATGCCGCCTTCAGGCTAAGAAAGTAAAAGTTCGTGGGTTTACGAAGGGTGTGACCAAGTCCTAAAATTTACGGCCACTGTAACCCTGACCAACTTGAGTCTCACACGTAAATCCTTCACGAGTGCAACAAAATTGGAGGGAGAATAAAGGCTGCGTGGGGTCTGGATATGGCGCTTATCAAACTAATCCCGCATGATTTCGACACGATTGCCTATCATCTTGTTTTTAAATCGGTACGACCACCGATTCACACAAGTTTGGAAGGTCCCGTATAACAAAGGAAGTACAAAAGTTATCCAAGGACTGATCCCAGTGGGACGCCAACTTTAACAAGGATTGGTATGATTTGGCTATACTTGGCAAAACAAAGTAAAATTTAGTTTAAGAAATTTGTCAGAATTGACAGAAGTCTATCATCTGTGCCGTAAATTCTAAGTTTGTGAAGAAGGTAGATATTTGAGACTAACACCAAATGGCGGACAAGTTCATTCCCAGTCGTTCCTAATCATCCCATTTCATCATCATGACTAAAGTCAACTTGAATAAGGAAACGGTGCAGTTGAATCGAATGAATCACTCAAGAATGGATGCATGTGGCCTGGACCAAATTTTGGACCAGACTAATAGGTTGTATCAACGTCACAAGCTAAACTTAAAAACTCCCAGCAAGAGTCGCTTGTCAGACAATTAGTGCTCAGCAGATGCTAGGCTGATGATCTTATATGCGTCACTGATGCAAGCATCAACAGCGATTGATCTGCAAGTTCAGTTCAGTCAATAGAAATGTTTGGTTTACAATTAGAAAAGGAAGCAAAGAACAAAATAGCCTTCCTAGAAGTGCGGCTAAATCTATGAATCGATAGCTTTGATGCACAAGAATTGAATAGGGTAGGTAGTAGTAGTAGTAGTGCATTATTTACCGTGTGATATTAACGCTCAACTATCCATTAATAAACCACGGCCGCGCCCAAACTGGGACTCGGTGAGAGCATTCCCGGTAGCCTAATGGCTATGGCTTTCAACTCAAAGTCGTTCGTTCCGGGTTCGGCTCGGTGGATATGCAATGGTGATAATTTCCAACAAGGATGAAACAGCTGCACAGTGCTTCTATGATTTGTTAATGGCAAACTGAACGTCGATATCACATGGTAAATTATCTCACAAATTGGACATGGGTTGACCAATATAAACAATTCCACAGTTTTGCTTCAAGTAAAATAAAATGACATCTGTTACTAGGGCAGGGGAAAGCTTGTGCGGATGACAACGCAAAAGACAGATTAGTATTCCAAGCAAACGGGTGCCGCAAACGCTTCGTCAACAAGACAGTGAAAAGCGATGAATAAAAGACTCAGAAGATACGCGTCCATGATAAGTTTACCTAAATCAAGATGTCAAAGCGGACACTACTCGTCCGTTTATCAGGTTCAACTGATAAGACTTGTGCTGTGAAGCTCCCAATTCAGTTCACATTCAAACAAATCTGATATTTACGACCGAGCAATAAAGTGCTAGATTGTCCAGCTTCCCCCTGTGTATACTCGTTCACCCATCCATTTGGAATCGCATACTTACATCACAGAACTATAGCGCTCGTCCGAACGAAGCCGTGAGCATCATTTGGCTGAGATGAACACTGGATTAATTAGGGCAGTTGTCCGTGCAGTTTGTTTACACCTCGTTCAATTAATCCATCCGATAAATTTGCCCAAAGTGCTCTGCCCGAACTACAAACTTTCAAATAGACACTTAAGATTGGTTAGGGCCCGGATTCTCTCAATTGCTGCGAGCATCTAATTTCAAGATCCAAAAACAGTCCGTTCAATCTCCAATGATCCAATCCCCGTCTATTCAGGAGGGAACTATTGAGCTAATGATGCCCATTATTTTGGTCCACGGTTAGATCTGGATTACGTGTAAACTTTTTACCATTCTTGATTCAATCAATTCATTTCACCACCCTCTTCTCCTATCCAAGCTAACATTGGCCATATATAGTGTAGTGAAATAGCATCATCATGAATCACTAAAAACGAGCCTATTAGCCATTGAATACAATTCCAAAAACCCGGAACTTTATAGAACGCTTTCGCAAGATCAATGAACACTGTATACAAGATTCCAACCTAATGGCATGCTTGCCTAAGGCTGTCTACGACAAAAAAAATGTCGATTGTGTATCGCGTGGTGGGAGTAAAAGAACTCTGCTGACATTGCAACAGCTGCACGATAAAAATTGTTACCTTAAAACGAGATTCGAGAACTTTCAGTGGAGTACTTCAAAGACAGAGCAGGCTGGCAAATTATGTGTATGTGCCCGTCAATTTTCTTTACCGCCGTGATGATACATGGGAACTTACTAGATTATTTCGTAATAAGAAGAGATTAAGCGAAAAAGGAGAAATTGAGAACACTTTAATTAGTTGGAGATGAACCTCGTCCCGGATTCACTGAACTGTATGAGTTTAAACTTTGAAGGCCATTTCCACTTTGTTTTTGTTTAATTGTGAAGCCACGGGGTCCGGAGAGTAGCCTGGGCGGTCATCCGTGGGTAGGTTAGTAGAACTAAATAGGGACAAAATAGCTCTCGAAAAGTTCCGGCGACCTAGGAAGGCGCAGAAATAGACGGGCTATCAGGAGTGATGGACGTTAATAATGAAGAGCCGGTCTTATAATTCTACGTACTTAGTCTCGCGAAAGGGATTAGTTTGCTAGCGTCAGTTTTAATATCCCGTTTTCCTGCTGTTCTTAGCAATTCAAAATCTTGCATGTACAAATTTGGCGGACTGTCTTGAATGTCTTGACACTTTACGAAGGTAAACCGGCCCTGGAACGTGTAAAATATTGATCTTGCTTGTTGGGATAAGATCTAATATGCCTCCGTCAAAGTCTACGAAGGAAGAGAGTTCGTGTCTAGAAAATACAAAGTCATACTTTGTATCTTATTTCATCTATATCCACATCCAGTAGGCCATCTGTAAATTTACTCTTATGGATGATCTTAGGCAGGAAAAAATAATACGTTTAGAAGATCCAACTAATAGAAAATTTTTATAAGACGAAATAAGCAAGGAATTCTGCTGTATGTAGAATGGACTTGGAAAACATTCAAGTGGATGATGACCATTATTAGCAAAGAAAACCTCTGACCGGTTATAAAGCTGGTTGAGTAAGTAGCAGGATAGAACCCTGAAGGTTCCGCCAGCATGTCCATAAAAGGCTGGCTGTACTAAATGTAGTCTAACAGATCCAAAGGAAGCCGAAATCTCCAAACATCATCATTATCGTTCAGCATTAAACAACAAGGCAAGCCTCACTTGCCGATGACTTTTCCCCAGAGTTAGGTTTCTATACAAAGAGTGAATATCGAAGAGGAACAGGGAGTGGACCTAAACAGATGGGAAAAGATAATATACTGCTGCAGCCAACACACGAAATACATTCTAACTGTACAAATGGACATGCCCTCAATCATTCTGATCCGTCAGAAAAGAACAACAAGATCGCGACCGTTCACGGTTTGCTGCCATATCCATCAGTGTCTCCAGTCAACTAGTTGGCGGGGCTTTCGGACCCCAGGTACGGAGATTAAAGACACCTAAGTTCGCCGCACATTTTCCCATTCCACGTTGCAACGTCATCTATTGACCTCCATATGGCTTCCTCCCTAAAACAGGGCACGATATGGTAGACGAGTGTTCATCATACATAACACGACCCAAATACCGTGGTTTACTAGGTTTCATACGCTGATATGAGGCATTCTCAGAATT
>LUCM01004027.1:139773-150410 GCA_008360955.1 Fasciolopsis buskii
CTTTCACTTGCACCCCAGTCATATTTCGTCAGGATGATGATATGACAGTTACGAGTTTTTCTAGAGAAGAGGTGTTCAACCTTCTGCGCACGACTAAAATTACCATAGAGGTTGGTCCTGACAGTCTGTCCTCAACTACTTTAAGGCGTGGTGCTGTGGCTTTGACGGATGGATTCACTTCTCTGATTAACTTATCATGAAGCTCGTCTTCTATCCCTGACTACTGAAGACCCACCACTGTTATTACCATTCCTAAAATCTGACAGTTTTAGTGCTTTACCAAAACGTTTTCGCTCCATCGCCTTTACGTCTCACGGTCTTAAACTGACAAAGCGTGCTATACTTAGGAGCCTGTGTTTTTCTATGTATCCTTCTGACGACCCTTTTCAGTTTGCCTATAAATCTAACAGGTTCACTTTGGACGCTGTAGTTTCCCTCATTCAGCATATTTGTAAGTCCTTAAATGCATCAGTGAAATCTGTGCGTTGCGCCTTTCTAGACTGTTCGTCGGCACTTGATTTTGTCCCACGGCCTCTCCTACATCACAAGCTGCAAACATTTGGTTGCCACAGGTCTTTATTAGCATGTCTGTTAAATCACTTTACTAACCGAACCCAGTGCAAACGAATGGACGGCAAAGTTTCGAAACCGCTGGTAAACAACTCCGGAGGGCTACGGGGTGCTGTTCTTTCACCGTTTCTGCTCTCTACTTACATCAGCGACTTATCAACTAGCTCACTATATCATCTGTTTAAGTATGCTGATGATGTTGCCCTCTTTCAAGCTATTGTCTACACCCATGATTTTCAAAGGTTTTCCAATAACCTATCTTCTGTTTACGATTTCTCTGCACGAGTCGCTTTAAGTCTCAACACACCTAAAGGTTTCTAATGTCTGTTCTTTATCTCTCGGTCGGCCTACCCATCAGAAACGTATTTCATCAACTCAAAAACTCTTAGCAGAGTTGATTCTGTAAAATAACTAGGAGTTGCTATTGATAACAATCTGCAGTGGAATACTCACATTTCTACCTGTGTAAAAACTCTCCGACGGTTGTCATTTCAAATCAGAAAGCTTTGGCACTACAAGGTGAGACAAAGCATCATCCCCAGAGTTGCATACCAATATGCTTTTTCCATCCTTCTTTGCTGTTCTCCTGTTATTTTTCTAACTTCATTTAAAAAGACTTTAAAATTCTTCGTTGGTGGCTATCAATTATTGGCCGTGTCTCTTTCATATCATTAAGTGTGCTCTCCTTCAATCTGTGTGATCAGCACTTATCAGCGTGTGAATAATTTGCTCAAAATAACTCAGTCAGATCCCAAGCATCCTCTGCACAACGATCATTCAAAGGCCTGCTCTTACATTTCAACGCGACCGGCTTTTCGTTTAATACTCTCTAGAATAAATATCTATGGAAACTTAACTGTCCCATAGTTAGCACGTATGTTGACAAACTATGACAGTGTTTTAGCCGAATTCCTTAGCAACCTATCATAATATGCTCTGATTATTCCTCGATGATTTTTTTACATTTTTACAAGGTAATGAGTGCAAATGTTTTCTTATTTTTGTTTGTTAACCCCACGGTTTTTACTGACACCCGACATTATTTTTTGTACGCAAAAGTCTATACAATAAAATCAGTGAAAAACACATGCTAATTAATAAGAAATCTTTCGCTCTAGTCGTCTTCTGTTGAACAATGGTCGGCAACAAAAGGCAGCGGCAGTTCCTGTTTCAGCTGCCACAAAGCTTTCCAAGTCAGTGAGCTGAATATCCCTGAATCCTCCTTGCCTACTGTTCAGGAACATCTAGACGCTGATCTCCTTCAAGTGCGGACGATTTGTGAGATTTTTCTTTGTGTGAGACCTGCTTTCCGCCTTGGAAGGATTCGTGAAGACGGATTGCGTTGCATATTGAATGTGGTAGTAGCCTCCAGAAAGCAAGTTTAGCACGTTTTCCGACGATCGTAGCGTATAAAGAGCACAACTGCCCAGCCATTGAGAGACCTCGCTCTTGAAGATTACTCCGGAATAAAGAACGTCATAAGAAAGCTGCAGGAATGCCGATCGAAAGGCAAAGAGAACCCGTTCACCTGGGACTTTTTTGTGGTTCACCGGGAACTTCACATGAAATGGCCTCCCATAATGTTGATGCCAGCTCAGGTGTGTGTGTGTGTACCCCGTGCCGTGAAAAAAGACCCAACTTTGACTAACCAAGGAGATGGTCCTACAGTCGATGTTGTAGGGTCGAAATTGTCCAAAACTTTGCTGCCTTCTGTACAAGCGTGATGACTTGGAATCCTTCGTGTTGGACCATTCCCTTAAGGTTATAGCCCTCATAAAACCGTGACTCTTTCCAGCAATCGTTCTGTATTTATGATGATGTATCTGCATCTCTCTTCCATAGTCTGGCTGACCCTGAGAGACTTGGTGAATCACTGTGGTGTAAACTCAGACTTTCCGGTAATGATTCCACGACGGTTGCCGTTTGCTACCCATCTCGTGCAGCTCCATCGCTGGCTATTCCGGACGAGCTGCGCTGCGGGGTAAGTGATGCCCACTGCCTGGTTCTGGGAGACTTCAATGTACTTGATATAAGTCGGGTCGATGAATGTTGTCTTTCTGGAGCCGATCTAATTTCCAGGGATCTACTGGACACCGTTGACGATTTGGCGCCGTTCCAATGAGTTCGTGAACATACCAGAATTGCTGCTTTTCATGCGTCTATTTTGGACTTAGCTATCACAGGGGGTTGCGAGATGTCGGGTATATTGACTACTTCCCCCCCTTGGTGCTAGTGACAACTCCACATACATGGTTCATTGGTGACGCGGAGTGCTGTCACCTTTGAAACCACATCCCGGACCCAAAATCTTGAAAACGGTTTTTATTGTGGTGCAGTATGCAGCTGAAGAATTACCATGAGTGCCCCACTCTCTTACTGGTGTGCAGAACGCATGAGTAGCCGTTTGGGATGGACTGCTCCGCCTGACCGCGAATTTTGCCCTACCTAGAGGCCTTAGGCCACAGGATATGAGGGCTCCATGGTTTGACCGGGAGCTGCATTTGCTGTCAAATTGCTCAAACTGACCATGGCGGGCTTTCTGCAATTGTAGGAAGAGATACGCTTAATACTGGGTTTCGCGGAGCCCCTGCATTGCAGTGAAGCGAGATAAGAGAAGGATTTGCGAACATGCCCTGGGAATCGAGTCGGCTGCCACTACCCAGAGGCCATTGCTTGTATCCGTGAACGGATTTGGGAAGATGACATTATTTCAGCGTTGCATGGAGACCTAGTTGAAATGGACATTAAGAAGGCGGAGCTTTTTGCTATGCAATTTTCTCCCGTTTGCTCTCCGGAGTCACCAGTATGTCCACAGTCGTCAAGTTATTCAGCATCTTTTTCCTCGGAAGGCTTCACCGTTGATCAGGTGCTGCAAGTTGTGAAATCACATTAATACCCGGTCCTGAAACGGTGCGCTCGATGGTTTCAAAGGAACTGACACCGATGATTGCTCTGACTCTCACTGAGCTAGTCAGTCAGTCGCTGAAATTAGCCAGGCTGCTTGCTGAATAGAAAACTGCAATCAAGTGTCCCTATCACAAGGGTGGTTCCCGCGGTGATCCTGTTAACCACCGTTCAGTCATAAGTGCCCACCGGGAGATAAATCATCTACTGTCCAACTAGTTACTTTGTCCTGACTCTGGTAAAGCAGTTCCCAAGGATTCACATGGTCGCCTATTGGGGAAACTCAGGACGCTCGTTGTCGGAGGTTCGTTGCCGTACTGGATCGAGGATTACTTCACTGGAAGGTCTTCCTCTGCTAGCGTGGCGTTTAGCGACAACGTTACTCTTCTCTGTTTAAATGAATGATCTTCCTTCGCTGTTCGAGTCACTTGCATAGTTTACGTTGACGACGTGAGACTGTGGCGCACCATCCAACCTCCGGTGGACGAAGAGATTTTGTGGGATGACCTAACGAAACTAGAGCTGTGGTTGGAAACGTGGGAAATGCCGATCAATTTTGCTAAATACAACTACATGTGAATTGAGCGCGAGAGCACAGCGACGAGTTACACGTTCGATGTGGATGATCTGCCGTCGGTGAACACTGAAAGACATCTTGGGATCACGATCTTATTTTCAACGGAAACAGTGCCCCAGGCTGTCAAAGCTTATATATCTGTCAGAATTATGCTGAGAGATATCTGTCATTCACCCCGGGAGTTTGACGATATTTTAAGTCACTCGAAAATTGCGGCATCTCTCAAAAGGCGCTTATTTGCGTAGGTTAAGTGCTTGAATGGGGAATCGTGGAGCTCCATTTACCCTGGTCTTGCCAGCGGCTTACAAGCGCATGCGAATAGTTATTTTGCATGCGACCCGTGTTCTGTAAGTTTTTTGCCGTCCAGAGTGACCATTAACCGTAGGCGTGCATAACCAATTAGAAGCATAGAAGCTGCTTTGGGCAGAATCACGTCCCATGGGACGATTATTTCAGTCAAGCATGGTCATCCAATGATCTGACAGCAGCCTAAATGATAACACCAAGTGGAAATTTTCTGGTTGTCAAAAATGGTCTTACACCATTTAGAAATGAGATGTATTGCAACCGTAAGGGTGAAAGCTAATCAGACAGACCTATCGGAGTGCGCCCAGTGACAGTCATCCTGCTTGGTTGCCATAACCAAGAAGACACAGTGTTCATAAAAAATACCAATTTAAAATACGGAAAGCCTGATTGTCTCCCAAATGTACGTGCATGTATTGGAGAACAAGTGACTAAGGCAAACTCACGTTACAAAGCTTTCGAAATCCTGCCAGTATGTGGGCGAGCAGAGAGCATTTTAATTGATGGATTAAAACTAGCATCCATGAAAAGAAAGCCTGCTGTAATGCCCGAAGTTCTTTGTGTTTATCAAGCAAATAACGAGTAAGAAGCGACTGTGGCGTCTAAGAGTACCTCTACATGTCATTGGCATTGGTCAATCTATGGCACCGAGTGATGTGGTACCCCAGGCGAATCAGGCGTTCTCGAGGTCTGGCAGTACCTCTGGGTCTTGAAGTGTCAAGTCACACGTGCCAACGGACCTTGTTTTTGTCTTTGCTCTGTCTTAGGCTTACCGAAGAGAATATAACCGAACAACGCGGGACCGAATTTGAAGGGTTATCATGCCCATTTGGATTTATGGGGTGACAAATCTGCCAACGGAGGTACTTCTCAGTAGGGAGGCCTGCACATTCACCAGTTTCAGGTTCTTTTATGCGAGAAATTTCTAAAATATACGCATACAAAGAACAGAATGGCAGACGATTTTACTAGATGTGGGTCGCCCTGCAAAGTCAAGAGGCAAAATTGGTTCTTTGTTTCTGCATCAGCTGCTGCAACACGTGGGTTTGAGAGGAGATTAGTCGTAAATTCAGATAATATTAGTACTCGCTGAAAGATGTCGGAAGTCTGGCAAACGTGATTATTAGAACGGGACGGCCTGAGTGTTCTAATTACTGTGACAATCCTTTTTGAGGCAAACCGGCTGTCTGTCCAACACAGATGCATTTGCTTCCAAGCGGGTAAGCGTAGCATGCTACGATGAACCAACCGTGAAGTGCCATCGCTAGCTACTTAGGACGTCGTCCGCAAAATGCGGTCACTTATATGCGGATCGTGCGGCAGCAGTTCGCTTGACACCATGGGAGAAGTAAGGTGGGTCGAAGTTTACATATAATTGTAAAAGCAGATTGCTGCCGGAGCTCATAATTCGGAACCTTTGGGATCCATGCTTTTCCTGAATTTTGTTTCCTGAAGTTCCGAAAAAGAAGCATACAAACCAAACGTCAGCAAGGCTCGATGCGAAAAGACTAAGGGCTAACAGAAACATCCTTCAAGTGGTAATTATTTAGCAGCCCGAGCTTCAGATCTGTTGTTCACGGAGGGAACAGCAATTCTGAGACTCCCCGAGGCAATTTTACATAATTTCTTTGCGTGTTAGCCTGCATTTGTTTCAGTTTTTGCGATACAGCTGCCCCTCAAAGCAGGGGCCAGATTGAGATTCCACTGAAGCCGATAGATTCTTCCGAAAATATTCGCTGATTTGGATATTTGCCGCTGCAATAAGACTTAGAAAAATTGGTTCGGTAGACCAGAAGCATGACATTTTGTGAATCGCAGTGCTTTGGGTTACGTTGCTACTACTTTCCAAAAGGGTTGGCTGGGGCGATTCCCAGTGGGGTTTGCTCATTGGTCGGTGATAATAGGCGAAAATCAGTCTACTGTCTAATACTAAGCGCCGCTTGCTATCGATGGCAGCTTTGATCTAAATTGCGGTAGTGCTAGATAACGAAGCACCAGTCACTGGGTTGCTGCTGCGAAGAAAAGTGATAGAATTTACGAATAAAGGAGTGTCTACAGCAGTAGCTTGGGTTTGCGCAGTGGAGTCAAGAGAGAAGCCAAAATGATGTTTACCCTTTCTAACAGGAGTGGTACTGCTTGTTAGGAAGCTGCACGGAAGCATGGGAGATTAAACAGACACCTGATGACATCCAATTCTGCGTAAAATCACATAGCGAAGGCCGATCAAAGTCCCTTGCGAAGTCCATGAGCATGACCTAAATTTAAAACAAAATGCCCTTTGATAATAATAAGAATAATAATTATAATGCGTAGATCAACTCCTCTTTGTGAGTTGCCTGTGCAGCAAAACCAAAATTTCAACCGGAATGTGCAAGGAATATACAAGAGGACACATACCGGACTAGGCCTGAGAACATAGTCGTTTATGTTCTCGGATTCCCCAAAAAGCGTACATGAAAGTGTGATCAAATTTTGCAGTGTAATCAACCTTTCACGATTGTACTGACCAATGAAGCCGACAAAACATTTGGCAGTAATGTGCCCGCTCTCCCCGAGTCTATACTCTGTGGGGGACTGCGGTTTGTTTCCCGCTTAAGTAAATCACAAGGTGCCTACATCTCGCGCACAATTGAGCTGCAAAGCAGTTGGAGGTCGACAACGGGTGAATTTTCTTACTATATTTGCCACAACAGCTTTCGCAATTACCGAGGGTCGCCTCAAGATGTATTCTTCTTTCTATGTCGTATTGATTTTAAACAGTCCCAGGTAAAGCCTACAGCCATGCAATTTGTCAGCAAACAAAGTAACAAGCCAGCTGCTTCGTACTCAAAAATAACGAAATAACAGCTTGTGTAACGGCTTCCTAGAAACAAATCATCCCGGCAACCAAAAGAGATAACACCAGGACCTCAACAAATATCTCCGGGGAACACTTGCCGGAGTAGGGCACCGTTGAACCAGCGGGTGTAGACCTGGATTTGTCGAATTCCCCACCTTTCCCTCGATCCCCTATTATGCACTCCACCTTGCTTTACCCCGCTCATCCTATTCGGCTGGCCCAACAAAAGGCCACCTTATAGCCCGTTTGAAAAAGCAGTTGGTAAAGGTGAAGTGGCGCCGCATCCCACCCAAAACTTTGTTCCGTGTCCCAAGTGCCCGTCAGCTCCTAGTGTTATATCTGGTGCCGCCCAGATTAAAGCCACTCCTGATTGTCTTCACAACCCTAATAATAAGGCTCAACCTACGAACAAAGTTACTTCCTCCGTTACCAGATTAGCTGTCGTATCAGTGTTCCCTGTAACGTATTTCTGCTGTATATTTCCCGACATCCGAGAGGGATGTGCTAGGCAAGATAAAATTCACACAAAGATGTTGCAGTGGACACACGGAAAACAAAAAGAACAGGTGTGAAGGTGCAATGTGTCTGTGCTCCTATGAGCATAACGTGCAATGTCATAGGCTAATCAAGTTTTAGATGTTTCAAATAAAAGCTAGGTAATTTTTTGCCAAAACGTTCTGGGGATGATTATCAGTTGCCCACAGCGAGTCAGACCAGGTTTAAACCCATCAAAGGTGCATATCGCCAGCGCAAAATTTGTCTAGGAAACAATGATGGGCGTTGTCGAATGGCCGCATTTCTCAAAAATTAGGAGAAGAATATGGTGAAGATGAGGGTCAATATGGATGCAATAGCGGGATGGAGATGAGTCAAAACCAAACGAGGTATCATATGAGGTGGATGGAAAGTGGTAGTGAACAACATTCAAGAGTCAAATCATTGCTGAAGATGAAACAGCAGAAAACCCTCACGGTTGCATCAAACTATTTTGCGGGACAAAAATATCTGAAGAAATGTGGGCGGAGAGACGGTAGAATTCACAAGAGTTGTCACTGGACTTATGCGGCTGGGAGCGGAACTTGATGTGTGGCAGGAAGAAAACGGATACGCGTAAGAATTACGGTTAACCGTTAAATATCCTTTCCATGTGTTTTGTCGCTATTTAATGTCGTAGATGTTAGTGTTCCGTGGAGGTAAGGGTCTGGAGGTTCAGGGACTGTGCGGCATTTCGGTGGTGGAAGTAAATATTTTCGCCAATCACAATGGTTCGTCTAAGATGAGACAGCCGGGGCGGTCATTGGCGTGGCTTAGTTTGCCTTAGCGTTACGCGGCCCGTTACCAGAGCGTCTGATCCGGATAGCAGCTTCCTGAGATAAAAAATCAGCACATAGGATGGAGTGGAGCTTTCGGCGATAGTTTGCATCGCATCTGTGGTCAGTGGCGAGCCTGGAAAAAAGACGGAGAGGGGGGGGCAGTCTGGAATTTGTTCCAGCTGGTGTTAAGGTGAGTAAACAAAACTGAGAAGAGTGACAACAGTCTGTTTCTTACAAAGATTACGCGGACCAGATGACTGTCTCGAAATACACAGGAGGAAGGTTTCCTTTGACCGGATGCGTGCGAATAACTTATCGACTGCTCACTCACTGTAGGATATATGGCTCAGTCAGTCCTTGACTGCAGGGTCCTTATTTGTAGCGCGTTCTTCTTTCATCTTTTGACATGTTCGCAGACGCAGATTAAAGTGTTCCGACAGGACGGCTAACGCAAGTGTTAGGGAATAAAGTCACTTTTGTTCTGTTTGTGGATTAGTTATAACTGATCATGTGACCTACCGCTGACTTTTACCACTTTCAACATTAAAGGGCATCACTGAAATGGGTTGCGGATGGCAACATGGACTAGATGCTAGGACAGGATTTGCCACGAGAAGTCATAGAGAGAAGGGAAGAGAGAAGCATGGGAACAGTGGGACCAGTGATCTGTGTTTGAACAGAACGATAGCAAATTGTATCATATAGTAGTTTTAGTAAGCGTGCACAACTAATTAAGAAAGAATAACGACGGCAGTTGTTATAGACGTCAGTATGCGCACCGTTTACGCTACTGGGAGGAGCGTGGTGAAAAATAGAGGGGTGGATGGTGAAGCATAAGTGGATAGTCCACTGCTCTTCTTCACCAGGCCGTCCAAAATAGCAGCCAGATGCTTATCTACCGAAGAAGGACAGTTTGGGGTTCTCCTTTCGCAGGGTCAGGTTTGGGCTGATGGCATATATATCCATAGTAGAAAAAGGCCCATTCTTTCGCATCCCGAATATGCTTTAGCTTCTGGACTGGAATTGATCCGGCAGAGACTTTTTCTTTTTTCCTAATAGAGGAATGGTTGGGCCGATGTAGGTACTTTCCATAGTTCTTCCGCCTGACCTTTATTTTCCGCGTTATGTTTTGCATCTGCTGGGGGTGGTCTATTTTCCCCAAGTTCGGAAGTGCTGAAGAAAACATGTCGCAGTCTTTTGAGTTTTTGCATGTACGAACTAAAGAAACCAAAATGGGGGAAGCGGAAACACACAGAAGATGGTGCATGTCATAAGACATAGACCTGTACTTATAGCTTTGTCATCGTCAACGCCGTTTCTTGCTTTCGTTAGCGATTGCTGCTTGAAACTTATTAATGTGGAATTGTGTGTTGCGTAAGCGAATCAGATCGTCTGCTTGACTTGAACAGATTGCTTCTTAAATGAAACTAGACTGTGTACTTAGGGGGAAATGTCTACCTGATTCGAATTGGCAGGTCAGTGGAGATCAAGGTGGTTAGATAGGAAGAATAAAGGGAACCTCGAATGGAATATCTAAAAGAAAGAAACTAATTCCGGTAATACCCAGGGAAAAGACAGAATCTGTGCTGTCAAATTGAATAAACGGCAGAGAAATCCACGGGGATAAGAACCAGGGCTGAGAAGGCCGATATAATTAGGGTTTATCGCAGTGATAGCTGGCATACTATCCAACATCCGTCTGCTATCACGGACCTTTGTGTTATTCAGTGTTGTTGGCTGAGATCCAAGGTTTACAGGATTTACTGCAGTAACTGTCAAAATCCTAGACCAACTTGTCACGCCTGAATCTGTGAGAGAAAAGGGTGCTATATTGAATTAGAGTTGTAACGGCCAGAAGTTTGCGGACTTCTTTTTGAAAGCGACGTTTGGCCATGATATAGAAGCAACTGCAGGGGCAGTTGATTCCACAAGTAAGAATATTTACCAATAAAATCGTTTGCTCCAATGCTTGCTCTTGCTATGTCAGCAGTGACGAGGAGCTTGGTGTTTCGAACGGAGTAGGGTGTTTGATTTCTGAACTGAGTGGCTGAAATGCAACCGTTACGATTGGTGAGAATATTGAAGAATATTTAGTTTCCTCTCGCAAGCCGAAGCAACAGCAATGAAC
>LUCM01004028.1:0-38486 GCA_008360955.1 Fasciolopsis buskii
AATGGTACTGTTTCGGATTGCCAGGAAAGTGTGCCACAAAAATCGGTTGCGGACGGAGGCTTTGGCCGAGTGCTGGGATAGTGTAGCCACGGGAATTTATATAGTTAGAAGAAGATAAGCAGGAGAATGTTAGCATCGGTAATTTGTGGTCAAGCATGTTGATATTAACTTGCACTGCTTAGAAGTCTCAAGAAGCGAGTGTAATTAGTTGAGAAAGGGTAACAACGGCATTTGTTTTATATATCTGCACACTCGTCAGGTTTGCTTTTGGGAGGAAACGGACAGGTTGAAAACCAGAAGGATGACTGGTGGAGCATAAGTGAACATTCCGATGCACTACCTCTCCGGATCGTTCAGCAATGCAGCCAGACGCGAATTTACCGAACGGTGATGGAGTGGGGTTTATCTTTTCTTAGGGTCAGTTCTCGGCTGATGGCATATATATCCGTTGTAGAGGGTGACCTATTTCTTTCGCAGCCCGATTTCTTTTGTGTTTCCGGGTTCAAACGGAGCCCGGTAGAATTGTTTTTTTAACAGAGGTATGATTGAGTCGATATAGGTGCTTCCATAGTTCCTCCGCCTGACCTTAATTTTCCTCGTTGTATTTGTATATTCGCAACTGTTCGAGGGTTCCAATTCCCTCACGTTCGAAGATGCTGAAGTAATCAAGCCGCTGTCATTAGGGGTTTCGCACGTACGGACCAAGGAAAATCAAACTGGGGATAAGCGAAAACACAAAAGATGATGGGACAGACGTACTTACGTCATCTTCAACGCCGTACCTTTCATTCACTAACGGATGCCACTCGAGACCCGCTGATTTGGATTGGTTTGTTGAGTAAGCAACTCAGACCGTCTGTGGGACTTCATCGATTTCCTTTTTAGCGAAACTAGGCTGGGTTTTCAAGTGAAAAGCGATTACCAGATTCGGGTAAACAGGTGAATGGGGCTCGGGATGGGTAGGGGGAGTAAAAAGAAACCTCTAATCTCTCCTCTAATGAAATTTCTGCAAAGAGAGAAACTAGTTATGGTTTTGCCCGGCATACAGGCTGGATCCTTTGTGTTGTCAAAGTAAGTAAACGGCAGAGAAATCTATGAGCAAACGATCCAGGGATGAGAACACCGGTATAAGGAGTGTTTATCACGGTTAGACCTGCCAAGGAATCCAGCATGATTCTGTTATCACGGATCATAATAGTATTTGGTGTTGTTAGCTGAGATCTAAGTTTCAGAGACCTCACTGTAACGGCTAACGTTGATGAGACTACTAATCATGAGTACTGCAGGTCTTGGTACTGTCCGAGAAAAAACTTATTATTATTGTGTTTGCCATCGCAAACTGAAGCCACAAAGGTTCAAGGTTCAAAGTTGTTCATTCTTATTTCAACTTAGGTTTGAGGAAATGTCTACTAGCCCCTTCGTAAATGCGCGCTGAACGTCCTCGATTGAAAGTCTATCGCACTGTCACATTCTGGGCCACATTAAGCAACGATAGTTTAAAATGGTTCTGACTTTTGTTGTAAAGATTTTCAGTTTACTGTGGTTCAGCTAAGCGGACCTATGTAGCGACCCAAATATTTACTGGCTTTCGCCTCTTGGGTGAGAGCGTGTTTCGAAAGGTTGGAACTGCAGGAGTAGCTTAGACCCACGTCTCGCAATGGGACGATTTTACTTCCAATGTCAAGCCTCATTGTGGATGAGACGCATTGTAGCACATGGCGCAGCTATTTTTGGTGAGAAATTTATCGCCCATTCGTTGGCCCAAGGGCCGAGGGATGTAATAGGGGGGTTCGGCGAGAGTAGAGCCTGTAGCCTCAGATTGAAAGGTATGTCTTCGGCTAATAGGAAGGATACACCGTTTCGAACAACGGTGAAGGCGACATTTATGCAAAACAGCAGGAGGAGGCCTAGAACACCGCCTTGGGTTACACTGCTAATTACTTGCCCGCGGTGGGTGGCAAAATCATTTACTTGCCTCACTTGATTTCTGGATGAGCGGTGTGATATGAACCAAGACAGCATAAGGTCGGTGATTCCATACGATTTGATTTTGTCTATCGGTGGGATACTCTATCAACGACTTTTTTCATATCCAAATAGACTATCATCACAAACTTTTTTTTTCAGAGAAAACCACATTGACCATGGTCAACAAGTTTGTGGCTCATAAAACTTGTCGTCAGTTGTTTTTTAATCAACCGCTTCACGATCCTGAAGACAATTGGCTATGGGTGTTCGGTCCATAACTGGCTGGGTCAAATCATGTGCGGATTGTGATAGATGTTTTCCATTGGAAGAAAAAAGTACCTCGTGGGACAGAGAGGCTGAATATGTTCACCAACCGAATTCAAATATCGCCCACACCCAGTGTGAAGATACCTGCAGGTAACGCGTCTGGTCCAGTGTGGTAGCTCAGGTTTTCCAGCAACGGAGCTATATGTTTCGGCGCGAAAGAAACTGTTGAGAATTTCTCTGAAGTCATGCATGGTGGACATGAGGTCAGAAGGTCACTGCCAGTTGGAAGGGATGAGACGAAGAAACTGCCCAATGCTTTAGCGAATTCGGGAGGGTTGTCGAGATAAGTGTTACTTTAGGTGAAGTGTTTGATAGGGGTATCCGAGAGCCTGACGCGGTCGGCTCTTGATTTAATTAGTTGTACTACAGCTACTTGTGTTTTGGGTCCGCTGAGAGCACGTAGTTCTTGGATTTTACTACGGTAGTCTATTATCGTTTCTCGTTTTTTCAACAGGGCATTGCGTTGTAGAAACAAAGAAATGTCCCTGTTTTTAAGAAGGTTCCTCTGGAGTGTGGCGACCTTTTGGCGCAGCTGGCCACGGCTGTTTCCTTTGGTTGGCATCCAGTGAGTCTATGCAAGCCTGATACTTTCAATTCATTCGCACGGGAAAGAATAGAGCTTGTCAGTTGCCAGCTGCTCTTAACCTGATAGGAATAATGAGTCCCAATTACGATTGCGGGGCGGAATTGGCGGGTGATTTCAATTTGTCCTGAAGTTCGGCTTAGAAACTGGAAGTGAGATTCTACTTAGGAAAGATAACATGAATGTGCAGGCTACTGGCAGGTGATTGCATCTAAGTGAACTACTTTCAATGGATGTGTGGACATGCGTTAACCCAACCGTAAAAATTAGGTCTTAAATATATCGGTTTCTTATCTGGTCGGCCACGCGCTGCAGTTATCCACCTTCCTGAATATCAGCAGAAAAAGGGAGGAAGCAGTTAGGAGGCGTAACGTTTGACCAGCAAATACCTCGAGCATTCAAGTCCTTCCTTTCACTCAATTTTTCGACTACTTTTGCTTCTCAGTTGTGGGGTGTCGGCCCGGGGCAGAACGGTAGTACATCGCTAAATGGTGGAACAGGGTAGTTTACTCCATCGTCGTTATGTTCAGTCTCAGAGGAAGGTGCCGTCATGGCCAACAGTGGCAGTAATATTTTCCCTGACTGATTGTCAGTGGTAGGGAGCACAATGCAGCGTTGCTGAAATTTATACAACCTGATCGTTGCAGCATCTGTGATAGGAAGTTTTGATGAGGGCTGTGAGATGAATGGGCGACGGTAGTTCTCAAAAAGACGGTTGGTATGAAGGAAATTATTGTTACCGGGAGTGCAGCGGTCTGCGGCAGGGTTGTTAGACATGGGAGCTAGCAGCAAGTTGCAGATATAAGTTGCGAATAGGCAATGAGAGTTTGGGAATGGTTGGTGGGCCATGGGTAGCTGGAGGCTCATGAAGGATGGGTGCATGATAGCCGCAGCGGCCGGACGAGAGAATCCGCTGGAAGGAATAATTGGCTTTGTTCCACATACCCTCCAACCTCTATTGAGTGGAGATGACTGGTCCGCGTAGGTAATAAATTTATTAGTATAGCGGTGGTTATCAGCTATGGAAGAGAGTGGGTAAGATGGCTCTAAGTGGACTGTGGGAAGCCGGAGGATGGAGGGCTATTAGAATACTCTGAGGTAGGGAATATATGGCAGCAGGCTTCTAAAAGTGGAGCTTGAGGGTGGTAGGTGTTGACTATGGGTTGGAAGTCAGTGCTGTAATAAGGATTCAAGGGGAGGGTAGGCACACATGTAGTGGGTTCTAAGGCATCTGGCTGATGGGTTCTAGATTTCTTTCGATCAGGAATGGGTTTATGAGGTTGGATATTGATCCCAGTGATGCTTTTGAACATCCTATTTTACTCAATATTGAGAGAATGAGAGGGTTTCGCAGCTATAGACATGGGTGCCATAGGACTGATTTTTGACCCTCGAAATGCCTCTCCTTCAATGAGGGCCTTGTCAATGAATATTCCAATTTTTGTAAATGACTTTTTGGGCAGCAATTTGACAGTTGCTGATAAATATTTCGTTGTAGATTCATCAGAAAATTCGAAAAGCATGGGGGTAATCGCAGTGTGGCGACGTTTTTCTTAATCCAATGGAAGCGCACTTGTGGTGAGCCATGCCACGGATGTTATGACTGCTTGAATTTGCCATTCTTAGGGGCAGGCAATAGGGAATGGTAAACACAACAGCGCTTTTATCTGCTGCTTTACGTTCTCGGACTTGGGTGCTGACTGAGTGCAAAAAGTGACAGGTGGATATTGAGCTTTGAGAAGTGGGCGGGGTTGGAGGTTCAATGACGCTGGCAATTTTAGGTTAGACGCAAAAGTGACTTTCATTGAATGAAATTTCATCCATAAGTCTGCTATCATCTGCTCAAGTCGGCAATATTTTGTGTTCCTTCTGGTGTAAGTCTATGAAGGTAACAGAACATGGAGTGCTTCCATCAGGGTGTGGCGTGTTACTACCACTTGTTTTCGAATGCCGGCTGATCCATATTTGCGGGAACCAATAGACGATTAGTAACAGATTTATCTACTTCTTTTTCTGGGGAAAAATTAGATCGGGTTGCAGGAGGTACCTAAGACAGATCGGAGAATTAACTCACAACCGGAATTTTTTTCTTTGTGAAAACAGTGATTTGTCTGAGGTGCTGGGCTCAGGAGAAGACGAACTATGTTCAGCAATATAACGGATTTATACCATATTCCAAGGATATTTTACTCAGCTCGAATTTTCCTCCGGCTGTTGCCGGAAATGATTATATCTTATATTTAGGCATTGTTGAGCGTGACAAGACTAAATAGGATATGGTGATTACCGATGCTGTTTACTGTATCAGGTAAGGAATTCTGGTGGGTGTTCAAAGCTAATAATCGCGAATAAGGTTCAAAAAGGTAGGCCTGAATATAAAATATCTGGCCCCGTATACCGCGTGAAGTGCCGTAAAAGCGGACGCGCCACGATAGTGGAGACACAATAATTGAGCAAAATCGAAACGGCCCAATTCTACCATGCGAATGAGCAGCAAAATGGTTCCCGAGGGAGTAAGAACTTGTGCAATGCAGAAATAAGTAGACAGGCCAACAGATACGTCTACTCTTAATAGGAACTAAACCAAACAAGAAAATTTGCGTTTTGTTGCGTCACAGTTTCTAAAATTTGTCAAGTCATAGCTGGATGTCTGATAATATAAGTTTAGACAAGGTACTAGGCATACAGCAGGCTAAAGTTTGACATTTAGGGAACGACGAATTGGAAAAATTTTCTGGCTAAGCAAAAGACTCAAGTTTGCTGAATTTGCTAGGATGTCAACCTAGCATACCAAGAAAGAACCCCTATGTCATCTCACATAATATTCGGTGTACCTTAGGTCACGTGATAAGGCCTTTTCTTCCCACTATGGTATCTGCCACCTACTTTTATCTTTTATTTCATCGGACGGCCCTCTATTAGTTCAGTCCTTGTTTTTTCTCATATTTTTAATTTTTTTCTCTCTTTTCCCTTCCGCTTCCCATTTGTTTCCTGGGGCAACTGTCTTTTGTTATGGCTCTTTATTTTTCCATCTTTCGTTGTTTTTTCTTTTATCTGCAGAGAGGTACTTCAGTTGCCAGAAGCCTCCACTGCAACATCGATGACTGGTCGACGCCATTGTCGTCGGAATAATAAAATCCACGTTAAAGGAGCAGATCGTTCCGGCCGAGCACTTTGCTGCTGTTGTCAATCTAACGCAATGCGCGTTGCTGCGGGCATCCTCCCACCATCGTTTGGAGCAGGCCGAAAGCAACTAGCTTGGATGTTCTTGAGATAGATGCCTCGGCTCATTCTTGTAACGAGCGAACCACTCTTAGGCACACAAGAAAATATGCGTGTGTATACACAAAAGAAATCACTCGGTCATCCAGTCACAAGTTTCCTACGATCACTGCCTCAAAGCAACCTCCAGAAACAGATCATTCTCTTGCCCTGTCGAGAGCGGCACTGGGTCAAACGCATTCAGTAGCGTTTCAAGTGGCCAACCGGGGTACCGTTCTTTTACGCACTGGTCCAGTCACCTTTTGAACAAACCCATGCTTCCTGTCTGCACCACCATCTCCGGTGATGAATTCCCCTAGTGGCATATTCTGACGTGAAAGGCTTGTTCCTTAGCCATTGGCCTTAGGAGCTGCACCACAAGCTTTATTGAGTAAACGAGCCATGTTGATGTGCCAGGTAGTTTGAATAAGTGTCCGTTATGATGTTTCGGAGTTGTTGGGCCATCCCTTATGGGTATCAAGTTCTCCCGAGAACGCCTGTGCTCCTTACTATACATGTTCAAAGCTTGGAGTCTATCGTGATGGGCTAGGTTGTTGAGACCACCCGATCGTTTCGTGGTCATCGTTTGAACTCTGCCAGTTATGTTTTGTCCCTCCTCAAGACTGGCAAAGCAGCCTGGATTGTTACTTTCAGATGAAGCCTGATTATGGTTGGGAAGGACCTCGAGAATGAATTGGGAATAAGCCCTCGCAAAGTGCAAAGTAAATGGCTCAGCTTCAGCGTAGTCTTCCGGGCTAGAACATTAAAGTTACCTCTCTGCAAAACGTCATTAGATACATTCATCTCCTAAGGCGCCCTTTCCAGTATATTGCCCTCGAGTATGTGCCGTTTGAAATGGCGTCCACGTATTTGTATCACCATACTTTTACCTTTGCCAAAATGGAGATACAACTGCCCTCTTTCTACCCGTCCATGTTACCCATCGATGTTTGTTTGGCATTATCTGTGTCCTGCAAACCGGCGCTGTACATGGTGCAAGTTACGATCCTCGAGGAAGGTGCGCAGAACAACATCGATCAGGCAACCACGCCTTTTGCGACTACTAATAACAGCGCAACTAGAGGATAGTTTTTAATCGAAGACCGACCACCAAATGTGGTCAGAGAGACCGCATATTTTTTCCATCCTTGTGGACTTGGCTGGCTTGAACGGAATGGTTGAATAACTTACACGGCGGATGAGCTAATTCAGTTGTGCACTGTTGCATCATGGCAGGCGAAATATCTTTGAGGTACGGTGATTTGCGCACCTTTAGTGTGCTTAGCTTACACCATAACTGTCCGCTCCAGAGGCTAGTTAGTTTGTCTCTTCCTGCGATGATACCTGTCTTCCTTGCTGGCGTTCCTTCGTCTATACAAAGGAGCAGTAAGCGGCCAGTACGTTGGCCACCTTAGCGTTACTGTCCTTTGGTGCACCACCTGACTTACGCATACCCGTGGTCCCTGGCTTGGCGGTGGACGCCCGGGCGGGTGGCTTTTAGAAGCTCCTGGGACGCAGGAATACCCGTTTAATGAATCGTCTTGGGTGGTTTGCAATGCTGTCGACACTGTGGGTTACGTGGTTTTCTCATGTGAACGCGAGCTCTATGATCCATTGGACGTTTCTGATAGCTGACAGCAATTCCATGCGGCCCAAATTTTCGTGCGGTTATCTAGTGGAAGAATGCGCAGTTTTGGCTTGGTTGTTAAGGTTCCCGTAGGTGAAAATGGCACAAATTATTGCACTGTTGCAGCTGAAATTCCTTTGAATCCTGCCCAATCTTGATGGACGCATGGTGACGCGGGTCACGGAGTGTGAGTTAGGCAGCTTCTCATGCGTTACCACTTGTGTTCGTTTCATCCAAATGAGGTCCAAGATATATTATTTTTACTTTATTGTTCCTCCACCAATTGCATGGCTTAGAACTGTCCAAGAAATAAAAATATTACTGAATTCTGGTATATAGCCACATAATTCTTTGCACACTCATTTGCAAATATACATCGATATTCTAATACGAACTGCGTCCGTTCGCGTATTTCATACGCATTCGATAATTTTGGAGCCTAAAAGTTATCAGCCCATGCGTGTTACTGCGAAGGCTCGTTTTCGGCGCTCCATGAGTAGCCAGGCAGATATTAAGATGGACAACCGAAAAATAAGATAATTATTAGGAAATAGTTTGAAGATGGAATGTTGTGTCTGCAGATATACATTGTAATCGATGTCTTGGTAAACATTATTTCAATAATTTTCGTGTCGGTTAAATTAGTTGCGCAACTGTGTCTCGAGGGGGAGACTGAGGTAGATCGAAAGATTGAACGTCAAGTTACCAGGTCGCTCGTTGATTATTTATCTGGCAGATCACGAATAATTAGGCCTTCGGCACAACCTGACCTTAAACATCCTTTCTTGACTGTCTCTAACAGGACGAGATGAAACGCCTCAAATGCATTTTTGCACCAGCAACGTGGCTAGAGAATAGCTAGGAAAATGGGTCCAAAGTGAAATCCGGTACTTGAGGATTCCCACTGGGTCGGTCTGTCTGTGAGAGCCTGTGCGAAGGACCACAGTCTCAGTAAGCCTCTTCTACATGAAATAAAATCAAAAAAGCGCCTGAAAAATGGCGCTTCCGTTGCATGTACAACACGATGTAATACGTGGACCGCGGGACGTTGCTCTTCGATTGGGTTTACAAAGGTCATAATCTAGAAGAAAGCACAAAAGCAAACAACGTGAGCTGAAGCCCGCTATGCTTAGCAGGTGGCATCAGCTGTTATACAAATGGTTCCAGCATCTCAACTCACAACCTCCTCGTTACATGGATATCCCGTTCTATCGCTGGCACTGTTACTGAGGACTCAGAGTGCATTTTTCCGACTTCAGATTACGCGCGGCAGACTAGGACAGTCCGTCGCTGTAAACGTCGCGTTGCCATGAAGACCCCAACAGTGTGCCACTGGAATAACCCTTCGCGAGCGGAATTTGTTCGCAAATGCGTACAAAAACCCACGCCACATGCGAAGCAGCGCCTCTCATTAGGAGGTGCATAAACAAGCTAGATGAGAAACATGGTATGCAAATAAGACCTGAAAGTGATTGGATTTAAGTTGTTTCTAGTCAGAATGCTCGTCTTAGAATAAATATAGGGGTTTTAAAATTCTTCCTTTGGGTCTCCTTTCAACCTACAACCCACCATCAGCTCAAAGCTACCGTTTTTGCCGGCAGATTTTGTAAAATGTAGCTTTTCCTGGCAATCGGTCATCGAAAAGACGCACCAAACACTGTCCTACCTGCATGGTGTTTCGAATCAGGAATTCGGCAGATATTCTCTTCCATAGATCCTCATCCACAGCTGCATTGTACCCGAATTGCCAAGTCTGGGTACTTACGAACACCACATTTGAGTCCAAGAACTTCATACAAAATTATTATTTCCATCCGTCGCCGACCCTCTTATTTCCATTTCAGTCACCACGAAACTCCGCTATTCGTGTCTGCAATTTCCAAACATCAATCTAGGGTGTCTCTTGTGGATTACGTACTGCGTCACGCGCCACGTTCAATTTATTAATTTTCGTTTTTCGTTGCCCCTTTTCCCTACGCTGTTCAGTCGGTCGCATCAATTCCAGCTCACTTCACTCCGCATTCAACGGGAGAGTTTTGGGTTTAAGTCGTTCAAAAGCTTAGAAATCGTTAAATGGCACGCCATCCGATTGGGATCTATCTTTTCCAATTCCAGTTCAATGCACCTCGTTAAAAGAAAAGGAAAACGTAGCCCCACTCATACAGCGAGAAATTTCTGATCTCAAGTATCTGCTGTTCCAATAATTTGCTTGTCCAAATTTTGCCACATGTTGCTTTACCGCGGGACACTCTCCTCATTTTAGGTACAAAGGCTGTCTAAAGAGAACCAGGTTTCTGGAACTGGGTTCCAAGTATTTCCAGTCCCCATATTAAAAAGATGAGATCCAGATAAAAGTCAAGATCGTGTTTCTGCACTCTTCCGCTCCCGGGCGTTGCTGAAAACTCACAGGGTCTCAGTGGGGTTCCCTCGGTGCTTTTCTCTACTTGGCAAAAGAGTTCAAGTTATATGGTCTTGGAACACGTGGCTCTAAGTATCCCCCAGCGACCATTGTTGTGGACATTCTCTGCATCCATTCAAGGTAGATGAAATACTTTTTGAAGAAAGGAAATGAAGCCTGCCCACAATATCGCACGCGATGTAATAACATGGGCCTGCACAGTGTTGTGAACACACTCGATTAACTGCAAGACAGTTGAAACAGTTCAACTCTGGGCTTTTTGGCTAAAGCGTTGCACCGATAAGTTCGTTTGAAACGTTGAAATATATCCTTCAATCTGCTAACTGCATTCGAACTGAATGGCCCCTGTAGTGCTGTGAAGCCCTTGGTGTTTCACTGCAACATAAGTTACTTTGCTTGCACTAAGGTTTAGGACCAAATTTTAGCTCATTCTGAGACCAAAGGGATGGCCGCCAATAGATGATCCTGAGGCGATTCTTCCATACACAGATTTCTACTCCTCGGGGGAACAAGCGGCTGAACTTATATGCTTCCTTTGTTCAGCTTTTGTTTCGTTACTTTAAATGATGTGACTGTTTGAGATACAAAATACATTATCGGCTTGCAGCAATGCAAATCCAGTGTAGTAGGATTTTTAAACCTGTCCAAGACCTATTATTCCAGTCGGTTGGTTTGGAACAACTTTTCGCATTCTGCATCATATACAGCCACAGAATTCCCGCAACTGATACTCACACAGGATCATCGCAGGCTTCTGGGGTTTGATCTGAGCCTCGGCAAGAACTATCCTAGCATCACAATTCCCGGCTCCATTACTGCAGCCTCCACAATCTGAAGCACTGTAACACACTTCTGCGGCGTCTAAAAATGCACGAAACGCCTCTGCTTTTCCTTTTTACATCGCTCAGTAACGGGCACCGCGGAAATTTTACGCTCCCGAAAACTTTAGGACCAGTCAGAAACCCTTCCCGAGACAAGTCACCATCAGGATCAACGGCGTCATCGCAAAAAGATTTTCTTTACACAGTGATTGTAGCAACATCTCTCCAGAAAGCAACCGATGCCAACGAGAGCCAAGAAGTTAGCATAAGCTAGGGAAAGATGATAGGACCCCATTCCTTGCAACTTTCTGGTTGGAAGTGTCCAGCTGGCAAGCAAACCCATCCTCCAGGAATACCATTGCACCCCGAGAGTTTGTTCGATTGCCGAGGGAATACATTCAGCCGACGAATTCTGTCTGGTCTTTTGTTTTCTGAAATGACTTCTAGGATCCTAGGATCTTTGAACGTCCAGTTTGGAGGGAGAAACCTATTCTCCGTCAAACATTCCGTAAACCCCATCACGTTTCCTTTGGCCGTCTTCTCCTCGAAGAGCAAATCGACCTAGTCGACAACATAAAAAGTGCAATCAACACAATCCATTACGGCCCGGTTATTATGCCCTCCTTGCATTCCCGTAATGCTTATTTCGCACAAAAAAGGAACGACACTGCATTTCATGTGTACATTGTTTTTCTTTGCTCAACCGCTCGCTTTTCTACGTCGTTTAACATCCCATCACAAGAAATGCAATTTTTTCCCTTTTCGCACATCTATTCGCAAAACAACTCTTTTGAGTTTGCAGATATTGCAAATTTATCAATTGGGAAATGGTACAGAACCTCGAATAACGGTGTAGTCTAATTTTGCCCCTAAAACAATCAATTCTTGATCGACGCTCTTTGAAATTTCGCCAAACAATCGAAAACTACGCGACGCTTTTGGGCATTCGGGGGTTCAACACAGGAGTTTAATTAGAATACCACATGTTTTCTCCCTTGGAGGATGCAAAAGCCTTTTTAAGCTTCTTAAGAGTTTCCTATTGAACCATCAGCTCGGGGTGTTTCGCCAGCCTTCTGCCACGACGAAATCTTTCTATAAAATGAAGCAACCTATGAAGCACGGCTTGTCTATTATCCAAGGTGCGCTCGGCCTACAAATGCCATAGAATAGGCAACTCAAAACTACACAGATTTTTGCCTCTCCTTGTACTCTCTCCAAAGCTATAAGGTCGTCCGCCAGTGCTTTGATGTGGTCATCTTGTTTGTTACGGAATTCTTGATTGTATAGCTGGTTCATCTGCTCATCTATACTTCCCGGTCCGTCAGTGATGCAGCTGACCAAACCCCTTCCAAACGGATGACCGCGTCCTATCCTCCCCAGTGTTGTGCGCATGGTGAACAAGGCCTGGCGATCGCCGACTGACAGCTCCGTCACCCGGTGTGCATCAGTCACGTCGCAAACTAATATCAGGTCTACCCTTTCTTTTCCCAATTACTACGCTCAAGTCTCGCAAGTACGATCACCAAGGCAAGACTGCATTAACGGAGTTTTAGGTTCGTATCGGAAGGTCAGCCAGTCCATGTGCATTGAATGACTGGATCCATTCTTTATTGTTCAGCAAAGCGAGCAATAATTGCACTCAACTATAGGTCACGACCTGTCTTCCCACAGTGCCCAGTGCTAAAAAGATCAGGGTGTTTGCAAGTTGCTGGTATTGCGCGGGTCGTTTACTCGTCGAAGTTTTGTCGGACCCGCCGGGGATAAAGGCATTTGCTTCTACCAAACCAGTAGGAGCAGGCACTTCCATAGCAATTGCGTCCAAGCGAACTGGATTTGGGTGGTCTGCAAAACCGAGGGAACCACACAGGTCTTTGAAGTATCGCGTTTGGGCTCTCCCTTTATCTGGTGGAGCAACATTTGACGCGTAGCTTGGCAACCCACTTAAGTGCAGCAGGATATTATCCGGCAAGTTGCTTCACGGTGAGACTTGTTCAGGCAAATATGGCAGCCCCCAGCTACTTTTGCCATACTCCAGCGCCCTTCAGTGAAGGTCTATAAGAATTTCGGGCAATATAGTAATCGTCGGTCGGCGCCCCACAATTTGCAGTCATGTGGCCAAGAATTCGCGATAAATGGCTTACGTATGCTTTCATGGCTGCGCTCAGCGACGACCAAATGCAGCATGCTGCGGTTGCATTCTGGACGGCTTCATCGGTCTGCTGCTGTAACGAGCGAGAAAAACGAATTCGATATCACTTAATTTCGCTTTCATGTCTGGGTAATCTGTTAGGCCCATAAACGTGATCCAGCCGTCCCCTCGGATTAAGTCTTTTTCTTCTTTGCGAAATCTTATGCACTGCTTCCATATCAGAATTGCAGTCAAGGTGGTCTGAAGCTACATCTTAGTATTGCATCCGACATTCCGTTAAAGTCTATTTGACAAGTGTTGCCTCGCACATTACACGGACAATCAAATTTACCGCAACCTTGAAGGGCTGTTCGATCAAGCATCCTAAAATCTTTCCTAAGCTTACTCTTTGAGAGATTTCGACATGGGAATTCCATTAACAACCCCCTCGTATGGCTTCCGTAACCTCGTGTTGGGCACAATAGTTTCCACTCCAATTCCAAAAGCTCATATTCAGTGAAATTGTTGATATGCTTTACGAACACACGGCGGCTTCGGGGCTCGCTTTGAAAGTCTACAGCCCCACTAGAATGACCAAACTTTCGAGTGTTGGTTTTCATAGAGTCAATCAGCTGTTTACGGTGCGATTCGCACAAAAATAGACTTCGCATGTTGTGTATAGCAATGGAAAACCTCAAAGCAACGCGTGGCCCAATTTGATGCAAGCCAAAAGAAGAAAAAGACTGCTCCGCAAATACTGCGGTAATGTTAATGAAGTTGGGAACTGTGTACACGACAACCGCACATTTGACGGCAAGTCACGGTTACTATCCGGCCAAGAGATACCTGCACCAAATATGCGCAGTTCTGGTGCAAAACATGACCGGAGCTCAACGGCGGATATCGAAATACGGCCGAAATCCCCAAACGACAAACGCGTTACGTTATGGATGGGAAAGTTCAGCTGAGGAGATGAGAAGCAATGGTGATACGGCAGTTAGATGGAAGTAGTGAAAAACCAGGCGGAGCGTCATGCAAGCTGGCCAAGACACGTATTTGATGACAACAAATGGCCGAAAAATGCCACAGGTGGAGGAAGACTTTCAAGTTTGTCTCGGTAATTGCACAAATTCTCGGGGTGCAATGGTACTCCTGGAGGATGGGTTTGCTTGCCAGCTGGACACTTCCAACCAGAAAGTTGCAAGGAATGGGGTCCTATCATCTTTCCCTAGCTTATGCTAACTTCTTGGCTCTCGTTGGCATCGGTTGCTTTCTGGAGAGATGTTGCTACAATCACTGTGTAAAGAAAATCTTTTTGCGATGACGCCGTTGATCCTGATGGTGACTTGTCTCGGGAAGGGTTTCTGACTGGTCCTAAAGTTTTCGGGAGCGTAAAATTTCCGCGGTGCCCGTTACTGAGCGATGTAAAAAGGAAAAGCAGAGGCGTTTCGTGCATTTTTAGACGCCGCAGAAGTGTGTTACAGTGCTTCAGATTGTGGAGGCTGCAGTAATGGAGCCGGGAATTGTGATGCTAGGATAGTTCTTGCCGAGGCTCAGATCAAACCCCAGAAGCCTGCGATGATCCTGTGTGAGTATCAGTTGCGGGAATTCTGTGGCTGTATATGATGCAGAATGCGAAAAGTTGTTCCAAACCAACCGACTGGAATAATAGGTCTTGGACAGGTTTAAAAATCCTACTACACTGGATTTGCATTGCTGCAAGCCGATAATGTATTTTGTATCTCAAACAGTCACATCATTTAAAGTAACGAAACAAAAGCTGAACAAAGGAAGCATATAAGTTCAGCCGCTTGTTCCCCCGAGGAGTAGAAATCTGTGTATGGAAGAATCGCCTCAGGATCATCTATTGGCGGCCATCCCTTTGGTCTCAGAATGAGCTAAAATTTGGTCACCTTCTAGGCCCCGTCTCGATTATTGCCCGATTATCTTCACGCATGCGCGTAAAGTTGATCGGGTTGCAATGGAGGATGTGCAGTCTGCGTTCACCGGAATTCCTCCAGGTCCCTCATCTAGCCTAAAACACGTGACCCGATGCCAGCTGCTTAGTCTTGAACCATTATAGCTTTATTGAGTCAAGTTAAACAATGTACACCTCTTTAGTCTTTATCATAATAACGTTTATTCTACAACTTGCGTAATACATGACGCTGGCCTGCCCTCGTATTCATTTCGTTAAAAGTATCCCTGACTCGACTATCGACCAAGGCAAAAATCTTCGCGGATTCTTACAGCGAATTCTAGAACAAGCCCCTTAGTCCCCTGTGATTGCCATCATATTTATCCCAGTTCCAATCCAGGCTGGCAAAGTTATTAAATGTTTCGTTATTAATTAATAATCTGCCACGAACTCACATTGGACTGGACCAGGCTTACGAACACGGGGTAGGATTCTAGTTCATGACCGATTCTTTGCCGAGATCACCATCTGCTGGCAGGCACAGAAATCCTTTTCGTGCGTGTATGGTTTGCAGCGTCTTCGTTTGCGGGAGGCATAGTATAGGATCAGTTAAAATGTACAATGTGCTTGTGGGGATTCTACAAAGTGCTGTTAACCTGGTTCACAAATGGTGTGAATATATACAGATAGATCTTTAATAGCTTCATTCTCGTTGTTTTTGGTTACGATATCGAGGTACAGCCGCAGTTTAGTGGAAAAATAACAGCAAAATTCAATATAAAGCAGACAGTATAACATGGAAAACTTCAACCATTGCATCAGCCCAAGAGTTTTGAATGTACCTTATGGAGGCATAATCTGCGTTGAAGAAATTTAGTGCAAAAACGTTTGCCACAGAACAAAGATAACAACATACTGAAACATACGGGGAAAGACATGAGTTACACGATGCAACTGAACACCGAGATGGAGTTGAAATTTACCAAAACGAGCCTGTGCAAATTAAACAAACAGTCAAATAGCTCTATCCAATCCTGGAAACAAACAAGGAGACTGATTGAATTTCTACTTTATATTATAAAAGCGTTTACATTTAGTTCAGATAAAAAAGGAAAATGTGATAGTCAGCTTAGAAAGTATATTGGCGAAATATTAATCATTGATTAAACAAAATGTCTGATAATCACAAACATCTGGCGAAATCGTGCTGCGGGAAAATGGTTCTAACTCTGCCGTGAATGTCAGAAAACCTGACTAGTCGACTGAAGGACAGGGATGAGAAGTCATACCGGCGAATGTGTAACGCAGTTGCTTTTATGTTACGATGGTTAGTATTTAGAGCCTCACAAGGAGTAGAGGGCATTTATCCAATTATGAGAAGCAAAGCGTTATTTAACTGTCAAATTTCTCAATGGATTAGGAAATCAGCGGTGCCACTAAGGCGAGGTAGACCAAGGCCTCATAGGGAACGAGTGAGTTGGAGGTGAATGAAGCAAAGTCAAAGGTCATGGTAACTGAGAGGATAGTTGAAGTTGGTTTTAAAGAAGTAAGGAAAGGCGTTGAAGTCCCTACTACCTCGTTGGAAGCGTCATGCAGACAAATGGAACTGATGAAATTTTGACACTTGAGCCGACTGCTGGGATAGAACACATTATAATGAAATAGTAGGAAGTGGAAAGGCTCACAAACAGCGGCAAAAATGCGGACATGAAGACCGTTGAAAAGTGTGCAGGTGAGAGCGAAAGGCAAAATGAGAGAGAACCATATACATCTGGCTAAGGAAGGGAGGATGAATAATACCGTCGAGTGATTCTGGGGGTTTGGAATGAAAAAATAGAGAATTATTCAAGGTAGAATAAGAATAATTGCGAAATCTTTAGACCTGTCGAATCTGCTTCTGGGTGTAAAGAAATTGATAAATATAATTTATGGGATGCACACTACTGGAGTGGAATAAGGAGGATGTTGACGTATTTCCAATATCGGCGGAAAATGGAAGCACAGCTGCGTAAACAGCTAATGATAATATCATTTTGATAATAATAATAATATGGTTTATTCCTCGAAAACTCTGAGAGACATGCTTGGTTGCAAAATCAGGCGTTATAATGTCATGACACAAGCCACTGAGCAACATAGCTCAAAGATGGAGTCAAGGATTGGATGTGTTAACATTACACATGGTTACCAACAGGTTATCGTGAATATTGTTTAGCCCATTGCTCTGCGCTTAGATGCACCAATAGCGTGTATCGCGGGCGCGAAATTCGGCTGCAGGACAATGAGAAATATCAAGACGTAGCCGAAGTGTTCAAAATTTAACGAGTTTATACGACGTCCAGGGAAAGGAATGTGCGGCAAATACAGCCTATGAATCATGAGTGGCGGATGGAAACTTTGCAAACCTGGCTAAAAACGACCGGAGGAAATGACGAAAATGGACAACAAACTATTAACGTCAAAATTTGGATAAAAGCTATAGGTCATGCAATGTACGGTGGCTTCTGCAACCAAGGAGTTAAACAAAATTTGCTCGTAAGCGTGGAATAAAACAGGATAATGACGTGCATAATGGTGAATCATTGTTTGAAGGCGCTGCGTGAGAAACCGTTATCAGTGAGAGGAGGAAATTGCGGAGTAGCTTGTAACTCGGCAAATGTAATATCCAATTACAATGTGGAACGAGTTTGCATTATTCGGCTACTTTCACTGGGGGATCAAGCTGTTAGTAGTCACATTGAGAATAATACCCCGGAGAGGAATTAAAGCAGGTATACGGAGGTATAATGATAGCTGAATGGTAGAGATATATTTGAGGGATTTCGCAAGTGTTCATTGTTAACATGATGGGCGTGTTATCAGCAGCTAGATCAAGGTATGTAGGGAAGATTTGTCTGCTCATGGCACGTTCTCATTGGAGATCACATCATGGGACCTCTATTTTCGAGCGGCCATGTAGCAGGGACAGCAATTTGTCGTTGGCGATCATGCTGATTGCCGTTATGGATCTGTTTCCGCACGGTCTAGAAAGAAGATATTTTCGACCGATCTGAGTGATGCTCGCTGAGTATTTAGACAGTGCGAAATAAAGAAGGAATCCGCAGTCTGGAAAGTGTTCCGGCTGAGGGTTTATGGTGGGTGGCAAAGAAAATGTAAATAGCTAAATAAAACGGCCTAGAAGCATGGAAGTGAGCTGAATTATGGGGAAGACGTGCCCATAGTGTTTGCACGTCTGCGAGTTGGGCAGCGTTGGACATGTTGGTGTGCCAAGGGTAGATCCCCCCCTAAACGGTTCGGACCAATTCATTTACCCGCGGTCAGAGAGGGTTAATATTAGGTATAGTCCAAACAACACTAGTATATCAGGTTCTCTTTTTGCCTTCAGATGGAGTGCTGTAGAAAGTTCGGGCCTTAGATAAACTGGTGAATGAAGTCGGGTCAGGAGGTAAGGTATTATTTGGACGCTGGAGAGTACTAAGAGTAGAAGGCTGACAGAATTCTTAAGGTTAACGGCGACGGGGGAAATTGAAAGGAAAGTGAAATTAATTTCGTCTCTTGGAGAGTACCCACAAAAGAGAGAAGGCCGAGAGAATATTTTGTCGTCGGTGGGTCAAAGCAGAACGGCGAAGTTTGGATAGGGATATGTCGCCGGTATAGCTTACGGATAAAAAGTGTATTAAAGACTATATCGGAGGACTGTTATGGGACGTTAGATTTCTAATGTGCCTAGCTGGAAACTGAAGCAGCAAAATCTTCGAAGCTGAAGACAAAAAGCGGTCAGTCGCTGATCAGAAGAGAGGGAACATTTTTCGTCTCGGGAAGGTTACGGTCTGCGAACATCTTAGGGTCTGATTGGCTGTGATGAAGGTGGCATCCGTGTATTGCAAAGGAAGTTACAGTATTCTCCGGTCGAATGCTGGGAAAGCAGAAGGAGATTCGTTATTGGAATTCGGCAAAAATTACAAAAGTTACTAGTCAACTTGATGCTGAGTACTTAAGAAAAGCCCTATTCTGAAGAAATTTTGCTAAGTCACTTAACGAATAAAAATCTTCCTAAATTTCTATTGCTGACTGTCTGAGAATGTTAGATTCAAACCGCTACCCTTTACCTAAGTATTCAACAACCAGCAAAAACGGCAAAATCGTGGCATTGGATAAAGTTTGGAAATTACCGCCTGATGTAAGTAAAAACCGTTCCGCATATTTTATTCCTACTGTCTAGACCCGATACTTCTGAATGCCCTACGCCGGAAGAGCCAAAATATCGGCCATCATGCGAAAAAACGGACAAGATCCTCGGAAGTAAGTACCGAACGTGAGACACCCCGTCCGTCCACCGGCCGAATGGACGGAGGGCCGGAGTTATAACGGTTGCTTACGCAAGTGCTGCAAATGTGGGTAATAAGTGGCTAGAGCTAATATTCAGGACCCTGAGTGTAGATGGGGTGGCTGTCACTGAGAGTTGTTTGCGGCCTTGAGCGGGTGTCAATATCACAATGGTGCGGGATAATTCATCCTTTAGAATGAATGGGGCGGATGGAATAATTTGAGGCGGGGCCCTGATACTAGTAGCTGAAACGTGCGAGGCACAGAAGGGCCACAAGCTGCAAACCCCAAACCTTCAGGTCTTGGAATTCATCATCGCAACTGACGGCTCCAAGATCTCAGTTGTAGTTCTGTGCCGGAAGCCGGGATCGAAACAAGTGGAGGACGGGTAATTTTTTTCTTCCGCAGCGCGTTTGAAGGGTCTGCGGACAAGATTCTCACACTGGGATACTTCAACCCTCCTGAAATTGACTGGGTTTACGAGGCAGTCGCGAAAGGTACCTCTGGGCATCAACTCCTGCAGTTCGTGCACGAGATTAGGATGGTTTAGTACGCTATCCAAGGGATTAGATGGAGATTCCGGCAAATATCTACAACAACTGACTTGGTGCCAAAGAGCACACCAAATGGTATAAGGAGCCTTTAGATGAAAGCTCCCATAGGTAGCAGTGACCACGCCGTAATCCCTATGGGAATGAGCTTGCAGGAACTTGTAGTTCGCGATATATAAGACGGGAACTTCTCAGAAATGGATAAAAGTATGCTGCTGGACCTGGGTCTCCAAACTCGGTGGTAAATAGAGGGAGGTAGCAAATTCGCGAATCGTCAGTGGGAGGCAATTAAGAGCAACCTGCCAAAAATAACAGATTTTGTTACACCCCTCCACAGAATCAAGTGAAAGGGGCTGCCACCATGGTCGAGAAGTAGGATCGTTAGAGTAAGGAAGGGGGAGCAAGGGGCTTTCATGAACAACAAGGACACACAGAACTACCAAGAATTCCTACGATAAATAGCAGAGAGAAAGAGAATGCCCTGCATCCAACAACAGTGCCGAAAGCCTTTGAGGATCGGATCGCCGGGGTCGCTAAAATGAACCTCATAACCCATAACAATTACGTGTATTCTAAGGCTGCCTTGCGAGGGGCAGTAGGTAGAGTAAAATACCACCAGGGAACTAGGTCAGCCTACAGTCAGGAGAAAACCGATTATCTGTTGAAATTGTTCCAGTCCGCATGCAGGTGGGATCAAGGGAAGCAGAGGCGAACATTAAGTCTTGTCACTCTTTCGGAAGAGATGCGGGACTGAGCGGTCAAGCATGAGGAAGTGCGAGAGAGCCTAAAATAAATGAACGCGTCGAAGGCGTTGGGGCCTGCTGGGCTCCACCCAACGTTAGTAAAGCTGCTGGCTTAGTTCCTGATGAAACATTGCGCCCAATTTTTTAATGCGTTGCTGGACGAAGGGCGGCTCCCCGCGCACTGGTTGACGTCGACAGTCATACCGCTGCATAAAGGCGGGGACAGAGACAACTGTGGTAGCCATAGACCGGTACGCCTGACATCAATCATGCCGAAAACTCTTGAAAGAGTCCATCGCGACAGGATACTCAGTCAACTAAAGGCCAACAAATTAGTAATGATAAAGCAGCACGGATTTGGGCGCAAACGTTTCTGTCTGTCCGGCCTTGCAAGCTTCCTAGACGAAGGTACAGGTAGAATTAACCGGGGCGAAAGGGTAAAAGTCTGCTACCTGGACTTTCAGAAGGCCCCTGATTCCGTGAACCACAGGCTTCTTGACCAGAAGATGACGGCTTTTGGAGTTGATGCTTACGTGAATAACTGGGCAGCGCAGCGTCTGAATGGCCGATCTTTCCGGGTGAGAGTCCAGGGGTGTCTATCGGACAGAGGACTGCTGCACAGCGGGGTGCCTCAGGGGTCTATCTTAAGGCCCCTGCTCTTCCCGATGTATGTCAACGACATAGCTAGTGGATTGGAAAATCCGCTCTCATGTTTGCTGAAGACATCCAACTATTAGGGACAGAAAACAGTGCGGCTATCCATGAGGGGTCTGGATAAATTTTATCAGTCTTCCGTGAGCTGGGATCTCCCGTTGAACTTGAGCAAGTGACCGTGGCTTATGGAATGAGAAACAAATTCCCCTCGCCACATGGGTCCACTTTGGAATCAGGTCGCGGCGGAACAAAATCAGCGAGCAAAAAAGGGATAGTCATAAGTGCGGACTTCAAGTCTGCTTCGCAATGTCAGAAGGCATCCGAGAAAGGCATGGGGTGTCCGACGCCAAATTAAAAGGACCGTGAGATCTTGGAAGCCCAACGTTCTTCTGCCATTGTCCAAGGCATTTTTCCGACCGCACTTGGAGTATTGTGTCCAGGCATGGGAACCATATCTGGTAAGAGATAGTAAAATGCTGGAAAAGGTTTAACGTATTTTTACACGGCAGTTTGGGCATTTGGGGCACATGGGATATGAAGAGAGACTGAGAGAACTTGGCTTGTACTTCCCGGAAAGGCGTAGGTAAAGAGGTGACTTAATACATGCCTTCAAGATTCATTAAGGGTCTGGCCGAGTTACTGGGTCACCTTGGAGCCCTGATCCAGATAAGGGGGGACAACACACTTAGAGTTAACGGGGCAACGGTTGTGCGAGAACAAGTAACCACCGGGTTGGGGAGAGAATCGTTTGCCACACGAGTGGCGAATGGCTAGAATAAGGTACAGGAGGATGTGGTCGAGGTGGCATCAGTGCGCCAATTCAAAGGGAGGCTAGACAGTGCATGGCTGGCTGTGTTTTGATAGAACATTGTGTGAAATGTGGCGCTCAGATGCTCAAGAGGAAAGCATCTCAGTGATCATTTCCTCCCTTTTAGAAACCGAAGAGGGTTTTTCACCCTCCTGTTACCGAAGCACCGTCAGATCTAAGGAGCTCTCGGTGCGAGAGCCTGAGAGGCCAGGCATCTCGCCGTAAAATCCATTAATCCAACTGGAAATGGCATTGGAACGGGAACCGACATCAGTGCAAGTATACAAACCTTGCCAGACATCTGCAAATTACCATGTTACACACCTTTCTTTAAAATGCCCTTCGCCTGTATCCTATTTCCAGCAAATTATCTTTGAGCTGCTGTTGCCGTAGCATTAGATTTCTAACTTACCAAATACGTCCTTTTATGCCCCTGTTCCAAACATGCAAAAACGTAATCCTGCCGTCACACAAGCCTCCCATGCAACCACATTTACATTCAGAGTCTCGAATTGTAGCTCTAGCCACTTATTACCCACATTTGCAGCACTTGCGTAGGCAACCGTTATAACTCCGGCCCTCCGTCCATTCGGCCGGTGAACGGACGGGGTGTCTCACGTTCGGTACTTACTTCCGAGGATCTTGTCCGTTTTTTCGCATGATGGCCGATATCTCTACCCTCCCCCCTCGAACTCCCAGCCTTCTCATTTTGGCTCTTCCGGCGTAGGGCAGTGGGAAGCATAGGGTCTATATTTAGTGGCCCAAGATGCGCCTGCTCACTACGTTCCCCGCCAGCCCAGCTGCGCGGAGTGGCATTCAGTTTTCTTCCTGCACTCAACTTTTGGATTCTCACTTTGGGAACTTTTAGCTGCGCGGTATTGAATCCTGGTGAGCCCCCTTTGCATTTTTAGCCTTGATCCTACTTATCGTAGTATTGCCTGTCACCGAGGTAATCAACCCCTGGTGACCGTTTTGATTCTTTCGGCTGCCGCCAAGAACCTGTCCTTATGACGTGGATTGGCGAATTCCACCAGCGTCGGCCGTGGGCCCCAGCATTCAGAGCCACTATCCCCCTTGGCATCCTTCAGGCAAAGTTTTCTTTTGGTAGAAACATGTTACGGTATTTCCACCGGTCGGAGCAGGTTTACTAAACGGTACCTTATCGCCCTTTCCTTCATAAAGGGCTCTGGGATTTCATGCACAAGCACACTGCGATATCTACCTAATGCGATATCACCGGAACGTTGCACGCTATTGATCTCCCGGCTCATCTTGTGCGGGTCTTGTTGTACATCCATCAGCCTTGAACTTATTTTCGACTACCTTGTGGCCGGGTCAATTACCCTTGCCGTTTTGGGTTGCTATATTTGTTTGCTTGCGTCGCCATTTTATAAGCCCCTTCTTTTTCCCATCTCGTTCTATCCCTTGTTTTCTCCTCTCCCTTGTTCCCGTTCTACTTTATGAAAGTACTTTCGCTTTACCGCCATCCATGCGTACGTTCTGCGAGGGTTCTATGACTTCTGGGCCTATCCGGTCAGCAGAGCATCTGCTAGTATTCTCTTTCGTTACTGCCGGTTTTAGTGCCAGATTCTGGTCCTCCTGGCTGCCCTTGCCTTCTGCGGCCTCTAGTAAACAATTTTTAACGGTGTTTCCCAGCTCAACGCTCCCCTGTTATTTATCTTCTGGAAGGTTTTCTGTTAGCATAACCGGGTATTCAGTAGGATGGCACTTCCTATGAGCTATTTGGAAGTTGGTCAAACCAAGCTCCGCTTGCCTTATTAACAATAAGACTCGTAAATATACTTCCTGACTCCTCCACAAGCATAGTGGAACCATTTGCTGCGCGTCATACTGAATTCTGCTACCACCTTGCCTTTGGGGCAAGTAGGTCTCTCACACTTCGCGTCTTTTTCAAGGTGTACCATTGAGCTTCTAGCCTGTAATCCCTTCCTAGTCGGCCTACCTGTAGATTCAGGCAGCCGTGATTCAGGTAAACTTCAGGGCAAAGATACTCACTCCTAGGACGAGTCGAGAGGAGTGGTCATTCGGGAGCAAAACCTGTTCGGTTACCTACCTTGACTCACTCTTTATTTCCACTTGCCTACGTGCGTTCCCGGATTCCCTATTTTTCATCTTCTTGGTATGAGCTAGCAGGCCATGCCAAGGTGTAGTACACGCTAGGAAAATAACTAATGTAACAAAGAAATTGGATGTATATACCATTTGTTGCATTATCTTAACAAAGAGCAACGATGGGGAGAATTTGGAGGAAAACTTGCTTCCACTGGTTTATGGAGAACAAGAGGGAGACAAATCAATGGTTGGTGCGGGAACATGTTGCTAAGATGACAAGAAATAATGACTGCTCAGAACAAAAGTAGGCCTTTAACAAAAGAGAATGCGGGGACTAGAAGAATGCGCAGAATGTCCGAAAAGTCCAGATACTAATACATTTGTCTAGTTCCGCTTCTTTTTATGTTAGGGATAAGGGAGCTATTGGGAGGGTCAGGAGGGAGCACTAGTGGACTAAAGCGCGTACTTCTTAAATTACCAAAGGCATGATCAAGACAAAATCATCTAGTACAGAAAATCCTTAGATGTATTTGTTTACATTTGAGAAGGCATTGGGATTAAAGAAGCTCAAGTGGCTTTAATCGACTATTTGTTAAGGACAAAATGGGCGTGACACCAAAATAGCCCGGTTTAACAACGGCATTTCTTGAACTATGGATCGTGGTTACCCAAAGAAGTTTGAATGCAACAATATCCGATGGTCTGACGCAGAAATTAAGAAAATCGGCTTCAGGAACCTCAGCCGAGAATCAGCCGAAATGCTCTAATAAACGTTTAAACATAATGAATAAATTTGCCTGAAAAGTGTTGGTATGCCGGAATCAATCCAAAAACTCATATTAAGAAGGTTAAAGTACAAAAAAGGATTTACCGTAGAACCAAGTAAGAGGCAGAAAAATACCACCAAGGAATGAACTCAAAACAGAATCTGATGACGGGTAACATTCAGTGACAAACTGTAGTGAACGAAACGGGTTTCTACTGGAAGAGGTTTGCTACATTTGTGATAAAAAGAAAGCGGATGATGAATGAATACGGGATGATCGAAACAGAAGACACTATGATTCGATTAAATTTTAGTGGTATGAAAAGTGGATCGTTGAGGAAAATACTGTCATGAGCCTTTTCGCAGTTAAGGTGGCAACGTGCTAGCCGGAAGCAAGGAAGGCAGCCGCGTTACGGAGAGCAGGATGGTGAGCATTAAGCTGTCGGCCATAATGTTTATGATTGGGATAACCTGCGTCTCTCTCAGGTAACCCGAACTACAGTGGCCCGTGACGAAAATCAAGGTCTAACCAGAGCAGGTGTTTGGTGCCTGAAACCAGGCGATCAAACGTTTCGTTGCACAGTCGACATCCTTCCGTCAGAACTCAGTAGCCATTCTCTGTATTCCTGTCTCCCATGGTTCCCAAACTGGCCGAAAAGAATTAAAAACTGACCGTTAATTTTACCCCTCTAATCTTAATTCGGCTGGATGGCATCGATCATGAGGCCTTGATACAGCATCCTGTCATTCCACTCCAAAGTACACAGCCTCTCAAAGCGCTCCCATGTGGTGTTTGCTGACGACCACCTTTCAAGGCAGACTCTTTTGATAAGTGGTATAATGAAGGGAAGCGCACTGGAATATCTTCTATTTTGCTGCACTCAAATGGTGCTTACTTCATTCCTTACGGTACTCCAGTTTGTCTCACCGAGAGCAACAAGATCGAAAATGATTTCTCCGTAGAAATGCAAGCGGTACGTTTCTGTACACAGCAGAATATTTGCCACCTCGTGTTAAATATTGGGGTGCGTTGCAGCTGCCTTTCTCGGGGTGTAAAAGCCATCAAACACCCCAAAGATTCGGAGCTCCTTGGTTTTCTTTCAGAAAACTCCCCATTTAAATAAGATTTGTTAACAAGGGATCTAAAATTGCGCCGTTTGTGGGCACTCAAGTTCCTCAAAGTTGTTTCTGGCCAACGTCCTGGGGCAAAGCGGGTGAGGAAACTCATACTCAGATCGTTTAAGCTTCCAAGTACTAAGCTGTCAGTATGCCTGTTGCACGCTTGATGCCTCAAAGAATGCCTTCTTGTAATCCATCTCAGCCTACCTAAACCTGAGAATTAAATGCTGGGTGCGCACAACATTTGCTTGTAAATCAGCCCACTGCGTAGTCTTTAATGCAACCTGCAACTTAATAATCAGATCTGTTTGCGCAAATCACACTGCTCAAAATTTGTTTTCCTCATTAACTTTTAACGTCCTGAACTCACTTCAGCGAATTCCGCAAATTTTCCGTCAAACTTGCGCAACCTCTTGTGCCAAAGAAAATCAAGATTTATCGTCCATCGATCTAAACTGGAATTCAGAACAAATTTCGCCTTCGAGAATTTCCCTAATTAATGCAATCAATTCCCCTTTGAAGTTCCCCGGTGTTCATCTTTAAGTCAGTTTTGTAACATCTTGAAAATAGTGACCTTAACCTGAGAATTGTTTTCTGCTAGCTATTTGCAGCACTACCGGTGCTAAAGCTTCCAAAGATGAGATAGATTTATTGGAGGCCTTAAACCATCGTTGCACCCTTACTGCCTTCGGCTTATCCTGCAAACCTATGCTTCATCCCACTTCAACTCATTTTTCTGTCCTCGGCCCGTTTGATCCTGTCCCTCTGGACGTGAAAGTTGGTTCCCCTAATCAGAGTATCTTGGCTGTAGACGTTATACACAAATATAAATACACGTTAGTGTTTGTACTTGCAGCATTGTTTACTTCCTCAAATCGGAAGCTAAAGTTCCCCTTTCCGTTTTAATGAAGACTGCCTACCTGCCTTTGGTCTACCTCCCAAATTGATTCTTGCCCATTCTGGTCCACATTTCACTCGTCACTCTGTCGCGTCTCGATATTCTCTGCTCCATATTTCACTGTTTCAGTCAACTCATCTGGATTGGTTCTAGCTTTAAATTTATATGCGTTTATAAGTTCAGGCAAAATGGTACTGCATTATTCCTTTACTGCATGCACCGACTACGTTCTCTTTCTTCGGCATGTCTTAGAATTTCAAGCCTGACGCAAACCTCCTCCATATATCTCTCCTGCACTTGCTCGATCTCGTCATTTCAGAATTCAGGTTTCATTGCTCTGACCAACTTACTTTTGCTGAGCTGGCTCTTACGTGTGATCATTTAAGCAGGCGAACATACTCCTACTTATAACTGGGTGAGCATCCATCTCCTCCTGTAGGCCGATTTTTTCTTTCACAAACCATCCATAGATTCTTCAATACCACCTGCTCATGTTAACCAAACGGAAGTAAATTTTCCTCAGACCAGGATAGCTCAGTGCATTTATAACTTTTCTACCCACCTGAAATATGTTACTGCCCTCTTTAATGATGTTTAGCCTCAAATGGCTTGGGATTCCACTTCCAGTTCATTGTGATTTAATGCCATTTACTGCTTCCAAGGTGATATATAAACTAACTGGCAAAACATTCCACTAAAATTTTGAGTTGGATCATTTCTGCTTCTATACTTATTAAGAAGCACCACTGGTTTAAGTCCCCATCATTCTTTTACCTTCCTCTTCTGGGCGTCTACGACAATATCCCTACCAGCTCGGGCCTGACACTTGGAAGTGGACTGCATCCATGCAGTCGGCCTGTCTGAAGTGATTCTTAGATCAATCCTACGTAAGGACCCGCTCTCTTAATCCCGCGGAAACTGCCAACGCATTGCACTACCCAACTCAGCTACGTCTTTAGCATTTTGTCAGACGTCCCTCTTAAAAGTCTCATTTGAACTATCAAAACAGTCCCCCATTACGCACGGACAATCAAGCTCTTAACCTGGCCCGGATGTAGAATTTTCTTAGTTATTTCCGTTTTGCGCACTGTGGCCGGCTGCGGGAAAGCGGACAAAGCCACAGGATTTGGCCTTGAAGTTCAAGGGTTCAAGTCTTCCCACTACTGACCACCTTCCCCACTTGGCGAGATTTTGATGGCTACAGCCTCCTTCCTGAACGGGAGGGAACACTGATGCCTTTTTAATGAAGGAAGTAAAATGTTAATCCTTTCGGTGAGGAGGCGAGGTCAAGTTCACGGCTTTGGCCGGGGAATAATGGGCGGGAAGCTCAGCTGCAGTCATCCGTGGGTCTATCCAGGTTTCAGCAACCACACTCTAACCAATCCCCCCTCAGGAGTGTTGATCACAATGAGTGGTCAACTGACAGTCAGCTTTATGCACTATCTTCTTTGTAGTTGACATTCTTCTGGCTCTGTATGCACTTGCACCCCGAGGCACTGAGCTTTTTTCCCCCCTCTTTGTGATCTTGTTTCACCATCTAACATAAAAGCTAACAGAATAAATATTCGTTCTTATTGGAAGCCAAACAACATTTTCCATTCATCTTCTCAATTATCCATTCTTCCTTCATAAAGAGACTAGCCATATACTCTTGCTCTGCGTTTTGCCTATCGGTTGGCAACATGTTACTGCCTCAGATAATTTTCAATCACCGGACAAGTGGAAATCTAAGATATTCCGTCGGTAATCTCTGAGTCCTCATCATAAGGTCGACGGCTGTTTTTCCACCCACCTTTTGCTTTGGCACTCAAATATCGCTTATGAAACCAAACCCCTTTTTCAGTGAACCCTTTGTGTCTCGGAGACTTTTCTTCGGATTTACTGTTTTCGTATATAGCCTGCATTCTTAAATCCCCTGAATAACTGCGGTTCTAACAGATCTCGTTTTTCGTGCTTTCATTATGCTCCAGTTCTCATCAGATTATTCATCCCGTCACACCCTTAAGCTACTTTCTACTCTTTCTTTTTCTCCTTGTCTGATTAATTCGGTGTTATCCACTTCATGCTTGGTTCCGGCAGTCATGGACGCTCTTAAATAAATTTACTTTTCCCCAAGGTTGGAAATCATTCCTGATTTTGAAACTAATGTGTGGCTGTCTTCGGAATGCGCTCTGAAAAGTTGCAAATTTACCTCGTTCCATAATGTTAGCAGTTTGTGCTGTCTGGTGCAGGTTTTGTAAAAACCTGACCCTTATTTCCGCATTGGTGTGTTTTCATAGATTGCTTCTTCCTTTGTACTTGATCGATTTCCACATCTTTGTTTTTACCTGGCAAGCCCCATTTGCCCTGATAAAGTTTGCGCAATATCGCGCCATTTCTATAACTGGTGTTTTCTTTGACCTGGTGGCCTGCGATTCCCTGATCTGACCCGACATCCGGGGTTTAAGCAGATCCAAACTCACATTCTGGGGGCCTCAGTATGTAACTGTGAAACTTCAAAAAACTAGGCGTTTATTGAAAGGAGTGGGCTCAAATTTGTAGACATTCAAAAAGGTTGAATGTCAACCAATCTCGTATCTCCTGCGACTGATTCCTTAACCAAGAAACTTCTATCTAGGCTTTGATGCTCAAAATTTAGTTATTCTGCCTGACTGGTGCCATACGGTCGACTTGCTTTTGTGGCTTTCTCAAGCGGCTGACGAACGTAAGCACCAATGGAAGAAGAATTTGGATCGTCAGTGAACGGGCAGCACAAAGCGTGCGATCACATGGTGCGTGCAGTTCTCATGGCACAAGAGAAGATAATTTGTTTCCCCGCATCCCGAACAGGGGTTAATGCCTGGCTGACGGCTGTTCCACAGCACCGAAGCCCACTACTTGGATCTTGTGTCTGAGAAGTTTCGGGAACTGACAGCAAAATATACGGAAGTTTCATTGTGTATTTGAAATTTCGAGCCGTTCGTCTCAAGGTTTTGTACTCCATAGCATTGCATTCTTGCAGGAACTGCCGCTTTTCTCGAGCGGGCTAGAAGCGCCGCACAAGAAAATGGAATAGTGGTTTAAACCTTGTTACGGATCACTAAGAACCACCGCCTGGGACCGGACTCTGAATCAGGATGTACTGAGTAACGGAGCCACGAGGCTCATTATCTAATGACATTTTAACCCCTGCACTTCAGTCATCAGGGTGGTCTAGGGGAGCGTTTGATAAGATTCTTCAAATTTTAATTGCTTCCATTAACTTAACGAAAAACACTTGATGGTGAGAAAATAAATACTGTGCAAAAATGAAAATGATAATTGACAGCAGCTCGAAGGGCGACCACAATCACTGGCCCCAGGGTCCCAGTGAGCTGTTGAAATTAAGGTCAGGTAGTAGTTTCCCGTGATCACCAGGTCTCTCTAAAGCGTATCTTCATGGTTAAAGGCAGATCGATCATTTGGCTAGATTATTTTGAACGAGGATTTTTGCAAGCCTGCGAAATTTACAAGCCTAAAGAAAGGCTGTTCAGGGAAGAACGTGGCGGCCATCCCCAACCAGCACGTCTGCGTCGGTTCGCAGCCCATCGTCATCGGCTTGCTGGTGGTTGCCAGTTATGACGGACCTGTGCCAGCGGTGAACCTCAGGACCACCAGAGGAAGACCGTCTAGGATAATGAAAAACCCGGGCCTCCCGGAAGTTGAGGGAGGCACCAGTGATTGGAAGCCGCACGTTTGCAGGAAGGTGACACTTTAAGGTGGAAAATGGGTACAGCGGCTCGTCTGCAAGCACATACTCAAATTTTTGTTCGTTGTGCATTGCCAGTTAAACCCTGAGTACCGCAACCCTTATCACATTCAACCGTTCAACTGGTACATTCGCCTCCGCGAGACAAATTTGCTGATGTGAATGGAATTCGCCTGCTTATCATCTACATTCGAGAATGCTTGGCTGCTTTACTTTAAAAATGTGATACATTTTGAAAAGTAAAGATGAATAATCTTGCGGCTGTAGATGCATTTCTGATCTTGAACTCCTCAATCCAAACCACAATTTTGTCAACTCCGCACTTTCCCCCACCAACGGAAAACTTCCCTCATTAGCTCAGTTTAAAAAACGATTAAATCACACCCCGTTTGTCTCTTGTATTATGGAAAGAATAATAAAAAGTAAGTCAACAACTTATCTATTAAATTATGATCTCATTAACGCTGGCCAACAGGGCTTCCTTCACAGCAAATCATGTTCTACGTGCATGACTGATTTCCTAAATATAGTGCGGAAGGCTGCCAACAACGGAAAGTCGGTGATTGTGACTTTATAAGATATGACAAAGGCTTTTGATCGCGTATACCATCGCAGGCTTCTAAAGAAAGTTAAGCGCTACGGTATAACAACCCCCTTCTTGCTTGGTTCTCCTCTTAGTTGGCCTCTAGAATGCAGGTAGAGAATGTAAATTTAACCCTATCCAAGCCCCGTCCGATTACCAGTGGGGTTATTCAAGGAAGCATACTAGGTCCACTACCGTTTCCGCTGTACATAAACGATATTTTTGCATAATTAGTCATAGTATTCCTTTTCTGTTTGCAGACGATATAAAAATTGTATACACGTTTCCCCCTCGTGACATCAACACTATCATAGATAATGTAAAAAATGATCTGCTGTCGCTTAAGTCATGGCGCACAGCTTGGTTGATGAAATTCTTGGCATACTCGCATATAAATGCCACATTCCTACAGAAATCTTTGAAATTAAACAAGAAGTCATTCCTTCTCCCCAAAATGTCAGAGACCTGGGTTTGCATTACTCCAGCACGTTCAACTTCTTAGAACACACCCTGATGCAAGTTGCAAAAACTAAGAGACTACTTCGGTTGGTGCACAGAACTTTCAGAAACCAGGAAATCAAGTTGTTAACATACAAAACGCACATAAGATCTACCCTGGACTACTGTTCCATCATGTGTTCCAACATGTGGCAGAGTGACAGACTCGAGATTGAGAATGTTCAACGAACATTTACAAAACGACTTCTGGGCTTCTCGTCCTCGCTAAGCTACATGGAACGTAGCATAAAACTACACCTCGATCCCCTATGGCTGCGTCGAGTTCACATCAACCTCTCCTTTTTTACAGGATTATTTGTAAGAATGTGCGCATCTCCGCACCCCAAGTAAGAAATAACTTTTTCTATGGCTTGCGCTGAGCTAAGTTCTTGGTGTTTGTTTCCATGTCGAGGAGAGGGCGTACGAAAAACTCCTTCACTATCAAATATCCATCCCATGAAATAAACTGCTCCAATATATAAGGATCATTTCTACTGCCTCCGTTACCTTTATAAACAAAATTGGGAAGGCAATAACCACACAAAATTTGTCAAACTTGCACGATCCCCACACTCCAATAGAAAGAGCCTATGGGTCTGGCCTTGTGTATTGAGTGAATGCAACGCTCGAGGTCTCATCCCAACCCACTCAACAAGGTCTAGCCAATTTTATTCCTGTTGGTTTTCACAAGTACAAATCACAGAAGTTTTACTCAGAAAAACTCCGTCAATGAAACAAGCCAGCGTAAGCTTTCACCCGACTTTCTATCTCGTTCAGTACGTATGTAGCAAGGCATACAAATAGACACTCATATCACACTCTCACTTATTCCCAAACTAATATCCGCATAAACTCTTTCTTTTGCATTCATTTGACAATTAAACCATTGGAAGCGCAAAGTTCGGCATCATCTAATGCCTTATTCTACATAACAATCGTCACTTCTCAGTTTTATGTTTGCACACACCATAACACAGCTGGAATACCTCCAGACTGCCATCCAACATTTTCTCCGTTCCGGTTGTGTGCTTTTGCACTCGTGGCTTGCCAAGGGTCTACCATCCAGTTTCTAGCCCCATCCTTGCACGTCTCAACAAGCTGTGAAAGCAAGTTGATCCAAGGCTCAGATCAACTATACCAGGACGGAAAATTACGACCCGCTTCACGGCCGCGATGAAGTGGACATTACTTCTAATCAGCATGATCCACCAAGGTAAATTGGTAACCCTGTTGCAAGTTTGTCTAGATATCGAGGCCAAATAATGTGGTCCACAATGCTTGCGATTCTCTGAGCAAACAAGTCCTCCCAATTACACAGATTCACTGCTGGAGCCACCCGCCCGTGGCTAACATGCCCACCACGTTGACATCCACTCGCCACGGAGGCACCCACATTTAGATCCCTGGTCCAGATACCGTTACCATCGTCTACCGTAAACATCACTCGCAATTTTCCCCTGCACAGCTGCGGCTATCACTATACCAGTAATTGCTATCAGCTAAGCCCACAAACGCAAACAAAAGAGGAAAGAAACCCGTTTTTGCTTCACACTGGCTTACCAGCGTTGGACATATTATCCAACACATCAAGTCAATCCTCACTCTCCTCAATGCCTACGACGTCTCTGTTATTTGTGTTCAAATAATAGTTGTCCAAAACTCTTCACCAGTATTCTTCCTCTCCCCGTATTTTCAAAAGTTTGTTAACCATTTTCTTGGCTCTAGGATCCATGGGAAAATGACCGATGTTCTTTTTCATATCCATTTCAATACAGGGTGTCAATAGGCCATCAGTACTCTTCCCTTCAGCTATTTTGGTCATTTCTGACAAGCTCTTACCTTGTATTGAAGGTCTTTGGGGACTTTCTTCTTGGACGTTTAACATTCATGTCCATTTTATAGGCCCGTTAAATCCGAGAACTGCAGACAACTCAAAACCCGCCGCCATCTTTCAATCAAAATCTGAGATACGTATTATTAGCTTGTATAAACACCGTGGTCCCCGTGGTATGCCAGTTTTCCTGGTTACTCTTATTTTGTGCCCAAATGTTTAATCGCTTTTTCGATGTGACTTGCAATACTCCTGTTAAGAATACCCCTGACTCGACTATCGATCAGGACTAAATTCTTTACAGTTGCCTACTCTAAATTGTGGAACAAACTCCCTAGTTCCCTGCGGTCGTGCCCAAATTTAGCCCAGTTCAAAGCCCATCTGGCAAAGTTATTGGATGTCCAGTTGTTAATTAACCTGACACGAGCTAACATTGGACTAGACGAAGCCTACGAACATGGGATAGAATTTTAGTTTGTGACCGATTCTTTGCTGAGATCACCATCAGGGATTCGGCTTCACCTCTAACTTCTTCACTTTATCACACGTCCCCACTAATGTACTTTTTGACCTCCGTTGTAGTGATGTACCCTCTTCACCAATGGCCTGAGCAACTAACTTTCAAAATTCTCCCAGTGTGGGTAGACGAAAATGTCAGCGTACTTATTGTAGGATCCATGCTCTGATCACATCCTCTGATTTTAAACACCAGCCTGTGTACCTCTCGCTCTCCTTGCCATCTTATCATCATCACTGACTTGGCGGAGCTGAGTAGGTCGTTCTTGGCAGCCCCTAAAATTCATCTACGCCTAAAACTGCTACCGTTGCTCATTCTAGTTATCACACTTTACGGAATAGATGCACTATGGTGTAGGTATGTTGTCGCGATCAAATAATCACCATAACCCCAAGCTGGCACCCAAGCCAGACTACTTCTCTCTTGCTTTTCAGATGTCGCATCCGCAGCAGACGTTCTGCTAACGCTTCTGTCCTCGTACTGGCGATTCCGAATCTACCGTGTCATTCCTGTTTTGGCCCGGTCAACGGTAACTACGCGGATTGCCGCACTGGATATCTCAACTCGCATTTCTGAGATCGATTAAAATCGCGATTGCTGCTGTCTCCGGAACGGCTTACGCGCCTCATATACCCCACCCGTACTGCTGACTAGGATCAAAAGATGCGACAATGCAAATGACAGCATAGACGACATTCTTGGCTATTGTATTTTAGGAGTGTTCATGCACATAACCTCCCTTATCTGACGAGCCTCTCGGTACAGCTTACCACCATCCGTATGTAGATATTATCAATATCCTTGGAGTTCCGCATCCAAAGCTTCACAAATTTCCTCCAGATACTATGAGACAATCTTTTTCCACATTTTTTGGCCCTTTGTTGTCAGCTACGTATCTCATCCAATTTGCCTGACGTTCCGTCTGGCTTTCACCACTTCTATCCAAGTACCGCATTACCACTGCTTGTCGTCTCTTCAGCTTCACGTTTCCGTCCATTACGTAACGCTTCCGATGTTTGGTGTCTCTTGCCCCATATCAATATTCACCGTCGGGCTCCGTCCATGTTGTGTGCCAGCAGTGAGCACATTTAGTGCACTTAAACACGAAATGATTCGTTGTCTGCTACTTGCAAACAGTCCCAGTAAACTATTTCTCGGTCTTGAAAATTGAGTTTTCTACTTTTTGCTTTTCACTGGCATACTTGTAATTCCCCTATTGCTTTGCAGCATCTAATTTAACCTTCCAGTGAGCCTCTAAAAAACTCAGTATTGCTCCCACCATCTCATCCTATTCCACTTCTATCATCTACATTTCCTGTGCATAATCCTTGTAAAAGTTTGATCTTGCCATGTTCATGCCTCTCGCAAATCGAGAAATATACAGTATTATTATTATTATTATTATTATTATTATTATTATTATTATTATGTGATCATGCAACCAAACATGCCTCTTGAGGTATTCAAGATATATACTTATATATCCACTTCATCACTGTCAATTGTGCCCGTTGCAAGGTTTTCAGTTTCATTTGCCGCTCTCACACCCACCTTGCCCTTCACATTGAGTCGTTCAAATGCGAGAAGTCCTTCTCCAAAACCCCATCTCCAGTTGCCTATGCTCATGTTTTCCCTCATTTTTGGGCTTCCCTCCCAATTAACCACTTTATTTTTGGTGGCTTGTGGCAAGGCCAGATTGCGACCTTTTGTCCATTTTATTCCAGGTCACAAAACTCCTGCTCTTCGACGACCCTGTAGCGCCGCAATTTCTATTTGGCCAAGATTCAACTAATCTGGCGGGATCTGCCCTCAGAATCTCTCTATTCTACTAGTCCTACTTGTAAACTCGATCGTTTTACCTTAGCTTTTATGTGCACTGGATTTGTCACTCCCATCGTTTTTCAGTTTTCACAGAGGCATGCGTTTGCAGCCGGACCGAATGGTTATGGACGGTCATTTTGAAAGCAGCCTCTGGGACTAGGTGTCAGATGTACCGTCAACCTCATCCCAAACACTCTTTTTGCCGTCGTCTTTCTACTGCTGGCGTGCTGAACTATTTCTTTGGCTAATCCGCCTACTGAAGTTTTTCGATCTCATGTTCAATCCAAGAAGTTGCCAGGAAAGTTATACTTACCTGCAGTGATAAGCACAGAACACTTCGCTTCACCTGGACCTCCATCATTAGCATTTCCACTAAAATCTTGCTTTCTTTCAGAGGAGTCCTCGACCGTTTTTCAAACACTATATTCTAGACTCATTCAAGGCTTCTTTGTGAACAGCGGCACTCGTTCTTTTGTTTCCCAATCTTGTATCCAAAATTCCTAGGGTTTTAAGGTTCCAAGCATTTTCTCGTCACTCTAATCCATTCCCTTATGTATCCATCGCATTTTAGAATGTCCGAAATTACACTCGTCTGTAGTTCTTTCAAAACATTTGTAAAGCTTACCACAACGTACGATTCCTGCCTAATTACCAAAATCTATTCTAACTGAGCCCTCTTCTTTGGACTCTGGTTCATGATAGACCATTTGTGGCCTTCAGCCACTCTGATACTGATAAGATTTTTGCACCTTTCAACTTGGTTGCGCACAAACCGCTTCTCCACACCATTGTCATTGCACTTCGCCTGTGTCCATTTTGTACTTGTTTGTGCTCGTCCATGAAACTCCTGTTGGAATGGCGGCGACGACAGTTATCACTTGTTATGCAAATGATAGCTGTCAAACTGGAGGTGGTCAAGGAGGAGTTTACAACTTCAAACGTCTACAAACCGTGTACGCCAAGCAACTTTCAAGAGCCTATCAAAAATGCAGCATCTCCTCTCCTAGCCTTTCAGCAGATACCTGAAGGAGTTTCAGGCCCCCAAAGACTGAAAGGTTGCATAGATTTACCCACCCATAAAGGGCACGCCATGGAGAGGTCTTCTTATTAAGTAATCAAAATTCTAATATAGGCGGTTAGCAGATAATGACGGATATCATGCGGTATTGCTTGGTCGTCTTCCTTACAAGTGCGACCACTATTGGCGCCATGCAAAATGAGTTTCTCGCCTAGGGATAGCAAACGAAAACCCTCGACCGCCTCACAAACGGTGCAACAAACTGATTGGACACGAAGGAAGCCGTGGTATTCCCCTACCCGGCTGTCAGGAAAGCACGCCATTTAGCTACGTATAGGTGAGCCCTTGGAAAATATAAATGCAGCAAATAACACAGGGCTGGCGGCAGTTAACTGCCAAGTTCCGGTGACACGGTCATATCCGATCTTAGGTTTCAACATAGAAACCCGAGATGTGAGCAACCAACTGATACGCCAAATGAATCAACAAAGCGACCTTTCATTTTTTTTGATATATATCACAAGCTTCACAGAACACCTACGGTTTTTCAGCGCTTCTTCATTCTTAAGTCAAAATCACAAAATTGATTCAGAATTAATAATAATACTGCATATTTCTCGATTTGCGAGAGGCATACGCAAGTCAAGATCGAATTTTTACAAGAATGATGCACAGGAAATGTATGTGACAGAAGCCGAATGGGATAAGCGGGTGGGAATAATATTGGGTTATTGCCGAAGCTCACTGGAAAGTGAAATGAGATACTTCAAAGCAGTGGGGAAAGTACAAGTATGCCAGCGAGAAGAAAAAAATCGAAAACTTCATTTTCAAGACCAAAAAGAGGTGCCTGGGACTGTTTGCAAACAGCGGACTACGAGTCATTTCGTGTTTAAGTGCAAGAAATATGCTCATTCCTGGAGCACAACATAGACAGAGCCCAAGGGTAAACATTGATATATGGTTAGAGACACCAGAAATCGGGAGCGTTACGTAATGGACGGAAACGTGAAGCTGAAGAGACGACAAGCAGTGGTAATGCGGTACTTGGATAGAAGTGGTGAAACCCAGGCGGAACGTCAGGCTAATTGGATGAGACACCTAGTTGACAAAAAGTGGACAAATAGATGCTGAGAGTGGATGACGATTGTCTCAAACTATCTGGAGGAAAATTGTGAAGTTTCGGATATGTAAATCCAAGGATAGTGGATATATTTACATACGGAGTGCGGTAAGCTGTACCGGGAAGCGCGTCAGATAGAAGAAATTATGTATATGGACAATCCCTAAATACACTAACCAAGAATGTCCTCTATGCTGTCATTTTTGTTGTCGCGGCATTTGATGTTATTCAGCGGTACGGGTGGGGAATATGAGATGCGCAGGCCGTTCCGGAGACAGCAGCAATTGCGGTTTTGCTCGATCGCAGGGATGCGAGTTGAGATATCTGGTGCGATAATCCTCGTTGTTGCTGTTGACCGAGCCAGAACTTGAGCGCCAGTTC
>LUCM01004029.1:0-10346 GCA_008360955.1 Fasciolopsis buskii
TGCGCTTCACGCAATGAGCAGTGCGGTCCTGAATACGCCGCGCGACGACTGAAGCTGTATGGAATTATTTGCAGGCGTGTAACTCATGGGGATTGATGGATGGGTATTGCTATGGAGTCTAGCGGCTAAGCAGAAGAACGATTAAGGTTCTCAACCAAAGCCTTTGGTTCTGACAAGAACCTGACCGCAAGACAGCGGGTAATAGCTGAGTGGGCGTCCAGCTACTTGGATCAATTATTTTTTCACTCGTTTTTCTGACTGAGCTGCTAACTCAGATCAACCCTCGACTGGGAGGACCAGGAGACTATTTCGTCAAGCCTCTACCCATTGACCTTCCAGACATGATTGGATCATTGGATTGGGACAAGCTATTCTGTGCAACACGGTAGGTCACGGCGGCACGCAGCCGGTCACACCACGTCAAGGTTTAATTTCATGGTGACGTTGCCGTTTGAGTTGCTTATTTTTTTCCTTTCATTGCAAAAATTACGGCTTGGTTTTTGTCATGGTTTAATCTCTGTTGCGCAAATAGTCGGTATGCTTCTTCTTCCCTCTCCTGTTACCCAGTCCATCAAGCCCTCGGTGGCCTCCAACTTTTCTCTAATTTTCTTGGATTTCTGCACAGTTTCTAATGAACCTTGGTCTGCTTTAACCGAAAGTCTAATTCACTCATCACGCGACGGCGAGAAATAGTATGAATACCGAACCTGGTTTTCATACTTCTTCATAACCGGTTTATTGAGTAACGGTTGATCTCTTGACCCAAGTCACGTGGTCGCCCTCATGTATTGAGTGAAGACTCTATCCCCCGGCCACCATACGATCATAACCTTTCATCCACCCATTCCCAGCTTCCTGTATCTTTATACGACTGGCGGTGGCTCACCTACCAAGTGATTAGATTAGAATAAATTCATCAATTTAGCAGATTCTTTAAACTACGCTTGTTTAAGTGAACGTGATGTTATCCGGTTATGGGTCGTCGTCGTTGTTGTTCCTCGCCCGCGGGAGAGGTGGCGCTCCGCTGCTTCACTGACCTCACTAGCTAGTTCAGCGCCGTCCTAATTCTCAGTCCGCTTCGTTCATCAATAGGCGATGAACCACGTCATTGCCTTCGGTCGTTCTCGCTTGCTCGAGGAACCAACTCTGGAACTTTGGGAAGAGTCGATAAACTGTACCTCCACCTCGACGGCACTTGGACCTCTGCAGACACGTAACAGCGACTCCCTCAATTTGCACCTTAATATAGACTTGACACATCAGATTCCTTACAGTATTCACATTCGCTCTAGATTCTTCATACACCATGTCTTAAGTTATTAGTAACATCACTCTTTCCAGCAGGTTGATGCCACTATCTTTACAGCAGACCTAGTACTGGTTTATCAAATCCTGCGGGATGTGGTCTATTTTAGATAGTAGCAACTCTGCCATCCCAACTATTGCAGCTTTCGTCTCAGTTTCGGTAACGGGCTCCGTTTATTCATTCGCACAACGAAATTCAGTGCAATATGCCGACCGCGAGACATGAGTTTCCCACACGCGCCATCACCCGAAACAACCCACAAGAGGACAACGTGAGCCGAAGCCCAATAAACGTACCAGAGAGCATCAACACTTGCAAAACTAAAACCCGTGTTTAGGCTCACAACTTGCTAGTTACATTCAATGTTAGGGCGCAAAAACCGCGCTACATCGACGCAGCGATTCACAAATCACTTAGCACGTGAATCCGGACCGAGGATGCCGTCGTAGGTGCACAACGGCACGCCTAGTTCGCCCAGCCCGAGTTCCAGTTAGATAACAGGACTACACGGCGAGTTGCCTTATCGTTCAGGTTCTTGCACCGAAAGCTTCTTAGACCAGGCGATGCTTCGACAACAAGAGGGTAGTAAACCCTCTTCAGTTTCTACAAAGGGGGAAGCAATTAATGAGATGCTTTCTTCTAGTCCACCTCCTCACCTCACAATTCACACACTGTCCTCTAAAAACACAGCTAGCCATACATGGTCATGTGTGTGGCCTTCTTCATGCGCCTTATTCAAGCTGTCCGTTACGGTTAGCTTATTAAAGATGCATGAACTGTAATGAAGAAAACCATGCCGATGTATGTTTTAAGTTTTTTGAACATGTGTGCTTCAACAAGACTTCCTTCAGAATGCGTTTAAGCACTTTACTCTAGATACTGGTTATCCTAATTGGCCGAAACCTGGAGTAGAGATGCCAGTTGTCTTCCTTAGTTCTAGGTGCAATGGACGCCATCTTCCGGCATTTGACGAGGACCCCACAACGGGACATCTTTGGAGAGGGCAGGTGCAAAAAATCGTTACCATATTGGCCGAAGTTGATAGACTACTCATAGAATGAGTTTTTCCAGCTTTCAGAGGTGGAAGACCAACCATGGAATACCGAGAGTGATGGACGAGGGCGCTTCGATGTACGAAGGACGATTGAGAAATTCACCGTGATAAATGATTACACGACCTGCACGTCCCCTTCCAAAGTCTTTTCTGGTGTTGGTGTATCCGTGGGTGCAGACTTCTGAGTCAAGAATGCTTGAGGTTGGCTAAAATTCTGCAGGAGCTTCGATGTGGGTGCAGTGCCGAAAGCTGCCCGCTGGATTTCTGAGAATAATTTAGAACACTAGGGCATTTAATGTATAGACACCATAGGACACTCAGAAGCTGGCCCAGTATTGCTACCTTCAGCTGGTTTGTTGATAGGGGTAGAAGGAACAGCAAAAGACTTGACTGGGCTGGTGGCATTGGATAAGGTGAGAGTTGTGGTAACGAGAGTAATCTTGAGTAGGGTGAGGACGGCAACGTAGGGGGAATATATTCTCCAGTATATGCAAAAGCTGTCCAGGAGGACCGTTCACCGCTGCAACCTTCCGATAGAATGGGTGAAACTTAATGGGATTTCTCCCTGCCTTCGTCGTTTGCCGACTTGAAGCTTCTACTCTGGCGGGCCTTTCTGCCGAGGGTAGATGTGTTACCAACCGGAGCTTCCTCTGCAGCTCACCTTCAAACGAACTCTTGCAGGCCCATGAGCTGGTGTTTTTGGGACACGTTTTACTCGTCACACTCAGGCGACCCTAAACAGCTTTTCTTTTTGTTGTGGAGTTTTTCGATTGGGTTGATGTGCTGACAGTTGCAGGAAAGGTAATGCTCAGTGCATCTGTAGCCGGAAACCGAGCCCTTAATTCAGCAAAACGGGTTACCACGACAGTTTGGAATCTTTGTTGGCAGATGGCACTCATTTAATTCTCTCCTTTAGGCAGAGGCTAGTGAACTGGTGTGTTTGATTCCATTCCATCCAAACCTAGCATTTCTTCTGTTACCCTTTTGGAATGAGTATATTTGAATCATGAAGGTTGGGTTTTTATCTCCGGTATGAATGTTCTTGCAAGTTTTGTACTTTTCCCGTTAGCTATGTGGAGCATCCACTAATGGGGAAAGGTCTGCAAAGGCCGTTGAATGACCGCGATTATACATCCTAAGGATAGACAGAAAGGATAAATTGACGTCAAAAAATTATGCGCATAAGAGGAATACATCTTTCACGACGGATTCCAGGGATTTTTATCGCCTGCTTTAAACCTTGACCCGACAACTTTTGTTTGCATCAGGTTCCTCAGGGGCGGTATCATCCGTGCGCGAAAGAGGTGAGCAGTATGAATGATGACCCTGCTTCGCCCACAGTGAATGGTATCGTTGCTGAGAATCATAGCCATTGGACAAAAGTTCCTGGTAAGTTGAAGGGATTACGTTGCGATATAGTAAACAGTGCAAATAGACTTTCTAGATTGCAGTCTAGGTAGATAATAATCAAGGGACAACCCACGCCAGATTCAACAGCGCTGCGCTTGTCAGGTACCATTAAACACAAAGTTCCGTGTTATTCGATTTCTTCCGTGCTGTGTTAAATGCTTTGTTTGGTCTATGCACTCACTGAAGCACAAGACACAAGTACTCGCGGCACATGATATCCCAGGAGCACAGCCCGTAGTCTAGTAGGACATAAACACACACACAGAGGTTGGAGACAAAAAGTTCGGGCTCAAGACTCGAAGCCTGTAGTCGCACAACGAATGGGACAGATCTGCTGCTCCCTTGAATGAGCAGCCACACGGAACAATAAGCGGCGCGAAATACGAACAGCTAGCCCAGCCCGCTAGCGGAAGAGAGAAGACGAACACAGAGTACTGCCGCGCGTTTATTGGTGACCCACCAACACAAGTCAGAATTCAAGTGAGCTCTATCGTTTATATGGTTTTGTTGGATTGCCTTGATCGATGTGTGGACTAGCCAATCACAGAACGGGCTTTTGTGAATCCTTTCGCGAACGTATAAGAATATTCAACCGCGCAAATTTCGAAATATTGAGAAAAGGATAGATCCTTGTGGGAAATTGGTAGCAGAAATGAAATCTACGTCTCCAAAGACCTTGGAATGGTCATCGGCCATAACACTGCGCCACATCTACGGGTAGCGAATTCGAAAGTTTGATCGACCGGGAAGGGCGTTAGACCAGTGTGATTTCGGTTGATCCTCAGCTTTTTGCGTGACGATTTCAAGTTGCTGGACCGGTTCAACCGAAATATTCGGGGCCTCAAATCAAGGATCTAAGCATCGCAGCAAGCCACATGACCCCGTGTTTCACCGTTATACTAATAATATTCGTGTATTTCTCGGAGGGTTCGGGAGTCATGCTTGTTTGCATGATAAAATGTTACAGGGTTATTTCAAGTTACAATGAACCAGCAGATTAACATTTGGGTACAACATGAAAAGAAATAGCGAAACTTGCATATCAAGAGAAACTAATTGTTTATACGCACCAACGATTCGCATCGCATCCTGACGTGACCATTCAAGTTTGCAGAATCTTTTCGTTATCATGCACTCCGGCTGAATCAGCTCAGCTGATAAAAAAAGGAGCCACCCCTACTTACGGATAGGTGTGCAGAGTTCATCTACAGGCTTATCACTACGCTTTGCGGGAACAGGAACCTCAGGTTTCAAATGGTTTGGGTTCTGTTTTCATGTTTGCGGCCCGCTGATGATCCAAGTCTTCGGAGCACATTCTGACTAAATTTGTGGCAAGAATCTTTTTGGAACGCAGTCTGGAATTTGCAGAAAATGGAAAAGAAATGTCGGCCTGTGTTGCTTGCTGAAAATGGGTCACTCCGCTGAAACCAGCCTATGCCTCGTAAAAAAGTCGCAATCTGTCCAGTCATAAGTAACTAGTCGGCACCTGCTTTGCAGTGGTTCCGCCGTGCACTTCCTGCGATAAAACAGTATCTTTTCCAGCAAAGTCACGCGGTACTATGCTGCTTCAGGCTTATCGTCCTCGGACTAAACCTAGACAGCAGGCAGGGAAGATATTAACGGAAGCAAAACTGTGGTTGATATGGAACGGACAGGAAGATAGGGAAAAGGTGGAGTTGGGATGAGTAGTTCAATTGCCGCGACAGATGGAAGCCATTGCCGTTCGCTTAACCGGATGACGAAAGCCGTTATATCTGATAAGTGTTTTACCAGCGGCCTTCCTGGAGTACATAGTGTACCTGAGGGTACGGAGTCACTACAGTTCAGTTAAGCTGGCACGACAGAATAGACCTAAATTGCAAACAAGCGTCCGGATTTCTTCAGATGGCAAACTCAGAGAATGATATTCAAATTAGCGAGCGTTTCAATTGGCGTTGTCAGTGACGTTTAAGCGACCCCGTTTTCGCTTCGAGAGAGTGGTCAAGATACAAACCCAACTCACCCCCAGGCGAAAGAACGAACGAATAAGCCGTAGGAGTTCTGAACGGTCTCCACATGTCAAAGGTGGCGCAACCACCTCTTTTACACAGTTATACTCGCTCAATTCATCGCACTTATAATCTAATTCTACCACAAACTTCTTGACTGCATGCGTTTCGACGGTAAGTCTAGACAAGTTGCTCCATCGATTTACCATTCTGTTATCGAAGAAGGGCTCTGTTACCATCATTGGGAAGTGACGATTTATCATTTTGTTTCCAATTTCCTCTGTTCCATAGTCGGGATCCTCGAAGAAAAATGCCATGGGACAAGTTTCTCTTAGAGATTTAACTAAGTTGAACATCTTAATCACAATCGTCGGTGCACTGCAGCGTTCCCATGAGAACAAGCTTAAGTCCTTCAGTCTCCATTCATAGATCGTTCGTACTTGACCTCCAGTTTTGCATGTGGCTGGTCTTTTGCCTTCTCCAAACAGTTCTTATTTCCTTGAAGAACGGAATCCAAGTATGAAGGCAGTATTCTAAATGGAGTTTGACTGAAGCCTTATTCAAGAAATAAAACCTTTGCACTTCGACAAGATAGCATCGGTAAATGTGTAAAAAGACCTTTCGTGCTTTTTTGCAACCACAACCCACCTGTCACTACTTATATTCCAACATGATTGTGACCATAAGGTCCCTCTGTCCGAGTATATCTTCTGCGGAGGAGGCACTCTCTGGTGTGTTGTCTTATTACCTCCCCTGGTCCTTGAAAGCAGGCGGCTTTTTCTTGCGGTACATGCTTGGTTCCACGTTTTTGCCCGATTTAATATTGAAGCAATATTCCTGCATACCGCACTCGGCCTAGAGGACACAACCGCCTTCACGCCATCCGCAAACATAAAACTAAGGCTAAGTTCCTTGCGAACAGTACATCAGCTGCTACCGGAGGCCCAGCCCTGGGGAACTCCAATGGTGACCACAATGGTGTCCGACTTGGACTCCCCAACTGAGAAACTTTACGCCCAACCGATAAAAATTCGCCTATCCACTTCAGTGCTCTATCACCTGTGCCAAAGTCTGGAGGCTTTAGCAATGGAAGGCTATGATGTACCCAGTCGAGTGTTTTCCTTTGATCATCTCGGTGTGGAACAGGAAACATTTGGCTTCTGTCGGCTGTAGCAACTAGATTGATGTATTGTTGGCTGGCAGTCGTAGCTTCTAAAACTGCGTGTGTTTAATTGTTTCGATTGGGCAACTTATCAGGTTTGATATCATATACATGAGATGCTGCTTGCATTCGCACTTGCTCTAGCTCTGGGCATAGCGCCTTTCAGCAGGCACATTGATTTTTTAAACCATCCACATTATTACTGTTAACCACATGTTTTGGTAGTAGGTTCACTGTGGCATCAACCTATTGGTAAGGAACCCAGGTTTCATATGAAGCACCGTGTAGTTGCTCTGCATTCCTAAGCTGCGCCAACTTTTGACCGTGTCTGGAGAACAATTCCTTACGTTTTGCGCCCGAAAGATTCTTTGCCGTCCTGAACCTTACAGTTACATGACAGCATATGAGTCGATGAAGGGGCGAGAAAAGGACAAGATTATTGACCAACTATCATCTTGCTAACCAGGCACTGCACCATTTCAGGCATTTTATACCCTATTTTAGGCACACCTCCCGAGCTTGAACAAAGTATCCCAGGTGTGGTCTCACGACGGTTGCTTACAAAGGGCCAAAGACGTCGGAGTTCTTGCAAGATTTGATTCACTTAGTAAGGTGAATTTCGCATTTTTCGCCGCGCGTCTACGCCGTTTGTTAACTTTGAAGATACTTTGTATAGTTACACCCTGAAGCTTGGCGTGGAAAACCTTATTGATATCATCCCGCTCACTCCTGTGCCGATAAGAGTGAAATACCCACATGTGGGTATACACTGCCTAAAGATTCAATTTTGCTACGCGGATCACCTATTGCATGTAACCCCATAATTCGTAACCCTGCCCTCAACTGCTTGGCCTCTCCAAATTAGTTATTCATTCGGATAAGCCCAGGAGAAATGTAAGTCTGATTTTTCGCACAATGAAACTATCCGACAGCATCCTCAGCATTTATAAAACACACTTTCGACCACTGCTTCAGTATGGCACTTTGATATACTCCAGCCTGTCACAGTCTGATAGGATCTCTACGGAAAGCATTCAGAGACGCTCCACTAAGCAAGTGATAGGTTGGTCGACGAATTTAAATTACAAGGACTGCTGTTCAGTCACCGAAATTGAGCCGTTTTCACTACGGCGACTTAAAATTAACCTGGCGTTTTTGCATACCCTGGTGAATAGGCGCTCCTTCTACACCGACCCACCTATATTCTACTCTGCCAGCTCCTACCCTCTCCGTCACAAGTCCCTAACCAATCATACAGAAACCGCCAACTCCTCTTTATGGTCGCATTTGTTTCTTGTTGTTTACGCCAAACTTTGGAACAAACTTCCCATCAGCATTCGGTGCATACAGAACCAATCCAGTTTTGAGGCTGCCTTAAATACTTACCCAAGTGTCACCTAGGTCCTTCAGTTGACCAACACCCTATCTTCGAGTAGCGTGCCTTTGAGCGAGTCATCGATTTGTAATTACACATCCCGTCTCCATATTTCCAGTCAGCTTCTGCTTTCCGTTGCACTCCATCTAGGTGCGAAACGGACCAATTATACTGGCGTAAAATGGACAACACCGAAAATTAGCCCTTGTTAATAGCTGGGTAAATGGAATATTCATTACTGTTTTTAAGTGGATCTACCCTTGGCACACTGTGCCTAACGCTTCCCAACCAGTGGGTGTGCGAATACCCCACCCGCTCTCCCGTTCACTCTCATACTTCTCGGTCTTTTTATTTGCCGATTTGCATTTTCTCTGCCACTCACCACAACCCCTCAGCTGGAACACTTTCCAGACTGTCGTTTCCTTATTTTTATTTCACTGTCTAGACGCCCAGCGGTTTCGAGGAATACATCATCCTTATTATTAAATAGATCAACAGAAATAGCTTAGGGTATGCCGCGATCCAATGTTTACTTATATCCTCAACACTTCAGCCTCCATAATTCTCCATTTGCCGTTTCATTCTATACATTATGTCAGCAGCGCAGAGCATGCTGACTATGACAGCTTTTAAAAACTCCACAGTAGTACTCCGGAGTGGTTACCAACTGCTTGCAACTGGAGTAGTCTGCGTCGTAGTGGCAACCTGATCTCAGAACCACCTTGGATACCATATAATTTTTCCATTACTGTTCGGTTCAGCCCAAACCGCGCCGCTGAGACCCTAGCAGATTCAAACGTAGGCGTATCTTTAATATTGGACGAGAACACAGTGACTATTGCCACCGGAATGCCTTGCGCGCCTCTTAAAATTCACAATGGGTGAGAGCGAAAAGTGAGAAAACAAAAATGACAGCGTAGAGATTATCACTGACTACTGTTTTTAAAGCCATTTTTCCTCTTACACAAAAGTTTTTTTAACTGTCCCGCTCAGTGCAATTTGCCGTTAGCAGCATAGAGATGAAAACACCAGTACTGAGCGTTTCATTATCTCCCTCTGCGAAACGTTTCACAAAATTTTGTTCCCAGATTGTTCAACAGACTCGATAGTATTCCTCCGCCTTATTCAGTATTTTGTCGCCCGCTCAATGTTGTTAAATGCGATTTCGATGTTCCCCTAGCATAACATTTCTCCTGGTTATGAATAATTTTCATCCAATTTTCATATCAACCTTGCCACCTTAGCTTATCTTTCCTTCACGAAACGCATTTGGCGTCGTCGCCTCCGGCCATATCTTGACATTCGCCATCGAGCCTCTCTCAAGTGTTGCGCAAGCGACACACACATTAAGTGCACTCAAATACGAAACGACTTGCACTGCGTTGCTCACGAGCTGTCTAAGAAAAAGCTATGAAATCTTGCAAAAAAGGTTGTGCGGATTTGAATTTTATATTGCACAGTAGTACACTGCATATTGCTTTGCGGATGGTGATTCCGAACAAGGAGAAATACAAAGCAGAATATGTCGTCATACACAATCTGATTTCTATTATTCGCATTTCATCAGCACGCTGACAAATAGTTCCATACTGCATCGGTCGTCGCGAAAGATAATCAGGACCGCGCTGCCCATTGCATCGAGCGCAGGTGGGGTGGGTAGTGATAAGTATGCTACTGCTCAGAGTTCCCTCTCTTTTATTCAGCCTGTCTCTTCTGTCTCCAACCCAATCTGTTTGCCCCTTCTGCCTACCCATAGTGTCTCCATTGATAACACGCCCGATACTCGCAACGGTTTATTGTCAAGTAGTGCAGTACGTGGTTTTCAGTCTGTTAGCTCACATTTTTTTCTCAAGCCAGGTCAACCTCTGAATCTCGGTTCCTGCAATGTGCGCACTTTAATGCAGGCTGGCCAACAGGCGTGTTTGGCTCTGACAGTGGACTCACTTTCGATTGATGTCTGCTGCGGGAGTGAAACACGAATTCAGGATTCGCATAGAGTAGAGTCATTCAACTAACTGCGCCAAACGTCTCGTCAATGTATTTTCTGCACA
>LUCM01004029.1:11478-35287 GCA_008360955.1 Fasciolopsis buskii
AGAGAATTCATTGCTTCGTGATATTTGGATTGGAACGAGGAGCGGCCATATCCCGCTATCGTGGGGTGAGTCACTGATTATACCCATCTTCAAGAAGGGTACACGGAGTGACTGTAGGCAATCATGCGTGGGATTAGTTTTGAATTACGATAAGTTACTAAGGTGTTAGCTTCGATAATGTCCGGTCGCTTTGACACGATCGCAAGAGTAATATCCGCGAACAACAGGCCGGATTTCGGCCAGGTCGAGATCGCATCGACCAAATATTCACTCTTCGACAGATACTCGAAATGCGCCACACGCACCGGTGCCCTATGATCGTAGTCTTCGTCGACTTGAAAGGTGCTTTCGACTCCGTAGGTCGACCGGACTACTCAGTGCTCTCCCCGAAGGGTATGGCCAACGAAGTTTGGTGAACTTGTTGCGCAGCATTGTACCTCGCATACCTTATGATCGTCAGCTTAGGGTATACGGGTGAACTATCATGTTCATTCGAAACTAGACTAGCAGCGTTCGAACAAGGGTTCCCATCTCTCCATTCTTGTTTCAAGCTTCCGTCATGGACACGTGGAGAAAAGATGCTTTATGGAGGTCTCCGGGACGTAGGATTCGAGCTGGGAAATGGAGGAAAGCGATGCGAACTAGATTACGCCAGAAACCACGTAGTATGTGCACCTGTTTCGAGTCTAGCGGACCATGCACAACGGGCACTAGATAGACTGTCGTGATCGGTTGCCTCATTCTATGCATGTGCTTTGCACCTTCAAAGTGGCAAAAGCACTGTTACAGGACTGGACGATAGCAGCACCGAACTTGATACTGGATGAAGAGGAAATAACGACTGTGGACCGTTTCACCTACCTTGGTAGCTGCTTGTCCAACGATGGTAGCCTCGGATGGGAAGTAAGATAGCGTATATACAAGGCTCGTGCAGCTTTTACCGCTGGATTGAAGACACTTGTGGCGCGGCCCTGATATTTCACTGAAGGTTGAAAGGTCCGTGTGTACTGTCTGCCATGCGTTCAGTTTTGTGTTGTACGGTTGGCGGGAACGTGGACGTATGCGTGTGGGTGATTGTTCGTCGGGTTGAGGTTTTCGACAAACCCGAGTGTTACAGTAGTATGGCTAGGACAGGCTGGAATGGGATGGATTGACCGGGTGAGTAATATTGAGGTTAGGAATCTGGTATTGGGTGCCACTTCTGAGAATAGCTTGTTTCAGCGTATGAAACTTAGTAGACTACGCTGGTTGGGTCACGTGTTGCGTATGACGAACACTCGTCTACCATACCGTGTCCTATTTTATGTTCTTCCCAATGAATGGAAGAAGCCATGTGGAGGCCAACAGATGACGTGGCAACGTGGAATTAGAAAATATACAGCAAATTTAGGTAGATTAGTTGTGTCACGTCTTCGTGGTTGAGGTCCGAAAGACTCATCGAATTGCTGGCTGGAGACACTGAAGGATATGGCAGTGAACCGTGAACAGTGGCGATTGTGTTGACATTTTCCATCGAATCAGAATGATTGAAATAGTGCTTGCATAGTCCGACTCTCTTCCGTGTGTTGGCTACAGCAATACCTTATCTTTTCCCACCTGAGTAGGTCGACTGCCTGTTCCCCTGGAATATTCTCTCGTTTCATAATAACATTCAACTATGTGGAAAAGGTCTCGATCAAAGAGGCTTGACTTGCTGTCTAACGCTGAACGATGATCATGGTGATGATTCGAATAAACCTGACAGTTCATCGTATACTCTCGCGCGACTACAGCTAGGCAAGGACAATGTTCGCGACAGGTTCACGAACTTCGCTTACATACCCTTCCGGTGGAGAGTACTGAATGGTGCTGTCCGATTCACTGAGTGGAACGCGCCTTTTAACTCGAGAAAGACTACAATCGTAGGGCGGCGATTTGTGTGGCGCATTCGAAGTAACTGCCAAAGAGTGAACATCTGGTCCATGCAACCTTGACCTAGACGAAATCCGATCTGCTGTTCGCGGATATCACTCTCGCCAATCGGTGTCAAGAGGCACAGCATTATCGAGGCTAGCACTTTAGTAACTATTGGAATTGAACTGATCCCGCGATGACTGCTGCAGTCACTCAGTGTACCCATTTTGAAAATGGGCACAATCAGTGACTCACCCCACGATAACGGGAAACGCTCCTTGTTCCAAAAATCACGAAGCAGGGAGGTAAGCGATTCCATCAGAGCTTTTCCATACGCCTTGCATGATGTGATGTCAAAAGATGAACATTACTGCAAGTACGACGTAAGTGCTCTCAAAGTCAATTCTGTTCGGAACCATCGCAGGAATACTTTGGAGGAATGATGAAAGAACATCCCACCTTTTAACGTGAACAATTGGCGGAAATCATGATTCAAAATTTTGTCCTGCTTCAAATATGGCTTCCAAACAGGAGGGATTTCAATTCGCTCGGGCCTATGACAAACTACACCCAGTCACCCACCACTGTGGGGCAGGTATTCAGCAGGGTTAGGTTGCTCATTTACATAATTTGAACATGGAGCACCGAAAGCAAATGCAGGAGTCAGTCACTACCAAAATTGCCATCTTTATCGTTTCTTTATTTCCAATGGTGCTGGCGATTATATTTATTGTCCTAATTAATATGCCGGAATGTCAATGCCACAAGAGTGCTGCCTTCATTTCAGTCTTATAAAGAATTCGTTTGAGCAATAAACCTCAAGAGAATCATACAACCGACCTGGGCGTGAACCCTCATTTCACTGCAGCCTGTGAACCGTGAAAGCAAAACGAGCGCAATGGCCTTTGATCGTGTAACTCTATTGCTTTTACCACTATTCTTACTAAAATTACTGCCCCTTCGTTTTGTTGGTTTCCGACGGCTGTTTTTAAGCGGTTGTCATGAATGACAATAGGTTAGCTATTTATGTGCGTTTTTCTCTTTCAAACAATCATCTCATATTTACCCAAAGCACATTGTAATTCACATACTTAGATAACCGGTGGACATGGATTAATTTTGGGAAAACGTTTGCGAATCCCTGGTGCTAATATTCTGCCTTGGTGTGCCCTCGAACCAGACATCTTCAGGGAAATTTAAAAACGTTTACGTAAATAGTCTCTTCGTCAGAAGTCATAAAACATTTTTGTAAGCTATATTCCATCTCTTCGATTCTTATTGTAGGGACTATTCACTCTTAACCTTGCGCATATGCAAATGATGCCGATGAGTCCACCGTGAACTTCCGGCTAGCGCTTACGGACGTTTTGTCACTTGGGTGGTGAATTCAGTTTCACCACGTGCCTACCTGTTGGTTTACACCGTTGTCATATTTTCAGTTTATCCAATATAAGCGCCTTTGAGCTGTATTTCACGCATTATATCCGCCCCCCTTAATTTGTTTTAAAGAGAAAATTTGCTGACTGGCCTACCTACTTCCATCTGCGCGCCCTCGCAATTCTTTACACTATCCCGTTGTCTGTTTGGAAGTTACAAAATTTTATAGTACCTAATGGCACTTTCAGATTTTCTTGACGTAGGACAAGCCTCATTGTGCCCTCAACAATGAGACCAAAGCGATATGAGCGTCAAACTGCTGTACCCAAAACACCAAATAACGCATGCTCAGCCCCTCCTATTGACAAATTCGATAAATCTGGTTCCAAAGCTCCGGATGTCTCAAAAAGACTAAGGGAATTGGTAAACCAAAGCGCAACAGATTAACGATTTGTCATAAAAAATGTCCCCATCACCCAGCCTCATTGACCCATCCATTGAAATTACCACCAGCCACCTCACCACAACAGAACGCTTTTTTGACGCTATAATTACAGAAGCCCACAAACGCATTGCGACCGCAAAGAACGCTGTTGTTTTTAATATGCCTGACAGTTTCCCACTGCCATTGGTCCAATATACCATATCCTGTGCTTTAAATATGACACACCACTCTTGTCTATGCTCCAGCATCCGCACAGCTTCCACCAAAATAACTGCCTAATTCTATTCCAACTTCATGATGGACTATCTTATAAGCAGTTTTTAAAAATCACGTCAACCACCGCCAAATACACGCCCTATGAAATATCAAGATCTACACTGATAAAACTCCATTTCAAAAAGATGTACTGCCGTCACAGAAGGTCTCCACTAAGTCTGAAGTCGGCAAGACGTCGGCTGTATCGGACGCTCCTCTGTGATCAGCAAACTACCAGTACACTTTACCCCTCCTGGGTCAAATCCTGACTCTAATTTCATGGCCTCAAGTAACCTGCCCTCTCCCCGCGACAGACTCCAGCATTCGACGTCCGCTATCCCGTGCACGGTAAGCTCTACCGGGACCTTCGTGCGGACGGTAATTACTCAACAGTCGTCAAAACCTGCACCTCCAAATAATCCGTGAACGCAGCCGTTGAACTTCCTGTCCAGACCCTTCGCCCCTTAAATCTGTCATCGGTTCATCTGACACTACATCTAATGATGACACTGACACCCGAAACATTGAATTCGTTGGCCTCAACGGATACCGGTAGGCATTGATGGAACTAAATCCTCTTCGCCCGTCCAACGTGCTCATCTAAATTTGCCAACTTTAACAGTCCAAACTGGGACAGCGTCTCGCCGATGCCATGTCATACCAGTAACCTCAGCCGTCTCACATCATTGCTAACCCAGATTGCCCCCACCCAAGACACTTGTGTTTCGCTCTCTGATCCACAACCTATCATGAGATTCCTTTCTCAACCCACTCTCGTCCAGGCCTTACCCGAATTGCTCCACCTAACATATACTGCTCCCCCTTACTCCAGCGGGTTCCAAAAGTAACTTCTGTCCATACAAACACGCACACATACCTGATGTCCGGCTTCTTCTGCGGCACTTTTCGAGGACCCTTCACAATCTCCTCGGATTGTCAGATCCGCCCTAGCAACGTCACCAATCCACCATCTAGCACTGTACAAACCCACAAATAACGTAGTTCCCTTACTGACACCTTCTGAAACTTCATCCACTGACTTCAAAGCTTTTATCGCTTTGCGCTTCAGTACACAAATCGTTCAACATACACAGTCCCCGGTCGGCCAGTACACTTAACTCGACTAGATTTACTCCCTCATCGCAGTTATGTACTGTCCGAATCCTTGATGTATGCGTTGATTATGTGGCTCCCACAGAACACGTCTTTGATGTGACACAAAATTTAACATTTTCGTGAATTTTCCCTATTCCCCCTGCACCCTTGCCCTCCAGCTCATAAAATACGGGAGGTAAAACTGCTGGCGGCCAAAAATTCATGCGATATTATCCTAACAACAAAAACGTGTTCAGCCGACTACAGATCCCTATCTTTTTCCTTAGCGGGTTACAGTCACTACCAAACAAGTAGATCGAATAGTATGGCAGGTGGCTGCCCAGCCCATGTAAAGCAGACACATAAAGCTTCCATTCTCCAAAATTCACAGATCGATTCTATCTTTGATACCCTTTGGATTCACATGCAACTTTCCGCGTACTAAATACAAGTAGGATGTGAATACCGATCACCAAATAATTCTGATCTCTCGCTTCTCACCCGAGCAGGCAACCTGAATGCTCCTAAAATTTGTCGTCCGTTTTCATTCGCCCCACCATGCCTACTCAAATTTGTTTTGAAACGCATGCTGCTGGATAGCCTCAGCAAGTGTACACCCCACAAGTTGTCGCAATATTTCAGACTTCCTTTTTAAGCATAACAGCATTGATGCTGAGGTTGCAGTGCTAAACACATCCCTGGGATTGGCCATAAGATGGAAGTATCCCTCTTACATACAGATCCTCTTCAACTATCTGCATCAACCGTAGTGTCGCTTCTTGTATGTCGACGCGTTGAGAGAAAACCTCCGATGCACTGCGAACCCTTGATTAGCCCAGCATCTAATTATCGCCTGATCCGCAGAATGCGGTAGAGAATCTTTACTTAAAACGCACTTTTGCCATTAATCGGCTAACCATTCCGATCAGTCGACATAAACCCAAGAAGCCCTGCACATTTTATCAGCTCCAGATGAAACTACTGAACACCCAAAAAATTTTAATATTGCATGAGGATCCCAGATTTTAATGCAGGTTGACGTTTTCCAGCGAGACTTATTTATTGAAACTTAACTCAGGTTCAGAGGCAGAACATGTCAGCTCTTGGATCGTCTAACTCCGGTTCGGAAGACTTCTCATACTTCCGAAGCCCGTTAGCAGCCCAATTCGTCGGCCATCCTGAGCTTCATCATATTCAATACCTTGCGCACAGTCTCCTTTAGACAGTGCGGAAGCGTTCTCTTCCGTTCTAATTACCAGCAATCTGCTATATTCTGAAGTCTATCCCATGCTCGCTTTCGTCAGGTTATCCTCTATTTCATTCACCATTTCTGGCATCATTGCAGTGGTAAAATGTGCCAAGACCTTCTACAGGCCGGGGCACAATGGTCTCCTGCCAGTCATATTTCGCACGGCAGGTCCCGCCCTTCCACTGCTTCTGTAGATCTTTTCTTGCTCTTTACGTCACCCGCTAATTTCCCTTCAGAGTGTGAAAATCTTTTTTATTTTTCCATAAAAAAGGGGGTTTTGCATGAATCTGGGAAAATATGTCCTATTAACTGGTAAACTTCTGTACTACTCAAAATCCTATGAACCCTTCCCACCACGACATCATGAGAGGCCGATCTTGACTCACCTGTAAGTTTGACTCCTTTAATCTAGCTACCCAGAGTGCTGATACTCACCTGTCGGCGCTCAATATTTTTGACACATTAAAAGCGTCTGATCGCGTTTCCCGATCTCGGCTCTTGGCTAAAAATAAGATATATGGAATGAGAAATCCATTCTTACCTTGGCTGACCAAAATTAAGATGTTTGGGCCAAAAAACCCGCCCTTATCATGGTTTGCACCCTAACTTTCCGATCGCTTTCAGGTAGTCAATTTTAACGGTTGTTTTCCCCAGCTCTGAGCTGTTACCAAAGGGGCTATTCAGGGGATTTTCCCTGGTCCCCTTCCGTTTCTGTTATATATTATTGATATCGAGGGGCGAATTAAAGTGATCCATCTTCTTTTGAACGCTGGATGTTTCATTCATTGTATTGCAAAAAATCTTCATCTTCCTCACACTTTGGTGATGTTTCCCGTTTCCACTTTCTCAATCATTGGTTCTCCACCATTCTTCATCACTATTCTGTTTATTTTTTACTTTTTCAAATAGCTCTCCCTGTACGTTTGAGTGAAAAAACCACTATGCAACTCATGACCTTTCTTGCTTCCTTTCCCATTCTCATATTACCCTTCTACTTTCCTTTCGTTTCTTCCTCCCGTGGTTTTATCCGGACATCGTTTTTATCAGACACCCATATTTTGTTGGCTTCTGTGAACATTGTATAAATTTGCCAAATTCCAAATGAGTCGGCCAAATTTTGAAATTTGCCGCTGTTTTCCAAAGGAATTTTGGACATTCAGTGCTCACTCGTGGTGCATCTACGCGCGCAATTCTGCACTGAACGTGACGTACGTCAATTTCCTCTGAACAGTGTCTAGTCTTCACTGCCCTGTTTTTTTGCTTTCATCTTTCAATGATGCTTTTTGATGCACTATGTAGCACCGCTGTGATGCCTGGTCAAGCACCAAAGAAAATCTCTGGCTGTCTCCAAGAAACGCATCGATGAAAATCAGCTACTTACAAGTATACTGTGTGCGGATTGTATTATATCCTGTGCACTAAGGCCACATAACTACAATCTGAAATAAATTTTGTCAACTTTGGAATATCAGGAGTTGCTCATCGATGACGACAAATGTTTATGCGATTAGCTTGAAAACCTTCTGCTGAAATCGAGTTAAGAGACAGCAATGCAAAACGCTAGCGGGACACGACCTTATGCCTCTGGCTTGCCAAGTCCCAGTAATTTCCACGCAGTTTTTACGTATCCAGCATGTCTCCTTCCCGCGTGTTCAAAATGACAATATGCAATTCCCCAACATTTCAAGTACGGGAGTTCCCTTGCTCCATAGAAACTACACCCCGTCACCTGCCTCAACATGATTGCCAAATTTCGCGCAAAACAAAGAGTGCTGTGAAATAAAGTCAAGAATCTGGTTCGTTGCACCACAGAAATAATATAAACGCGATGAATGGCGAGTGCGAATCTGTGATTTCTAGAAACATGGCGTATTAGTACCAGCTTGCTTTTATTATTTGGCCTATTCTAATCTTGGGTCACGGATTAATTTTTATGCGTTCAAGCCTTGGAACCATTAAGAGGCAGTTGAAAATATTAAAGCTCTGACATGGGACTAGAAAGCGCGCCAGCTTTTTTATCCAAGGATTAATATTCAGGTGTATAAACATACCTGATTACGTGATTTATGCTCTCTACAAAGAAATCTTTCGTTCGGTGCCCGCCACTTTAATGGGAATAAAGTGGGGCACGGAAAACGGATGGTAATTATTGCCTTATTCAACGAGGAACAAGTCAAAGATTCCAAAGTCGCCTCAAAATTCAGAAAACGATTTTAGCTTAAGCGGCAGGTTCATTATAATTGCCTTGGTCGTCACGTGCTAATCCTAGGGCAATGCGCACAGCAGGTAACGCTCAGTTGGCTAAGAATTTCAACCATTCAAAGGCTGAACCCAGAGCCTTCCACATTTTCGTTTGGTGGACGAGCACCAAAATGTAGATGTTCAACAATTAACTATTTGAATCGATATTTATATGAAGAGTTTCCTGCATTTCTGAACGCTGAGCCTGACTCATAGGTCAAAAATTTTCCATCACTGCTCGAGATTACATAATCACTGCAAGTGTTGGGAATCGTTCCGATTTACAAGGGTTACCACGAATTTTCGCCTTGAACGCCTTAGACAATCACGACCAGGAGGCCATGTCTGCTTTCAACCTGGTCCTACGAGGTTAGAGCAACTACATTCTGCCTGAGACGTTTGGTCCCTTAAGTCAATTGTGTTTTTACCTCTAACATGTCAAATGCCTCTTGTATGGTTGACATAACCTATGATCAAAACTCTCCCAAGGTTCCAGACAACGAAAGGACGATGATGTCCTTAGCCAAAAGCTGCGTTTTCTGCTACAGCTGCACCTCATCCACAACGAGGTTTAAAATTAGCAAGGAACTCAAGATTTGGCTCTAAACCACTCGTGTGCCTTCAGCTTTTCGCAGATCTTGCTTATTTATATTCAGAAGTCAATAAAATAGTTGAACCATTAGTTTGAACCGAAGCAAAATGAGTCTGTATAAATTACAACTTAGGACTACCCTAGAGCATTGTTCCTCAATTTCGGTTATCCTGAGACGAAACGACCTGTTTCCAAAAAACGTTCAACCTGCATTTACGAGGCGGCTAGTGGGCCTTTTATCAAATTTCCTTTGTAAGGAACGTTGTAGTGTTGAACTTAAGCCTCTGTTGCTTCAGCTTCCAAAGGTAAGTTTATTATTCTTTAATGGTACTATCAACTATAACAGCTGCATTTCAGCTCCATAACTCAGGAATCAGACTCCCTACTCCCTTGGAGGACCTAAGTTGACATTCGCGGTTAACATGACAAGAACGGACCCCGGAGTAGATTGTTTTGTTGTTAAACATTCTTCTTTATGGAATTCATTGCTCGGTCATTTGCGTCTCCTAACATCGCTCTCTTAAACGAAATTGGACGACAGCTGATTGCACCAACATTTATTCATGTATAAATCCGTTATCCATCAGAGACTCGGGCGTCCGGCGTTTGCTTAGGATTTTGGTAGTTACGTCAGTAAGGTCACCGAGCCTTGGATCTCAGCTGACGGTGCCATGTAATATTGAAGCTTGTGATAACAGAAGGATGCTGGATGCTGCGACAAGTAGAACCGCGATGGATTCCTCTTTATATTTTCCCCTCCTCCATAGATCTATCTTTCATAGATTTTTCTGCTGTTTAATTACTCTATGCCGGGTATCACCGGAACGAGTTTAGTGCTTCGCAAGAATCGGAGGACAAATTTGAGATTTTCTATACTATTTCTCACGTTCGTTTTATTTAGTACGTACATGTGAAACCCTAATTGATCGCTTCATGTCTACCTTAGTATTTTTGAGCGTGGAGAATTCAAACCAAAACCGCCAGTTGTGAGAAAACTGCACCATGCAGAAAGTTAAGATCAGGCGGAGAAACCATGAAAAGCACCTATATGGACTCAACCATTTCTCTTTTGGGGAAAAAATGAAAAAATATTCTTCCGAGATCAATATGAACAAAAGATCAAGGGACGGCTGGGGCTCTGAAGGCCTGAGCCACCTTAAACAATTGATATGTGCTCTAAGAATTCAGACCAGAACCTGTGAGATAAGGCAACCCATACTACCCTTGCTTGATAGATGCGCATAAAGCTCTGGTGTGGGATAGTTGTGTGTTGGAATTTCCAAATATGCTTCACCACCCATCCCTCTAGCTTTGCACATGCCGTTGCCCTCTCAGCGCACACCCGGCGTCTACGTTGACGTTTAGAATGTCGCCGCTGTTTCTTTCTTGATTAATTAATGACGCAAGGTTATTGAAACTGCTATGTGTAGACCATTTTGTTAGCATCCTATTTAAATATAAATTACTGGTTCTAGCACCCTCTCCTATTTCACCTCAATACATCTCCGGGGCAACACCGTCCTAGGGTCCCCCACTCTGCAGTCGGCAACTCATCAGAGTGGAGCCATTTCCTAGCAAGCAGAAGTGATAAGGTCCGTGGTAGCTCACACAAGATCAGTTATAACCGATCCCCATCTCGTGCAGCGGCCCCGTAAACCAGGCGAGTTCACTAAACCAAGCGAATAATGATTTTTCCGTAACTATTCTTAGCCATTCGATAAGGTCGCTATACTCGGAGTCTGCGAGGTTATTAAAAAATGGCAGGGAAACACGTTGCAAATAAAAGCCATGCGGTGTAGTATTAACTGAGACAGGCATCTTGTAGGGAGTAAGCAGATGAAAAGTATGCCATACGTCCCCATCACTTAGGGACTCCTTTGCATTTCAAGACAACCGTCTGGACCCTGGAGTGCTCGTAAAAACGACCGCTTTCAAATTTTTCACTTTGTGATACGCGCGTCCGGTGCATTTAAATAAGAAACGATTCACAGACCGCGACTGTCGATAAGCCCCAAAAGGTTTTGTGTAATCATGAAAAAGATTGTCTTGCTTTGACTTCAAACGAGAAAGTGCCCAGCCAAGCCAAGCCAAGCCAAGCCAAGCCAAGCCAAGCCAATAACATTGCAGATTTTGATTGTACTCGAGATGTTCACGGGTGCCCACACATTCCTATTTCATGCGTGGCTTTTGTTTCCATTGTGTCACCCTCTCGCTATAAGCAGGTTGTGCTGCGCATGCTCTATGAAGTCGAAAAATATGCACATATTATTATCATTATTACTGATCTCGCATTGCAAGAGGCAGCGACAAAACACGGAGGGCAAAATGAACGTGCCATAACGGACAGAGTCACCGGTAATTTTGTGTTGACGAATACCTCTGCTTGTTAGACAAGAAAAACATCCACGGTGAGCTTGATGGAACTGCTGAGTGGCGTTTTCCACCTTACGAAGTGCATTTGCAACAATCTCAATGCCCTGAAAGTCATCTAGACAAGCGAACGCGCATGGAGTACATGTCGACGTGATGTTTCCTATCCCAGTGGAACTCATTCTCTAAGTGCCGTGAGAAGTTGAAAATGGTGAATTCGTTTTTCACGGGAATATCTCAATCGGCTAGTTACTATTGTGGGAATCTTATCGCTTATCACCAGCTTGAGGGATCCTTATGCGTTTGATTTCCCATACCTAATTCCAGGAAAATGGCTGCTACAATAATTGAACCGGAAAAAAATTAGGAGGGATGGCCCACTTAACCCGAAGATAAAACCACAACGCCCATCTTTTCAGCAGCACCTTAATTTTCCTTACATCGGTCTTCGAGGCGGAGTACAAGAAAGTTTTATCAAATCTATTTCAGGGATAATGCTGTCAATGATTAGGTAACAGGCACTTGAAGAAGAAACTCTAATTAGTCCTAGCCGAAATGAAACGACTAACAAGCAACCGTACAAAAGTACCGGTGTCTTCGGGGGACAAATCCCACGTGGTCTTGACCCATAATGAATTTTTAGCATTGAGGTTCAACAGTAGATTCTTGAGACCCATTAATCTTCTTGGGACATATCTTTACGGGTGGAAGAAGGCCAATTCCCTGATCAAGGTATTTCGGGGACAGGGATACTCAATGAAAGGCCGTTTAGATCAGCTGACGAAGTGACGTTCTCCGGCGAACATTTGCATGTCGGTTAGTAGTCTTTCAGCTTCATGGATCAAGTGATTACCAATTCCGACAGGTATGTGAGAACAGTTATCGTTAGAATGAAAATGGGAACGGTCACCCTTGATGTGCGGTGAATACGCCTGCTGGATTTTTAAGAGACTTTAATTATTACTCAGGTTCAAAGCTAATGAGCTCTTTTGACCTGGGTCTGCGGGCTGGCCCCGCAGAGCAGAGCGCTGAGCTGAAACGAGAGGGTCTGGGAGATGGGACCTCATAAATTTTGTAATGACTAGACATTGTCACCGTAGTAACGGCACCAATCTAGATGGGCGGCAAGTGGCCGAATAGATAATGCACAACTGCTCTATCATTCGTGCCCGCGTTCTGGCGGAAAGATCAGTAATTTATTCCTGGATGGATGCCTACTGCATTCCTAAAGATGGGTTATCTAGCTGGCGTTTTGATTTCCCTCAGACAGTGCCTTATTGGTAAGGAAGCTGTCTGTCAGGGGAGATCAAGGCCTTTGTTTGAAAAGCTTTCTGATGTGTCCCCTTAGTGAAAAGAGAGGGAAAATTCCAAAATATTTTTCTACTTGGTCTGATGCAAAGCCATGATACATCAGATAACCCCTACTTTTTCTTATGTCAAGGAGTACAGCCTATGGAGGCAGGAGGGCTAAGACAGGTAGATGAACCCCTGGACGATTTTGGTGGAGAAGCTCTGAGCGCAATCTGGCGCTTCGTGGTCTCTGATAAAGCCGGTGTGCTGGACTGTGTAATATTGGCTTACAAATATAGTCAACATAAAAGGACACGCAAACCTCGCATATTCGAACTAAAAGGCTGAACGCGAGAGCCCATGAAGAGACCTATAAAAACGGTTCATGCGATTCACAAAACAGTGAGTTTCGAAATCGTGCAATGAGTGCGAACAAAGGAATTTTCCAACAAACAAAATATCCATAAGACGACAAGTCAAATTTATCCGTACGACAGAGATCTCGTAAATTTTGATCCAAAAGTTATCTCTCGAAGTACAGTTCTTAGAAGCGTGTATAACCGTCCACCCTCCAGCAGCTCATACATTCGGTTTCCGTGGGCTGTTTCTCCGCGAATGCTTTTGTACCTGGGCTGTATTACTTTCATTGTGGAACTCCCGAATCACATCTGTCCAAATTTGCCAGTTGCCCACACCATTCCAAAAAATTCATCCGAATGTGAGATTTTCCACGTGTCACATCCAGCGGCCGGAGGTCCATTTTCTAAGTCACACTATCTAGATTGAGGGCTTTCGCTTTAGCTTAACAAAAGTCAAGTAACTCCTTTCATGGCCCACGCGTACGTCTATGAATTATGCCCGCAGCTTCCTGGGCTCTCTTCATATAACCGCGTCTTCATCACGAACTTCGCTACGATCGCCAAGCCTTTGAGGACTCTCCTACAGAAGACGGTCCCTGTTGTGTTATCCGACAGCGAAAGGTGTCCCTTAAAAGATATTCATTTTGGCATGTGCTCCGCACCCACCCGTTGTTCACCTATGACAGTGTCGTTATCCTGATATTGAACGCCAGCAACTATGTTATCGGGGCTGCGCTGATTCAACGCCAGCGAAACGTTTAAGAGGACATGATTGCCTACGTTTGCGGGGCTGTTCATGACCCTGGGAGAAGCTGCTGTATCACATGCAAAAATATGCTGGTTTTCACTCATGCAATCGCCATTCGGACACTTATTCACTTAGGAAAACGTTTTGAGTTCAGAGACAACATAAATTCCTCAAGAGTTTTCAGTTGGTTCGCGATCTGCAGAACCAGACTGCCCGTTGATGGAGCTGCTACAGAATCATCAGCTTGACCGCAAACGGTGGGTTTCAGTGAAATATGGAATTACAGAGGCACTGTCACTTCGCCTCACATGTGACCATTTTTACTGTCTTTTATGCGCTGCGTCCTCCGTATTGGAAATATGGTTGCTGCACCCTGGTTTCAAAAGTGGCCTGACATCCAACCGGCCGATCCAATCCCGGTCATGGTTTGCGACCGCATTATATGAGGCCTGTATTAGAAGACAGCAGCTGACGTGGCTGAATCCAGCCATCTTTCCCGGTGTAATTGGGCAGAGTGACCACAGTTGTACCTATGGAATGGTGTTCTAATCTTCCAGAATGCTATAAAGAGGTCCGCCCGGTTACTGTTTACACTGTCTTCCACCACTTATGCGACGAACTGCGTCACCCGGACCAAAGTGGACCGCGGTGGACTGTGGTACGTTGCATCCAGTGGGCTCAAATGAATCAGGATGGTGTGTACCATTGTGACTCTTGCGGTACCTGCATGCAGTTCAAACGTCCTCGAACTGTATTGTGGGTTTCCCAAGGAAAACATTCAGATTGATCTCTCGGGGCCACTGGTAATAACCTGGGCAGATAACCGCCCTGTCATTGTCGTTACCGATAACCCCACTGAAGGGTGTGAGGCAATCCCGTCGGCTAGGTGCTGGGACCGTTGTCAAAATAATTTTCTTCTGATTTTCTTTTCTTTTGGGGATACTCTGTCAGCTCCATTCGAACCAAGGCCCTCTGATCTCACTGGGGCGAGAAGACGTATCGCTGGCCTCACCAATCATGCAGCGGCTTCAATAGGCAGATTGCGACGGGCACAAACCTGCCAGCCATTAACTGCGATTGAGCAGCGGAGGCAAAGGCATTAATTTGATTGCCAACGGCTTCCCGCACCCAGAACCTAAGGACTTCTACTGGCCCATTGATTCGTTCCGTCAAAAGGTATGCCAGTATGCCGCATCGCCCCTTAAAGGAGCCATGTCTGAGCGACCAGCCGTTGACGAGGGTCACCTGCCGACTTCGTTCTGCTTGTGAACCGAACTGGTCAGCTGTGGTGCACGGCAATGGCCTCAAGCCATCCAAGTGCCTGGCTGCGCTTCAAACGGAGGCGAGAAGCGGTTGTAGTTTATTTCTCCTACTTGAATGCCTATCGAACTTATGTTGTCTCCTTCCTACTTTTTTGTTTCTCAGTATGTTGACCAGAACCAAATCGGAACACGTTTCGAGGTTCGGTAGCTTATGCCGTGAATGATTTGTTCGACCACACTTTTGCTGTTTTTCACTGGCGAACGCTGGCCTTGGGCTGAATTTGGTCCGTACATCATCATTAAGCGTCCCTCAGGCATTCATTCCTCCATGGTTTTTATGGCTTCCCTTGGTCCAGCCGACTTGTTCGTATGCATCCATTAACGTCAATGGCTCCATTTACGGACAACAGGTACTCCCTGGCCATCAACCGGCTTATTTGGGCATACTTGGAGAGGACGTGAAGGCAAGCTAGGCCCGTTAAACTTTGGAATTACAAGCCCAGATCCTGAGGGAGTTGAAAACTGTAGACGAACCTGAACGTGATAGGTACCCAACTGAAGTGCATATCATCAAAGCAGTTTCGGCACTGGCAATGGTGCGCATTGAAACATGTCTTGTGAAAACTACTGCAATGAGCCGAACCGCGTCGTGTTTTAACAAGCACTGGCGCTCTAATTGAATTACTGTGGCGGGACTTTAGGAATGCCTGCTCTGGTTTCTTATTTTCTCTTCTATTATCTAACTAAGTTGTTCTGTGGGTTATAACTCACCAAAGAGGTAAGAGTCCATTTTTTGCTTGTAATTTTTGTGCAGCGGAGTTTTTATCATGTGGCTGTTTTAGGCTCACGGGGCGTAATTGATTAGGATTTTAACCTGTCAGAATCTCAGCAATATCTAGCGTTGTATTCTGTTTCTATGGCCATTTTGTGTTTATTTGTGTTTATTGTTTAGGAGATGCTGTTCTTTTTATCAATTGCAAAGATAAACTCCCGTCGCTATATGACATCTGTTATAAATTCCCTCACGTGTTTCGGTCCATCCAGCTGCTGATTTTCATGGCCCATATTTACGGAGTCCCTGGGTTGATTGCCATTCATACCTCACCTGACCGAAACGCTGTGTTGTTTCCAGTTTTTCTTCCGGGTGTAATGTCCACAAAAATGTTTTTGTTCGTATGTTATTGTAATTAACGCTCTTGACCCCACTCACTGTTTCTTCATTTTTGGCAATCCTCGCTGGAAGAAGTGGCCTTTCGGTGCACACCTTTTGGGGCCCATTGACTGTACGCTAGCTTCGCATTTCGTTAAAAAAATGTGGCGTATACAAAGAAGTTTTTAAAGGCGCTAGTGAGCGAAAAATGTAGGAATTTATTATGGATTGGCGCTATACGGCCATTCAAAGAAGGGCCATTTGCGTTTCGGGATTTCTGGAGGCAGGTCTAACGCCGGGAAACATTTGACGCAATGGGCAAATGCTTCGATAATAATGAGTCGCTATACACACATCTACGTATGTTTATATATCCTATGTACATATGCGTGTATATGCATACATATGTATATACGTATACATGTATATATTTGCGTATATATGACCGGCTTGGAAGTAAGTGGTGTCAGCACATCGGTAGGAACCAGGGACAAGAATGCAAAACAATAAATAAGCGGGAAAAGTTTTCATGTTGTCATGCTACAAATTTGTGACGAAGAAAACTTTACTTATTGTGAATGATATAATATTAATAACACAGCGTTGTTGGTAGATGTAATGCGCCAACGTTTCGACTACCGTGGGTAGTCTTTCTCAAGGCGAGTTTTACAATCAAATTGGCATGTGAACGTTCCCTCAGTCATTTGATTGTAAAACTTGCCTTGAGAAAGACTACCCACGGTAGTCGAAACGTTGGCGCATTACATCTACCAACAACGCTGTGTTATTAATATTATATCATTCACAATAAAAACCAATACATGGCGCATCGATTTTTCGATACACTTCTTACGTCGTTTGGTCCGGATAAAACTTTACTTACTTTTACGAGGCACGATTTCTACAGACAGAACGTCTAACATTCGCTACGTGGACTTCCATTCTGAGCTACTATTGGGAGGATGGACAACTAACAAGCACCAAAATCGGCACCCGCTTCTTTTTTGTGACGTGCTTCACGCTTGAGTGTAGTGCAAGTGGCATGCTCCATTGCCACTGAGATGACTTCCTAGGATGGGGGGGGAGAGGGAACTGGCAACCGTGATGGAATCTTGGAGTGGTCCCAGTGAATCACGTGCGATAACGAGCGGGCGACATTAAGTTGGTACTTATTGCCTTTGTGCTTCTACGTCTAGTTATAGCCTGACCTCTGCTTCATTTCTTTCGACTTTTTTTACCGCGCGTACACAACTTGCACACAGGTAGACATTGAGCAGGCATACACAATATCTGTCCAAGACATGGAAGGCAATATAGAGCGATTATCTCTGTCAGGATGTTTATCTGCAGGCAGCACTGTTGTACTCCTCTTCATTGTCATTTATGACATGTTGGATACATGTATGTAGCGGAAGGAACATGCCGCATAGCCACCGGTGTCCTTTCCACGATAAGAGATGAATCGGCAACGTGGCCTGAAACCTGGATTGGCACAAAACCCTCTAAGACCACAATAGGTCACATGCAGTCACGAGCAGTACGACAGCGAGTTGTCGACTACCACCAAGGTGTCCGGGGAGTTTGTGAAAGTTGTTCTAGCATTCGCAGTTCGTCGTGACATTTCCAGCACATCCGTCAGCTGTAATCGAGCTCCTGAGGTACGCAAAGCTACTGGCTCCAACTGATCACAAAGGTAAGTGCAAGCCAGACCCAAATGCCGTACCGACTTACATTAATCCTCAGGCAGTCCGCCGTCACAACGGGACTGCACCCTGAAGTGACTTGACGGCTTGCGTGCTTCCATGACTCATAGGTTGGCATATCTCAAGCTGGAGATCCAATCACGCCTGGAAGGTCAATGGATAAAGGCTTGACGAAGTAGTCTCCTGGTCCTCCCAGCAGGGAGTTGATCTGCATTTGCATCTCATTCAGAAAACCGAGTAGAAGAATAACTGGTCCAAGTAGATGAGCCTCCACTGAGCCATACTCTGCTGTCTTACGGTCAGGTTCTTGTCGGAACCAAAGGCTTCGGTTAAGAACCCTAATCGTTCTCCTGCTTAACGGCTGGACTCCCTAGCAGCGCCGGTCTAACAATACACGCCTGCCAATAATTCCATACTGCATCGGTCGTCCCGCGGCGTATTCAGGACCGCGCTGTCCATTGCATCGAGCGCAGGTGGGGTGGGTAGTGATAAATATGCTACCGCTCGCACTTCCGTCTCTGTGATTCAGCGTGTCTCTTCTGTCTCCAACGCAATATCTGGTCGCTTCGCCTACCCATAGTGTCCCCATTAATAACGCGCCCGATACTTGCAACTTTTCATCGTGAAATAGTGTAGTAGGTGATTTTCAGTCTTCTAACTCACATTTTCTCAAGCCCCGCCAGGCTCTGAATCTCGGTTCCTTCAATGTGTGCGGTTTCATGCAGGCTGACCAACAGGCATGTTTAGCTCTGACAGTGGACTCACTTTTGATTGAAGTCTGCTGCGTGAGTGTCCCATCTCCATTCCTGTTCAACTTCGTCATGGACGCGGTGATGGGACATGCTTTAGGAGGTCTCCGGGATGTAGGAGTGGAACTGGGAGGTGAAGGGAACCTAAGCGACCTAGATTAGGCAGACGACGTCGTGCGTCTGTTCCAGTCTGCGGACCGTGCATAATGCGCACTAGATAGACTGTCGTGATCGGTTGCTCGTTTTGGTATGTGCTTTGCACCTTCAAAATGCGAAGTGCTGTTACAGGACTGGACGACAATAGTGCCGAACTTGATACTGAATGGAGAGGAAATAACAATGGTGGACCTTTTCACCAACGATGGTAGCCCGGCAGTGGGGGTAAACACGCGTATATCCAAGGCTCGTGAAGCGTACGCTGGATTGAAGCACTTGTGGCGTCGGCCTGATATTTCTGTGAATTTGGAAGGTCGTGCGTACTGTGCCTCAGTGCGCACGATGTGGTAGACGAATGTTCGCCATACGCAGCACGGAACTCCACCTGCGTAGTCTACCAAGCTTCATGCGCTGAGATAAGGTATTCTCAGAACTGGCATTTAATGCTAGACTCCTAACTTCTGCGGCACTTACCCGACCACTCCATCTCGTGCTCGCGATACTACGTGAACATCAGTTCATCATCATCACCATCATTCGGCGTTAAACAGCAAGACAAGCCTCACTGACCGCCGCCTTTCCCCAGAGTCATACGTTTATATAAAAAAGGTGAATATCGAGAGGGGAACAGGGAGTGGACCTACAGAGACGGGAAAGATAAGAAGCTGCTGCAGCCAACACACGGAGCACAGCCTAACCGTACGAACGCGCTCTGTAAATCATTGGTTCGATAAAAAATGACAGCACGATCGCCACTGTTCACGGTTCATTGCCATATCTTTCAGTGTCTCCAGCCAGCTATTTGACGAGTTTTTCGGACCCCAACCACGAAGGCGTGAGACACCCACCTTACCTTAGTTCGCTGTACATTTTCTTATCCCGCGCTGCCACGTCATCAGTTGTCGAAAACCAAGCGACGGAAACTCCCACGCACATACTTCATGTCTCACAACCATAGAACAGAACGGAGTACACTACGGCACAGCACACATGACCTTTCAACTTCAACGATATGTTAGGCCGACGCCACATGCTTCAGTCCAGCGTACGCCGCTCCCCCCACTACTCCCGTGGTGCCGTCTTTCGACATGCAACTGCCAAAGTAATTGAAACAGTCCACAGTCGGTCGTCTCGCTCCATCTTGTATCAAGTTCGGGGCTACTGTAGTCGAGTCCTGTAAAAGTACTTTACACTATGGTGCAAAGCGCATTTCAGACCGAGCTACAGGCCTTTCGTAATTATCTTGCTCACTGTGCCCATGTTCCGTACTTTCTAAGAGGCATACTAAGTGGTTCATCTTATGTAGATTACAGCCCCTCCCTGTGTCCCGCTTCGATGGCAACAACTTAGTGACCCGAAGGGTTCTCGATTTTCTTGTGCATGACGATGTTAAAGTGGTCGTTCCGAAATGAAAATGTCAGAAGGTCCAGAATATCGGCTTCGTTCTTTTAAATGTTAGAGTATAGAAATGAAATAAGAACGTGCACGTAATTAGAAATGCCTCTTACAAACGAGGACATAGCAACATCTACCCGCAACCCCTTCTACGTTCACAGTCCTAACCCGTCTCAAAATGTTCATCTCACGGCCAGGTGCTTTGGTAGCATTAACCGATGGCAGACATTCCACACACCGTTGCGGTCACAACGCATACGTCTATTAATCAGTCTTCTGAGACGTCACTTTCACAATCACCAATGGCTGATTACATGCTGCCCACCTATCACCCCGCCACCCAATCAGCCGTCGGCATGTTATTATAAGGTTTACCGAATCACATCTGTCCATTGCGTTGGGCAAACAATAGCAACGATGTTTGCTCGTATTTCAACCTCTTATACTAGTATAAGTTGTAAATTTCTGGCTAAAGTGAAATCCAGTTCCTGTGCATGTCCGTTATTTTCATTGGGAATCAGAGAATCGAGGACAATACAAAGGTTTACTCACTGATAAACGGATAGGATTCCCTCACCCAAGACCGTCTGAAACGCGCTGTCAGTTGGGAGCATCTAGAGAGAGAGGTTCAGGATGACTAGCCGTTTCAGAACTTGCGAAACACCCACCCGGACCATAATAAGATGTTTGGCGACCTAGTCTGACGAAATGCTGGTTGAGCCACTGTGGGACCTCAACATATCCCACCGTCAGCAGCCATTTTGCAGGAGGAAAAGCAAGTTCCGAGATCGGACAAACTGAATCATACGCGTGATCCTACAGTGGTCTATTTCATCCGAAAGAGTTTTATTTCCCCTCATGCGAATAACATCTCTGGTGTGTCGTGGTTTTGTAACTGGACTACCGTTCGAGAGCTAAATTTTTCAAACGACCATATGTCAGCAAAAGTAAAAAAAGCAGAATCATCGCGAATGCACGACCGACACTGACCGTGCCTTTTAGCCGAGTCGCCTTAGTTCTTTAATCGTCTCTTTGGGAAATCCCATGGATTCCAACCCCATAATGCAACTCGATATACACGGAACAGACTATTGAGTAAGATGTTCATGCCCACTTTGATCGATCTGCATCGTAGAGCAGTGTTTACGGAGAGATTCGATATATGGGCGCGCGTGGTACATCCACCAATCATTAATCTGTTTTCCGTGCCTGTTTGGCTTACTGAGTTCTTTACTCTACGCCTAACATCAAACTTCCTAACGAAATTTTTCGCTGCCGTGCGACACCAGCGTTTAAACTTCTACAATCTCCGCATATTTGTCCCCAACGGCTATACTTCTGAGTCTTATATCAGAACTGATTTTATCGACCTTTAGTCGGTTAGCGGATTTTGCGCTGACGAAACTTTTGAAACTGATGAGAGCCAGTCAGTCACCCTTATATGCGAAGGTATCTGATGCAGTTTAGAGCCACCTGGTGAGATTTAATTGTCCAAACGACAAAGCTCATCTACTTCGCCCAAATGCTGCCCCGTACTAACGAGCCTCGACTTTAGATCGGTCCTGTTCTCCACTTCAGAGGTCCGAAACGGATCACAAACAGGAACTGTTGTTTGGATGGTTGAGCAGGGCTTATAACTTCATTCAAAAACACGATATCCCCCGGCGTATTCGGGGTCAGATAATTTAGTATCTGGGGCAGTATTCCTGTCATTATCCTCATATGAAGATGATCTCCATAGTTTTTTCTATTACAAAGTTGTAGTAGGGGTGGGGATAGAGAGAACAACCCTAACAGGCACCACTTCTCGTAGTTAACTCAAGTAAACCATCACTGTAAGCTGTTCGAATCGAACGACTGAATTTTTTTCAGTGAGAAAGCACTAAATGAGTCGGATGAAGCTTTGAGGTCAGGTAAGACAAAAACCATGGGTCCGCGGAAGGTGTCTGTGCTGTGTCACCTGTCGTGCAGGGATGTGGTCTATGCGGCCTCCACTTGATCGGGAACCGGCCTGATTCTCGCGCACGTTTTTCGCAAGTATCAGGTAGTCGGCGAAAGAATGCCTGTGAGCAGCTTGGATGCAATACTTACCGAGTTAACATCCGTAGAACAGCTCGTTGTCAAGCCCGTCCTGGAAAAATTATGTGGTCCTGTGCCACTGGAATCTTCAGATTTAGGGTTACCAGTCCCCCCCTCCCCCCCCTCGTGTAATAGGCGCCATATGCTGTGGCATGCTGCCGTCAATTCACTCATGCATGGTGCACATTTTCAAGGGAGGACACGTCACCTTTCTTGTGAAGCGGCGCAGTCTGATTCAAAGCAACTAGGTTTTTTCCTCCTTTCTGATTGACCTCCCTTTCGTTAACCTCAATTGCGAAACTGCATTTGTAATAGCTGACGGTGATAATCCATTTGATCCAGCGGCCTTATGCCTTTTTAGGAAAACCTGTTTGCCTAATGACCTGCACTTTTGATGCCTACCTTTATACGATCATTTTTTGCGGAAGGATAAGTCAGCTTCTTGGATGTTTCTGATCACAGTCGACCATCCATTGCGAACTGTGGCAAGGTTTGCACATCTCGAAGTCCAGTTGTTGCATCAGTCACACTCCAAAAGCCGAATGAAGGCCGAAGCGATCCAGGTCCACCTTAACAGTGCTAACCCATGTCTCCATTTGACCATTGAGGCGACATTTGTAGCATAACTAAGGTGATGACAGGCTCCGCTAATTTCGTTTTGAATCGGCAGAGAGCGTGATTGAGTCACTGGGTGGTGTTTGAAGGAACGACAAGGGCCGTTCGATGTTCATTCAATGGTAACGCTCGAAGGCGCTTGATATACTATCGTACCACCTAATTTTCCGGCATATAACGAAACCACCAATAGTCGAGACTCCCCAGCTATTTTATATCGTCTACCATTATTGGCCAAGTTCCGAAGTTTCGCCATTGACATGAATTCACTATGATGGGTCCCACGAAGTCGCGATGAATTTCGTTTTCGGAATTCAGCAACAGCCATGGTTTCGTATGCAGTTTGGTTTAGGATAAGGTGCACAGATGCAGGATTCTCCCAGAAGAACAGGGTCGTCAGCGACCCCGAATTCAGGAATCTAACAATCATGGCTAAGTTTTATTACTCCGAAGTTCCCCAGGGCGCGCCCTATTACTCAGCCCTTTGTATAGTTGGTTAGATCATCATCGGTCAGCGTTAAACAGCAAGACAAGCCTCACTGACCGCTGCCTTTCCTCAGAGTTACACGTTTCTTTAAAAAGAGTGAATATCCAAAGGGGAACAGGGAGTGAACCTACAGAGACGGGAAAGATAAGAAGCTGCTGCAGCCAACACACGGAGCACAGCGCTTTGTGAATCATTGGTTCGTTAAAAAATGACAGCACGATCGCCACTGTTCACGGTTCATTGCCATATCCTTCAGTGTCTCCAGCCAGCAAGTCGACGAGTCTTTCGGACCCCAACCA
>LUCM01004030.1:7613-18105 GCA_008360955.1 Fasciolopsis buskii
ATCTATGTAAAAAATTGATCTTGCCTTGCGCATGCATCTCACAATCGAGAATATATACATTATCACAGGGTATTTATTTCTTTCCGTTTCTTCCAAGCTATGGAACAACATTTCTATTAACATTCGCTGCATAGGGGACCAAGTTAATTTAAAAGCCGCCTAAATGCTTACCTAAGCGTTACCAAATTCCTTTCAATGAGAAACATCCATATCTCGGAAGAGTTTGCTTTCAAGACTGCCATTGATTTGTAAAAACCCACAATGGCTCTTTTCATCTACCCACATTTCGCATGATGAACCATAGACTAGGTATTAGCAATTATAGTGACAAAACGGTACCGCGAATAAGAACGGAGATTCCCGTCTTATTTATGTTCATTTCCTTTGACTACAAAAACCATTAGGCAATGTAAGACCCAAGGCCTCCATCCTCCTCTAGATTTTACCCATTTATAGTCCCCGCCCATCGTTTCCTCCGCTCGTTTTAGCCAGGTTTGCCAATTTTTTATTTGTCACCCATCATTCGTTGAGTTTATTTCTCGAGCAATAACTTGAACGGGCGTTATACGAACTTATTTAATTTTGAGCACTTCGGCCACATCTTGGTATTTGCCACTGTTCTCCAACCGAATTTTACGCCTGCGATGCGCATTATTGTTGTTTCTAAACGGCGAGCAATTTGATAAGCATTACTTATATTTACTTACTGATAGCCACGTGTAATCTTAGCCGGTCGGTTTTTTGCCTCCATCTTTTAGATATGCCACCCGATGTCTCCTGCTTTAGCCTTTTGGCGTCTGATCGTGCAATCCAGCTTGCCTCCCAAAGCTTTCAGAAATATCATATAAAAAGATTTAGTGTTTCCTCTCAACTGGGGAGCAGCTACCACTCTGGTCCCAGCCGAAACCCACCTTTCTAAGGCGCGGCCACAATGGGCGCGGCTGAAATGTACATGGTGTGCCAAAATACGTCAACAGGCGGCGTGGCCCAAACTCTCAGGAATGGAAAAACCAGGTCGGTAGGAAGTGCTCCGAGAACACGGTTAATTATCCGCTTGGACACCGAATAGGATATCGCAATAATAAAACCTGGTGCTATGTAGTTGATTATGGTCGCGGCCATCATCAGTTACTGAAATTGAACACTTTGGGGCCCCAATGGCAAACCGTAGTGACCGGATCAAAGCATTGCTCGGCTGTTAAACTTCGGAGCAACTACGGCCAACTGGGTATACTCTTGATCAGATTGAGATCGACGAGTTCAAAGGCAGCGGGCTATGCACCACGGGATTACTTAACTCACATGATTGTCATCAAGTCAAACGTGTTAGTCCGTTTGGACCTAGGCAGCGGAGCGGGCCGAAGAAAATAATGATAGTCAGTGAGACAAAAACGTCAATTGAGTGACCAGTGAGCAACAGGTATTGACAGTGGGGGATTTACAGTCGGTGGCCGTCAAAATTTCCACTGTTATCAGAGAACTCCTGACAATGAGGCCGCCCAGAAATTTATCCGTGAGCATCAAACGCTGGCACCACAGCTGTTGTTCCAGTGAGAGAAACTGATTGAGGGTTTCTGGTTTTTATTCCGGAAGCGCTTCAGTTTCTGATGCGGATGCTGTGAACCAGAAACCCATACTTCATTTGCACCCTGCTGGGATTGCCGGTGTTCGGGCCGTCCAGCCATGCTAACTAAGAAGCTAAATCGGTGATTTTCATGTCAACCGCGGACTTTGGGTCAACAAAACAGTCAGCGAAGTAGATTTTGCGGATATGCCGTCGTTAGACAAGGGGAAGTCAGCGTAGTACGTGAGAGCCATTGCTAGTGTCGGGTCAGGTAATCAGTTTGTGGACGGCTGGTTTGTAATTCCTCCATGATGGAAAGAAGGACTTATGACAGTGCCTGGCGACTGTGAGTCCGCCCTTACGAGGCTAGACCGTTAGCAGGGTAAGTTGGCAAAGGAAGAACACATGGGCATAAAGTACACGCAATCCATAAGAAAGAGCATCAAAAGGGATGCAGTACAGCGGGTCCAGCATATCAAGTTGGACGTGACTAAAATTTCCCGTGGTATCCGCATAATCACAGGGCCCGTAAATACAAACAAGCCAGAGGAAATGCATGCAGCCCTGGACCGTGCTACAAAGCACCGTGAAGGACGGCTAAAGGACAATATTTTAGTGCTCATGCGCGTTGAAAATCCTGATGGGAATGCTGCCGCGCTTTCATAAGGAACGAATAGCCGCTTTAGTCGACGCGAAAAAGGATGTTCATGTGGATGAAAGGGCTTCAAAGCGACGGGGAGGCTCAGTTTTACGTGGTGGCCACAAAACGGCCCGTCACTGGAGCCATATTAGTGGCGGATGACCCGGCATAGTCATGCAGTGTGGTCTTCCCTACTTTTTCCAACTGCGCTTTAAGCAAAATCCGCATTAGTCGGGAAGAAGCAGTGTCAGAAGCTATAATGACCAGATTTTACGTTGACCATGGCCTAACGTCTTTATCTACCGACGTCTAGGCAACCCTGCCGTTGAGGAATATCAGTGGATTTCTTTAGCTGAGAGGATTCAGACTTGGGAAGTGAACCCCTCGGTTCTCCAGTACTGCGATTCTGGCGCTGATATGGAGCCATTGCCGTCTTCTAGGGAGGCAACTGAAATGGCACTAGGAATATCATGGGAAACGATTGGCAGTGGGTGTGACTTCCATTTTGAGCCAGCTCATAAACTGGCCACTAAGCGAGGTATTCATTGGAACGCGTCCACTGTTTGACCTATGGGGACCAGTTACTCCGTTGTGCTTCCCAGTGAGTCAGCGGCCTCGTAGAATGTGAACTTGTGGTGTGGGTTTGGACCACCCCCTAGACCAGAAGGATGCTACCTTTGGATGTCTGCGTCAAGCCCATGAAGAAAGTTTGGGTGAACAGTCTGCCGAGAAGTCTTTTAAAGAAACAGGATGACTATGGTTCTACGGATTTTCATGTTTTGCGAGGCACTAGGGAACGAATGTGGTGCTGTGGCACGTGAGTGGCAAAGATCCGTAAAACAAACAACACACGTCGTCCAGTTATTCAACTATAAAAAACAACCACAACTTGGCTAAAGCTCTTGGCGGAGGCGCTCAGGTTCAGGTTTGAGAAGATAGTAAGGGTGATTCTAACTAATGCCTTCTGAGGTGTGCGGTAATGGAAAAACTCCAACATTGTTTCTTAATACATATTTACCACACCGTCGGGTTTATACATTTGTGGAAACACATAAGTAGATGAGAACTGTAACAACTGCACACTTGCGCCAACAATGTCACCCTGATTGTTGGTGGGGCAGGTGGGCTCTGGTGCCAAGCTCGACGCTCACAACCCTATGGCATCTCCACGCCTGCATTTCCACTCTTAGACCTCGAGGACTCCTACAGCAAACCGGCTCAAAGTTACTGCTGAAGGCATTTTTGGCTAAGCAGCAGCACACTTATAACGCAGCTCACTCGTGCTACAAGCTTCCGATGCAGGCACATGTTGGTCCCGTTAAATTCTACTTTAACCACATTTGGTGATCTCAAATGGGACTCATCAGATGGCCAGTGTCATTATTTGGCCATTGGGGATAACCGACCATGGAAAACATATTTTAGACTGCATCGTTCGACGACCGGTAAGCGACCTACGGGGCAAACAAAGCCATGTCCTCCTCACATCGAAATCTGGCGAAACCTATTCTTCCTCAGCCCGAGGACTACTGCATATAGGGGCCAAATTTGATGCCCCCATGCTGGCACTGATGGCTGAACCCACCTCTTGGCTGTTTGTGGCCAGGAAAGACTAATAGCTGAAGGCAGACCTATTCTTCCACGAACCTTCGCACGACTTCCGAAAGGGCGCTCTATCATGTTTGCAGAACAAAACCGGTGGAAATAGATGTTGATGCGGTTGCAAGCACATTTCAATGAAACCTCTGCACATCCAAAATTGGAAGGAAATTCATCAAGCGGTAGCTTGCTGCCGTAATTCCCGCTTGTTCAGTTTCATGTGTAATCTTCCATTAACTGCGCAAAACGGTGCAGCAGGGTCAACCGTCTTGCGCTCTACGGGAAATATGTCAATCCGGCCAAGACAAATCTGAAAAGGGCCACGGTATTTACATATCACACTTAATGACTCTCCCCCTAACCAAAAACGCCCCTGACGCCCCTCTTCGATGCGCTGCGGCTAGCCAGTCAATCGACAACATAAACCTTAATCATCATACAGTTCCTTAGCAGTTAAATCAACCGTACGCATTTGCCCAATGGGTTCGGACGAAGCCCAGCCTAGAATCCCGAAGGAAGCCCCGTTGGTGCTTGCAAACAGCCACACCATTGTCCTGCAACGTTACTTTGACCCTCACGTATTTCCGGCTTCACGGAGGCCAGTGATTATCAGCCCTACTTTCAAGAGGGATGATTGCAGCCACACAGGCAACCGTAGGCCCAGCATCCTAGCCAGAATCCCAAACAGGTACTTGAGCGCATCTTGAAGTGACTCATACTGACCCACATGTGCCATAACGATCTTATATCCGGTAGTCGGTTGGCTTCCCTCCAGGCAAATCACACGTCGCAACCTTGCTCTGCTCCGCGGAGCACCTGAGCCAAACTTATGACGGTGGATTGGGTTTGCACACCATTTTCATCGAAACATTCAATTGGTTTCCTCACATTCCTGTTCTTCAAGATCAAGAATCTTTTGGTTTATGTGGCCAGACACTCACACCTCTCGGTAGCTTCTTCATGGAAAGGACCTTTGTCTCTGCTATGCACACAGGGTTCCCACTGAATACTGTAATTAGCCATTTGTTATCACCAATACGTTTGACTCACCTCACGAGGCACACCCCACTGCACACAGAGATTTATGCCGATGAAGCCACGGTCCGAGAATGTGGAAAAGCATCCTGCGATAAGTAGGGCTATGTCCTGGTCGGTCGGTTACAACTGAACCAATAGCGATGACAAATTCTCAGGCTCGTCGATCGAAAATGCCCAGGTTCGGTTGCTCAGGTCGAACTCAGGTAGTATGACAATGTCAAGCATGGCATACCAAGTCCCGTTTCTTACCACATGATCAGTAGGTAGCCGCCATGTCCGCCCATCGCGTTATCAGCACGAAAAGACAGATTCCTACTGTTTCCAAGGCGGAATTTTTAGCGTCATGGGTTTCATATCCGGTCCGTACTCCGGTATGGCGGCTTACTTGTGGATTCTGAACCTATAGGAGATCAAAGGTTGCTGGACTGCGTCCAGGGAAGACCCAGGCAACTGGTCCGTTGTGTCACAAAAATGCCATAATCATAGCCAACGATGCTTTCAAATTTTCGCAAATTGTTGGCCGCTCGCTTTCGATGTTAATTGTGTTATCGCCGGAATAACAGACGAACCCAAATGTCTGAGCCTTGAGCATTTCAAAAATTTCCGGTATCGGCCTAGAACTATTGTTGACAAAATACTTCTCAATGAAACATTCTGCCGGAAACGTTGACCGATTTCTGAAGCAAAGGTACCCCAAGACTGCGGTTAGGTTTGTTCCTGAGACTAAAATTGGACCCACATTCTCGGACAGACAATTGCCGATCTCCACTGAAGCGCTTAATGTGCTATTTTAAGAAGTTGAAATACATAGTCAGACGTACGTTCGATATTTTTTATTAAAACTGTTGTTTGATGCTTTCATATTCATTAAATCTTGCTTCCGTTCAGCACTTCAGCTTACCATTTTACCGACTTCTTTTCGCCGCACGCTGTGTTGTTCTGCAAAACAAGCCCAAAAAGCTCATGATCAACGTACACGATGACGCATGCTTCATGCTGGCGGTCGTCCTCTGTTTACCAGTTCTTAATATTTCAGTTTGAAGGCTTCTACCGGAAATCAGGTAGTACAGACCCGGGGATCGCTGGGGCATTCTCCATGACTTCGAAACATGTTGCTGGCAGAAAATTCCGAGATCGCATGCCACTATGCTTCTTTTCGTCTTTTGGGCGCTGCTGCGGGGTTGCATTGTCACTCCTTGTCTTGCCGTAAACTGGCTAATAATTTTGAGATCGTCTTTAGTAAGATGCCCTCCGTCTGTTTTGAGCTATCACTGCAGCGTTAACAAGAAGCTTGAATCAAGATGATGCACGTGTTGATTCAACTCACGTGAGTCTAGCGGCGCAGACCAAAGCAGTTTTAAGAACCACGCGTCCGCTGCGTTCGCCTGTACGGCACAAGAAAATAGAAATACCTCACATGGTCGAACATCATCATGTTCCTGCCCGATGGCTTATACTTGGCTTTTCAGCAGTGAACAAGCAGACTGAGGTGAAAGATATGAACATCTGTAGACAGCACGTCGGCCCGGATGCTGGATGGGTAAAAAGCCAAATTTTCGCCCGTGCGGGGAGAGTTGCGTCGGAGCTTTTGTTTTAAACCCGCTTGACCTTGTTGGCCGCTGGTTGGGGTTCGTCATTAAGATGAAGGGCTTTAATATTTCGGCGGCTAAACTGGGTCGTTCGACGCTTAAGAAGTTAGAAGATGAGCACAAAAAGAAAGTAAGTTATGAATGCCACAAGTACTTATCTGCCACAGGAGGAAGAGGAACACACAAAGCAGGTATTCCAGGAGTTCGTCGCGACTTTCGAGGGTGGCTCCAAGCCTCGCACTTGGGTAAGAGGAGGCGTCGTGAAAACTGGTGCGGAAGGTAATTTTCAGCTGATACTGGGTAACACATGTACCAGGGACTGAAGTAGAAACTGCATCGAGTGGGCGGATCTACAAGCCAGTGTCGAAATATGATGAGAAACAACCGAAGCAAGAAGCACCGCCACCGGAACAGAAGAAAACCCCTTCTGAGAAGCCGGTTAGTGCATTGTCAGCAACACATTGATCTTTTCCAGCCCGGATTAAGCAAGAAAAAACAGGAGCAGAAAAAGTCGAAATTGGAACAGTTCAAAGAAGAACTGAAGTTGTAAGTTCTTCGCTTAATTACTTAAGGCCCTGTCAGAATTCAACAACAACGGGAACAGCGACACGCTATGAGACAGGGGAAGAATGCTCCCGCACCGACTATTACGCACTCGGAGCTTGATCTCTCAGAAGTTAGCCGTGGGAGAGAGTATCGAACTAGCAACATTGGAATGGCTCAACACAGCGGCCCGGGAACCGGAATATTAGGTGCGGCAACCAACACTGGATTTTACCCTAGGAGAGGAGCGCGGGACCGCAGAGATGGTAATTGACTTATTCTGGTTCATTCGCCACTCCGACACTAGATTATCCGTATGACGTTGACGAAAACCAGTCCACAACTAATCTGTTCTTGGGCAATCTTAATCCTAAGGTGAATTATTTCAGTTATTCCTAACTTTCCAAAGATGACCGAGCAGCAGCTGTGCGAGGCGTTCGGCCGTTATGGTCCTTTGGCGAGCGTGAAGATAATGTGGCCACGGACTGAAGAAGAGCGCTCACGGGGGAAAAATTGTGGATTTGTTGCCTTCATGAACCGCAAAGATGGAGAGCGTGCCCTGGAGAACATTAGAGGCAAGATTCTCACGGTTATTCTATGCATCGAGGGTTTACTTTTGGTTCTGTTCAATCTGAAGTCTCCCATAAGTTCCAGCTCCCCATGTCTTGTTTGAACTGTATTCAAAACTGCATTAAGGTGTATTAAGGTTTACTTAGTACTTGTATACTTAAGAGTACCCGGATACAATTTTTCATCAAAGTCATGGCTAACACAGAAAACGATAGGTAAGGACGAAATATTGCGGTGCCCACCACACGCTTCACGTCATGAATTATCAGTAAACTTCTGTTTTACCTGTGGGCTTTTTACTACCCGTTTGTGCTAACCAAACTAAAGAGTTGACCCAGGGGACTTCCCCAGTGCATTGACCAGATAGTTTTAACCTATAAGAAAGCAGAACGGTTTGGATTTCTCCTAACCCGGTGGCTAGTTACTCGGCCGTTTATACATATACATATATATATGCGTATGTATACATATACATGCATTTGTATATTGCATGTGTATGCATAATATACCAGCTTGAAAACAAGCATGGTGCCAGTCCAACTTGTAAATCGACGTACACGGAAGGGACAAGCCATAACAACGGATTTCTGTTTTCGCAGTGCACATCTCGTGATTTTTGTTGTTGTCCTCGAGTCATTTTCAAGGGGAATGAGTTCTGCAGACAGGCCACTCACTTTGGTTTTGAGCCATATCTCTCAGCATTCAACCAACAATGATCCCCATGTCTTGGGCCTCAATCAGGAAGGCGGGAAGCACCAATCAAGGTCGAAATTGAAGGTAACTTCTTCATATCTCTACGCTGAGTCATAGACTGACCGCCAAGTCGCTTCTCCCAGCCTTTCTCAGCGCGTGCAAAAAGAGCACGAAAAAGTAAGCGATGGGCAGACATACGCAATATGTCTAAGCCACCGAAGACAACAGCGATTTTCTCAGTCAGGGGCCACTGTCTGCAACCAACGCACGGCGACGCATCTCACCCGATGCAGCTCACCCGATGTTCCCACCAGACACGAATAATGCTTTAGAAACATCTAACGTCAAAAAACCGAATGTTGCCAGGCGTCACGAACGCGGATTAGCAAGTTCTCGCAACCGCAAAATAGAACACTACACCTCCTTGAGGGGAAGCTAGATGTCATGGCGGCGCCACGAGTGTCGTAGTTTCGCGAAAGCAGTTCTGGCTTTTGTAATTCGTGATGTGGTCTCTTCCCCAGAATGTGATGGGGCTCCCGAACTGTTTGAAGCTACTGACTTTCTCTAACCGATCACCACAAAGGGTGAGTTCAGGCGCATGCTCCTGCCAATTTTGAAGAAGTGCCTTGCATTTTGAAAGTGCAAAGGATGTATCGTTTCTGGCTACCTCAGTTGCCAAGCCGTCTAACGCGCGTTGAACTGCCTGTGCATCGTCACTCGGTATATTCTAAATCAAAGATTTCTCTGGAATGGATTCAGCTTGACCGTCCAGAAGATCAGACGGAGCGTTCGGTAAGAACACTGACAGTTGAATATAAATGGGGATGTAGGACATCCTTGCCGTACCCCGCTGGAGACGACAAGATGGCGAAAGCTGGTCATAAGCCATAACCCAGCTTGACTTCTGACGATACAACTCTTTAAGGATCAGCACATACTTCTCAGGTATTCCTTTTCACAACACAGTGCTATAGTGCAGGCCTGTGAACAGAGTCAAAGGCTGCACGAATGGCATTTTGAAAGTAAAACAGTGCCCCAACAGCTGTCGGGGTGTGAGGGTTTGACCGGCCCGTTCCCGGTCGCCACGAAACCCAGTCCGTTCCTCACGAGCTTATCCCTCGCGCGCGCTGTACAACCTGCGAAGAATGACGGACGAAAGCAGCTTTGACGCTGTTGGAGCTAGGCTAATACCCCTATGGTTAGCGCAATCATCGCGCAAGCTCCTTTTGAACATGGGGGCAAGGATAAACTCCCCCCACGAGTTCCGGATCTGGGGGAACGAAATTTCAAGTCCCCTGACCACTTTCATCTCTCTATTTCGAAGTAGGGTTAGCGAAAGGCTTAATGATGTCCTAATGGTGGGATTTTTTTGAGGATCACTTCAGTTAGTGGGTCTGTTGTGACAGGCCACCGGACACTAGTCAGAATGGCTGCGGAATGTGCTGGCTCGGAGGGCTGATTAAACCATCTGAAAGTGCCCCGCCCAGCATACAAGACGCCACTGCAGGTTGTGGATAGGCGAACCATCAGCTTCACAGATCGTTTCGCTCACAACTAGTGCTTTCCCACTAGTAGCTCGGATAAGATGGACCAGCTTGTGAGAATTTCCGATGGCGGCAGCACGTTCCATCCCCAAAGCTCGTTGTGATCACCACATCTCGCGATCCCTCCGCAAACTTACACTGAGTTCACGTCTTAGTCACACTTGCTATCAGCTGAGCTGGACTAGCGTGCGTTAAGAAGATTCAGAGATTTAGCAGAAATCCAGCCACTACGTGAACGGTCAGGCCAAAACTAATTAAGCCAGCAGGATGTAAGGCATACCTAATAAGCGAACAATGCCCAATCTCTGCCTCTTCTGCCTACCCATAGTGTCCCCACTGATGACACACTCCATACTCGCAACGGTTTATTGTCAAGTAGTGTAGTAGGTGATTCCTAGTCTGTTAGCTCACATTTTCCCAAGCCTCGTCAGCCTGTGCATCTTGATTCCTTCAATGTGCGCACTTTAATGCAGGCTGGCCAACAGGCGTGTTTGGGTCTGACAGTGGCCTCACTTTTGTTTGATGTTTGCTGTGTTAGTGAAACACGAATTCAGGATTCGAGCAGAATAACTCAACTAACTGCGCCAAACGTCTTGTCAAGATATTTTCTTCGCACTTCAGGAGACGAAGCAGCTCAAACTGTGGGTCAACGTGATGTAGGCGTAGTCTTGATTGGGAAGTCCGAAACAATCCTTTTAGACTGGATCCCAGT
>LUCM01004031.1:0-15466 GCA_008360955.1 Fasciolopsis buskii
GCTGTGTTTAAGAGGATGGGTTGTGAGTTGTGTGGTTAAGGAGATGGTCGAAAGGAAAGCATGTCAGTAATTGTTTCCTTCCTTGCAGGAACTGAAGAAGGTTTTCCACCCTCCTGTTGTCGAAGAATCGTCAGATCCAAGGAGCTCTCGGTGAATGAACCTGGACAATCAGGTATATCGCGTATAGTCCTGTAATCTACCTGGAACTGGAACCTCAAGGCAACGGCCCTGCCGCCGATTTAAATGGAGGTCGCAGTCTGCTCATGGCCCTGGATCCACCGTGTTCGATGGGAATTTGTAGATATAACCATCCTCAAGGAAATAAAAGGAATTTGAGCCTCCTTTTATCATTGATAAAGTAATCTTCGGGTCCGGAAATTCTTTGAACAAATGAGTCACTCACTAATGGTTCTCAGCGAAGTAGCCCGCACATCCTTCCCCTTGAGAAATGATTGAAGCTTTTGAGGGGTGACTTTGTGACAGATAGAATTCAACATAGAATAATGACGTGTATGGTTTGTTTTTAAGCACGTGCTTAAGTGAATAAACCAACCGTCATAAGTTCAATAATATATTAAGCTACTTTGCATCTAAACTGAACTTCCAGCTAAGACGACCACTTTGTTTAGTTTTGTTCCCTTTCGATAAATATTATTGGTCAAATTGGAAGAACCAAATATATTTGCTTATAAGTACACATGTATGAGCATATATGCTCACTTACTTAGGTGCATATAATTCGAGTGGCTCAACTGGTAATCACTCAATTCCCTCGACCTCCCATAACTGAAAAGGGCAAGGAATATTCGGGTAACAGTAAACTTTGCAAGCAGTCATCATCCCTTTTTGTGGTTGTTTCTATACTTGTAGGTGACTTTCGGAAACTTCCATGATGTCACTTGGCACACCTTTTTGTATCACCCGCTGCATTTCTTGGGAATGATGATAAACTGAGGTAATTTATACGCTGGAGTACGCGAAACATTTTGAATAGACAACATATGTAAGAATCGTGTGGGCAGGAAACACTACATCATCCCGATAAACCTCAACATCATTAAGACTGGCAACGATTGAACCGAGAAGCCGCCGCAAGATACTACATATAAGTCAAAAGGAACAAGACTGAATTTGTTGATAAACAAGTTTTAGGTCAGCCTTTGAAAATACTTAAGGAATGTGTTCTGGTTCTTCATTTATATATATATCTGTTGCGTTAACTTTCTTTTGAAATCCAAACAACATTCCCAACATATTTGTGGAGTTTAGCCATCTTCCTTCAGCAAACTGACAACAGGCGTGACTCAGGTTGCCAATCCAAAGGGCACATTCGATTCTCTTTTGCATACGGTCTGCGTGGTCTGGTTGAATGGTTCACATAGACCAAATGATATGACGCGCCTCTTGATAAGCGTGGGATAACTAGAAACACCCAGTTCGACAGAAGTTGTATTCATTCCGCCAGTGAGTTCGGAGTACCTAGGAATAGATACATCATGTTAGATTGCAAGCAAGGAAGTATTTACAATTAATTTACGAGGATCGTTCACTCAAATTTTAGACTGTTCTGAGTCTGAAGGCAAACTCACAGTCAACTGGAGGAGAATCATACATGCAAATAAAAATTAATGAGAACCCGAAAGTAGGCAAAGGGTCACTCGCGGGATCACAAGGAGTTCTAACGTTGACCTAACATAGGCTACAGAATGAAGGGACGCCAAATCGCTTTCGGGAATAAGGAACTCAGTACTTCCCGCATACTCACCGAAGGAGTGAGAATTGCCATCCTGGGTAGGTAATGTCTTTATGAGGTGCGATGGTTTATCACATAAAACTGTCATAGCAAATGTAGACACTTTACCATTATTGGAAGATTGGTTTGTGCATGAGTCAACCGACACTAGACAGTCTTCACGAGAGCAACAAATGCGGTCTGCACGCCCGACCTTTCCAAAGAAAAAGTTTTGCTTGTCTGTGTGGGGAGGAAAATTGATAGGGCAACCGCTCAGCTGAAGCATATGTACCAGATTGCCCCGAGTAAGAAGTTTAAGATGCCTGGAACCCTTGGTTTATTAGGATTCCTACGGTAACTGCTCGCAGTTTCATGTGTTTAAGGTGCTTTTACTTTGGTTTGTTTTCTACTTGGAAAGACGGAACAAGATCTGATCAGTTGCTGATGTCATCACCGCTTTGACATCCTTGTGTTGCTTGGAACTTTTGTCGGAGGTTCGGCATGATTGCTCCCGTAGTTAAGCCCTCCTGAAGTTGCTCATCCGGTTGACGGCCTTTGTCGCATTTTGAGGCTTGTGACTGAAACTCGGCGGAGAAATCTGGAACAGGGTGATTTTTTACACTGTTCAATTTGTTAAATCCTGCCACTCATATGGGAATCCCGCTGGAGATGCAGAAAAACGAGCTTCTTCTCTAATAAAATGTAAGAAAAAATGCCCTGGCCTTTTCAGCAGTTAAGGTATTCTTAGTAAAACATCAAATCATTTGAAATAATCCTTACTTCTTCTGGAGTTACAATTAGTATACGGTGTCTCTAATTTAGTCGAATGTATCAAGCCACTTTTGTCCACAGCGTAAAATGTGATGTTTTATGCACTGGATTACAGGAATCTCGCGCAGACTAGTAAAAAATTGGAGTAGAAACACAGCTTCAAATGTGTTGCAGCATATTTGTATAACGAGCACGATACAATACCGACACAAATGCAACATGAATTTGAGGACTTAGAAGCACAGTCGGCCATGAATATCATAAAAGCTCACCTTAGCTACACTAAGGCTACCTTTTCCCGATCAGCAGTATTTTTGCAGTCCCATCATTTGTTAATAATTGTAATCCGTTTTATTTGGATCATCTACCGACTTTAAGAGGCCGGACTGCAGGTGGCGTATTGGCGATTAATAAGTCTGAATTTTGCACCTGCGAGAAGCAATCGATATTCAAACATGTGACCAAAAATCACATCCTGTTTTCTGAACATGAACAGATAAATAAAGGGGCTTCTAAATATGACTTGTTTAAAAGCAGTCTTTCTGCCATGGCATTTTTGTCTCCCCCCGAACTCGCAATGTCATCTCGCCTCGCCGTATCTAAGAGATCATGAAGCTTTTGACGAAAAGTGTTTGTTTCTTGGCTGTAATACTCAGGGTCTGGTGCTACGAAGACAAGCAAGTCGCATATATCAGAGCAAAGATTGATCACTTTGTGGCGACCTGTGACTTATAATGCACGCTACCGGCTGTAAGCCTGGGTCTACTCAGACAGTGCATCTTTGGCTCTCTCGATGAGCGATATACCGGCAACAGAAAAACTATCAGTCGCCGCACCAAGGTCTCCATAAAGGCGGAGGTGAAACTTCACAAATGACTGGACTGATATATCAGTCGAATTGTAAAGCTGAAAACTTAATCACGTCGCTCTATACTGCACACATCGTTGGCTATTACGTCCAGGAAACTGGCTAGAGACGCTTGTTATCTTACAAGAATCAGTGTTGGAATCGAGGACGAAGAGTAGCATCATAGAGCGGGAGTGGATTAGGCGAAATTAGAATGCTAACTGAGGGCAAACGCAACAAGATGGAGACAGTCACCAATAGCAGTAGGGCCAACGGAGGTTCGCGTTGGATGTAGGATAAGTACTTGGGAAGGAATTAATGCAGTCCACAAAATAATGGAAGCTTTTGTGCGGTAAAAGTTAATGTTTGTGAAAACAGTTGGGGTAAGATTAGCCGCAGTAATATGTATGAGTTGTGAACTGTTTTATTATTTTATCCCTTGATCCAAACTGGGCATTTTTACTGTGGGAGGCGCTTTCAGCTTTTGCGCAAAGAAGCGCTATCTGAAAGAGAGAGGAGTCACTACAGACTGCTCGGTAGCCGGTTGATGCGTTTAGAGTCCTCTTTTGGAAAATCTTGGTAGACAACGGAGTAATGGTTACTCCTTCTTAGAAGTGCTACGCTCACGCCGACAAGGGTTGCTATTCCGCTTGCAGCATTCTTGGTTATGTTTGTCGCTCGTTCACCCGGTTTTGCACAAGGCTGTCGACCTATTTTTTCCAATGTTATTTGACAAATGTTGGAGGTTTATGATGTTCTTTTGCGTTTTCACGTTGGCAATGAAGTTTGCAAACCTTAAGAGGATGCAGCAAGCCGCCACTGGCCTCTTTATTAACTTATGAAGGATTAACTACGCGGATCGGCTAAAGCCACCCGAGTTGTTTTATAGGGCATATCTCAGATCTGATGCAACTTTCTGTTTTCTTTACACAGCGTCCAATGCAAAACAGAACCAGAGACGCGGGCTGACATCCCACTCCATGGGTATATCAGGGCTAGAGGTTACTCGCTTGCTTTCACACAACTGGAAATAGCTTGGTTTTGCTGGTCTGTGTCATCTTCAGGAGAAGGATCAGGTCGTGCAACTAGCTTTCGAAAGAAAATGATGACTATCTCAAGTTTAGGTCAACATTTGCAACTACTTTTTGGCAAAATGATGCAATCCTTTCCAAAAAGGAGTCCCGAGGAGCCGACGATGATGAAGCTTACATGGATGATTAGCTCTTTATTCATTCATTAAACAGCCAGAGGGATACAATAGACACAAGCAGTAAATCAGCTGGTTAATATTTGGTAAACTTTTTTGATAATAAACCGTTTTAAAAGTGAAGGCCTATAGAATTCTCAACCAATGGAGGGTTTTTGCATTATAGCCCATCTCAAAAGATTGTTCCCGTTATTTTGGAAATGACAAACGCATATAACAGCCTACCTGGAAAGCACAAAGGAACATTCATTGTCCTCTTAATTGGCCCATAAATGGCAAGTGCTGCCAACAAAATAAAGCAATTTCTGAGTTGGATTTGGTTACTATTTTGTACAACGACTCTGTTATTCTATTTATTTTTCAAAATGTTTTATCTCGACTGACACAAAGATGGCTTTCCTTAGGGCTTGATGTTTTCTTCTAAAAACACTCGATATTTATCATAAACATGTACTTTCTTGAGCTCAAGCTAATGCCATGCATTTTAAACCAAGAAAGACGACAAATTGCACTGTATTACAACAACCTACTTACTTACTTATCAGTGACCAATTTTGAAAACAAATATTGCAGCCTAAGGAAGAGACAGAGAACGGCATTGCTGTTCCATCATTTAGAATCTTAATTTCAAAAGATGGCTTCCACAATCGCTGTCTAAAGGAAAAGCCCAATCGCTAACCAACGAAAAAGTATGAGTTCTTATGTCATACAGCGACGTCGATTTCGTCAACGACTTTACCTCTGGGGATTGTACATCTAACCTCATTATTAGGCTGTGAATCACCTTTGACTGTTCTAACAGCAATAATCACAATCAAAGCGGACGCGTTCAAGTATTCTTTTATAATTTGGGACTTATTTGGATCGGCGATTACCGAGAGGCCAAGCTTGTTTGTCTTATAGACAATAACTTGACTTCCTCTCTGAATATCATCAGAACTCAGTCCGTAGTTTCACACAAAAGATTAATCTGTAGCCGTAGCAAGCAGTTACTAATGTCTGCACTTAAATATAGTGCACAAATTTTCGCTGATAGACCATAGCTGCTTCACACATGAGATCTTTTTCTATCTATTCTGTGCCTTATTTTATTTTGCCCTTGTTTACTGGGTCTGCTCATGGCTCATTTTAATGCTCCCTACCTTCTTATAAGTTGTAAAGCGCTTCTTTATATATATATATATATATATATATATATATATATATATATATATATATATATATAGAACTGCGGACATACAAGCCACAGATTTTCATGAAGCCACGAGGTTCAACAACTGGCAAATGGATTTCGTCGCGTGTTCAGACAATTCAGATTTAGATGTTATTTAAAGCCGCCCTAAGGTCAAGTAAAGCAAAGGAATTATTTTATGCCCCCATTACGATATTACAAAACATAGTAGCTGATTATAGTGACTTTAGAACTTGTTTCTTAGATAGTGCATGGGCACATACAGCCCCATTTTGCCTTGAAATATCGACGGAACGAAATATTCCTCTGGAAAGCGACAATCATTCGGATAGCCTGTGATTTATTCAAATCACGGCGTAAATAATTTAAAATAGGTTCTTTCGAACTACATGCTTCACTTGTCCAACAAGAAGTGATACCATTTTCGTTAAATTACACATTGTTTTTCCTCTTTTTCCTTCGCTAGTTCTGTTCTTTTCCATGATTCTGATGGCACACGATTTGTACACAGACATATCTAAAATTTATACATATATTGATGTGATTGATTTTCCTTCAGTTATAGATTTCAGTGCATAACGTTTAAAACGTATTTTCCTTGAAAGATATTTTTTATTGGTTTTTGATCGACTTGTTAGCCTCTGTGGATAGGGTCATAAGCTTTTGCTTGCCAATTTTTTCCATATTTTAAAGAATACTTTGTGACAGATCAGCAAAATCTGGAGGAGCAAAAAGCACAAGCTAATTCCCAGTATAATTGTTAAACAGGAACCGCAATTAGGTGATCAATCCGATATAACGATCAGCAGTCCTGGTGGCACAATGTTAGTAAAAACGGCCAGAAAATGGCGAAATCTCGAAATTCTTCCCAGTTCAATTCGACGATGATCTGAATGCTTGAAGAAACTATCCCGAAACGGGTAAGAAAATAAGCACCAGGGAAATTAACCAAAAGGAGATCCGATTGGTTGTTTTTTTCTTTCTGTGTGCGGTAGATGTAGTGGGATAAAACGGGGCTATATACTGCAAACAATTAACGCAAACAAAATTCAGATGTGAACCCGCATACATACATTAGCATTTGCCGCATGCCGATGTACTGATCTTACAACCGTTGTCTCTTTTTACCTAAACTCACATTTCTTGCATGAGGTAACCACAAGATCAACTTGGGACACACCTTTTTGATGTATTCCACTGAACAGTCTTCGCACGCCGCTTGTTCAGTGCAAGTGTTCGTCACCCGTGGGTCAGTTTTTCCTAAACACTTAAAAGACGCCGAGCGTCCGCACTGAGATGTCTTTATTATGCCAGTGAGACACGCCGCGATAAACACGGACCGTGAATATTGAGTTACTTGGACCTAGTAAATGCCGGGTACATGTTAACTATGAACTTTCGTCCCAGTCCTCATGGTCTTTACAGCTGGTGACCCTAGTCCGTGAATACAAAGCCAATGTGAACTTCCGGGTGTCCGAATTTGCACTAGCATTTTTCGTGGTTAAGACAATTCATCGGTATATTCACTTACTTCAGTCTGCCACCGTAGAGTACTAGTTACAAGGCCGTATTTGAAGCCAGTTATATTTAGCGACGACGTTTTTTACTCCGTTTCTGATATCTTCCGGGTTCGCGTCTTGCGCAGCTGGATTCTGGACAAATTATAAAGCACTTATTCATGTTCTGATAACATCCAGTACACCGTTTTTCCATGGGCTGCGACTTCTGCGCAATCAAGATTCGCAGCATAAAAACGAATTGCAATGACGATTGCGTTACACACAGTAATCTTGTAAAACTTCTTCCATGAACTCGTGCGGAGATTCAAAGTATTTATTGCCCTGCGATTATACGTCCACGAGGTAACTTGAATTCCCGTTCCTGGTCTCACTTCGGTAACACAATTCGTGCTCTTTTTGCTGCATAGCATAACAGATAATTGGAGAAATCTTGAAGCTTCATTAGTGCTAATGTTGTAATAAGCAGTAGCACTTAAATCTGTGGTTGCACAGTCGCTCTTGATTTATGCCTCTCGAACCAACTTGCACAAAACGACATAACAAACTTTATTGACATTTCATTCAATCGTTTACAATAAACAATTTGCATTCTCCAATTTTCCGCGACGATAAAGCCTTACTGATCGCCTTTCCAAGTGACTTAGAGAAAGGAGAAGAGAAAAATGTTTCTGTTGATTCAAGAAGGCGTCTAACTTCTACTTGAAAGTCAGATAATTCTACTCTCCTATCAAATTCACAGATAGTGAGTTGTAACTGGTTTTGAATCTTAAGGACAGACGATTAACTGCTGATCGTCAAAGACAAAACAGCGGATACAAGTGCGAAATACTTTCTTCAACAGGAATTTACAATTTAATTCACGGCTATCTTTTCCAGTGGTACATAAGACGTAAATAAGACATCCACATGTCCTCCGGTATTTTTCGGTAGAAATCCCAATTAACTGAAGGCGGTCGACCTAGTGAATTTCGGATTATCCCGCTATAAGACCAGTGGTTGTCTATTACACTCTTTATTTTTTCTCAATTCTGCGGGGCTCTACGGTTTATCCAATGCTTGGTTGGTGTTTAAAGTACTGTAGATAAGTCAAATACACCTACATATCTATATATATACATATATATATATATATAGGTATATATATATGTTACATACCTCTGAAACCAAGCTTGATACCAATGCCGTACCACACAATGATTACCAAAAACAACCAAATAGTGAAAGTGACCAGCAGAGAGGGCAACATGTTTTCCTTTTAAACCTAATTTTCCTCTATAGGAAACAGTGTTTGTAAAACCCACTGGCATAAACTCTGGGTTTTGCCAAAATCCCATCTCTGATGTGGAATATGATCATAGGATCACCGTACAGATTGACTCTAAAAGAGTAAAATATCCTGGAAAGAAAGGTATAAAATTAAAAATTCTTAAACCCAAGTTTCAGCGATAAGAGTTATAGTCAAAATGCCCACCGGCGAAAACATCCGGAGGTTGTTGGAGAACACTCATACCTATTCATCATTCTCAAATTCGAAATTGACTTCTTTTTGCAATATTTTGTTCTGGGTATTTTGGAAAAATCGATCCCGTTCAAAGCCTCTGGACTATAACAAGTTAGCCTGTAGAAATAATCTTCAAATTTTTGAGAGACTTCACAACCGTTCTTCCAAGACCTGCTTTCATTTATATCGTTTCTTTAGATCCAAACCAGTTGACAAATGTGCGTTCCCCGATTTGAAACGCGGCGAGCATTTGGGAGCCTCTCCTGCTTGTGAATCCAAAATCAAGGATCAAATTAAGTTATGGCTGCTGCCAATTATTGGCCAATTTTACCTGAATGATGTATAGCCCTCTCACATGTGAATTTCTTTCTTGCTTTTGTGCCGGCACTAAACAACGTTCAGATTTTTCAACTGATCCGTCATGCATTGTCAACGTCCAACTTGTCATTTAAAAGTAGGGAATCAGTGAACAGCTGTTTAATCACCAGCGGTGCGTATCCATCGCATCGGAACCGGGACACGAACTGGGGACGAACGATTGTGAGTCAAACGCCCTAGCCAGTACGCTAGGCCGGGGTCACTCTCAACGGCTCATTGAACATCACTACATGATATCGCGTCCACATCCGTGACTGGATCTTCCAGGTCAAAGACCTTTAAACGCATCAAGTCAGTGACCCTCGGGTGACGACAAACGTCTTTGTAGGAAGCGAACACATTAACGCACAGACGTACATAAATTCGCTAGTGCAGTAGCTAAGGCGGTCGACTTACAATTATTCGTCTCGGGTTCGCATCCCAGTTCCGGTGCGACAGATGTGTACTGCTGATGCAGCCTAACAAGAATGAAACAGCCATAAAGTGATTCCACGATTTTCAAGTTGGCAAGTTGCATGTTCACACTGTCCGACGAATCCTTTGGAAATTCGCATTAAATCTCCCGTTATTGAAATCACTGAGATTATTCCTCGACTGCAATGAATTATGAATGAGGAGCTCTTGTGAAGCTAGCCTGATTATCTCTGACATGAAGGCTGTCAGAAAATATGGAAGTTTTGGCTGAATGTCGACTTGCTTCCGTCACAAGGACTGAAATCTACGCCTCATGTATTTCATCCTGCTTTTCCAATCCATATACTCGTAGAGTAGCAACTGGTTCACCAGGAACAGTAGTAAAACTCGGAATCACCGTTTATTTGTGGCCTGTTTTGTGTAACTATCATCGCTAGCATGCACGCTGCCGGGAGCCACGGCTAAACTGATTTCTGCTTCGAAGCAGGACAGTACGTGTTTATTGAGAACTCTGAAAGAAACAGTGACGTCGTTGCGTAAGTTGTCCTTCAAGATTTGCAGTTGGTTCTCTGTGCAACTGTTTCGATTGCGTTGGTCACATTTACAACTCCTACATGATAAATTGTGGGTATAAGGTTGTATATACTCGGAAGTTAACCAAAATGTGCATGCAGTCTAACTGATCAATGATAACTGATGATAACAGTACGTCTCCCTCAGACAACATTCAGGTTTCACCGAAACCGATTCCGTCAGCTGGTTCACTTCGTTGTCCTTGGTGACTCTTCGAACTAGCCGCACTCAATGTGCGAACGCTGATGCGTATGGGACAACAGAGGTGTTTAGCTCTTACACTGGAGACCCTAGCCATGTATGTCTGTTGTATCTAAGAGACCCGCATTCAAGACTCCAACTCTGTTATCTTACTGACATCCCCATCTAGTCCTTCCGTGAGGTTTTATCTGCGTCTTTCTGTGGACTCAGAGGCTAAGGCTTCTGGTGTTGCTGGCTTTGGTGTGGCTCTCAGTGAGAAGACTGAGGCTGCACTACTTTACTAGATCCCAGTCGATCGCCGGCCATGCGCAGTGCGAATTAAACAACCGTCGCTTTGATAGACATAACTTGTTTGTTGTTTCAGCGTAAGCTCCAACAGATTTCAGCCCAGATACAATCAAGGACACTTTCTATCAAAGGTCACACGACCTCTTACGCATATTAAAGCGTAGTGACATCATGATTTTGGCAGAGAACACGAATGCCAGAATAGGTCGGCTGCTCTTAAACGAAACGCACCTAGGTGGTTCCTTTGGCCTTGATTCCTGTCGCTGTGACATCAAAGAACGGCCGTTGGCTTTGTGCTCAGACCATCAATTGTATCCCGCCACTACGGACTCCAGGAGTTTCAATCTATGGTACAACGTCTGGACCAATATCGACCATATCGCTATCAGCTACAAATGATGGGGCTGTCTGAAAGACTGCCGGTAACACCGGAGCACACTCGCATCCGACTAGGCGTTAGTACGCACTGAGCTGTCCATGTGCATTGGAGGTCACTCGAAACCTATAATGCATCGTCGGTTAGGTTACGACAAGCTATCTGATCCATTTCACACATTAATCTGTCGAAGCACGCTGGCTGAAAAGCTAGGGTTGCCCCCACTTCAAAACATCAATGAGCACTGTTCGCTTATCAAGAATGCCTTGCATTCTACCGGCTTGGTAAATTGTGGCCTACACCGTCGCGTTGTGACACCCTGGATTTCTTGTAAGTCCTTGCGCATTTTTGATGCCTTTCAGTTTTCTCGGCTGGAAACGAGCATAATGAACGACGGCTCCTAACAGGACGTGAATTCAGTGCAAGCTTGTGTTGAGATCGCCATATCTGGTAGTCTCAACGAGCTTTGGAGATGGAACATACTACGGCCACGGGGAATTCTCGCAAGCCGTTTCACCTCATCCGAGCTACCGGTAGGAAAGCACTGGGTGGGAGCGAAACGATCTGTTAAGATGACGGCTCGCCTATCCACAATTAGCAGCGACGCCTTGTACGCCGGGCGGAACACTTTCAAGGACAATTTAGCTGACCCTCAGCGTCGGTGCCTCCGGCAAGCTTCGGTGACCTGTTACAACAGACCCACCTACTAAGGCGGTGATCCTTAGGGAAATCCGAATCTTGAGACACCATAAACGGCCGGCATCTGATGGCCTTTCCCCAGCTCTCTTTAAAAATGGAGGAATGGAACTTGTCAGAAAACTTCACATTTTGCTCTCGAAAATCTGGTACTCCGAGAAAGTCCCCTCCTCGAGGGTTCAACCGATCGTTGTCTCTGTCTTCAGAAAGGGTTTGCGCAGTGATTACGCTAACTATGGGGGCATTAGCCTAATCCCAACGGTGTCAAAGCTGCTTGCATCCGTCATTCTTCACAGGTTGTACGACAAGCATGAAGGGCAGACTCGTGAGAAGGACAGAAGTTGGTTGGACAGCATTTTAACAGAAAAAGCCGATGTTCTATCGTGCTACTGTATTTACGAAACAGCCAAGTGTGTATCATAGGGAACATTCTCTATTACCTATGCTATCACTCACGACTTTTCTGTCCCTGCTTTCAATCCTGGAGCGTTAGAATCGCCATCAACAACACTTGCTAAGGTTCACTAACTAACCTACGATTTTTCCTCCGGTTGCCTAATTTTCGATCTGGACGAAGAGACAGCTATTTGCAAGCAGTAGCGTTATAAAAGGGGGGGGATTGTTTTGACCCAAACCATTTCTCCATTGTTCAGGTGCCAAAGTCAAGACCATTGTCAACAGTTATCACTAGTCCTCGGTTTTCAATATGGACTTGATTTAGTAAGTTTTTCGAAGGCTAAGTCCCAGATTTGACCATAATTTTAAGTACATTAATGTTCCTAACAACTCTGTCTTACATCCATCGTTATTAAAATGCTCATGTTAGAAAGTTCACAAGGTTCGTTTCATTCATAATGCAAACATCAGTGGAAACTCAAAATTCTAATTAATTTCTTCTTTGGATAAAACTGGGATTTTGTTCAAATGAAAATGATGATTAAATAATTAATTGTTTCTGTTCGTCGTTTTGTGTTTACAGAATTCATTCAAATGCAACTGCTCCGATATCAGGTCCTATTTCTGGTGCAACTAATCTTCCTGGCCTACGACCTTTTTGTGAATGCATTTGTGCAATATCTGGGTTCGGTTAATGTCTACGCCTTGGTGATGTATACGTGGGTTTCTTTTCCGTTTAGTCCTAGCTTGTTTGCTCCTATCAAATTTGAAATTAGATTACAAGAACTACTTTTGATCTCCGCTGCCATAACGATTTGTCTGGAAATCTCTAGCACCTTCATGTTCCAAGCGGGGTTGGCAAGCCTAGTATTGTCAAAGTTTAGAGGGACTCTCGTAACTCTTGCCGTGTACTTCATTCTTTGTCTAGCCCTACATATCTGGGGTCTGGTAAGTCTCCTACAATCACTGGGATAATGTTTTAGACACTTCGCTGGAATGATACCTCAGTATTGCCATCAACTACGGGATATTTGATTTTGCTTACTATACAGCGAACATGTGAGTTTACTTTGGGAGTCCAGTTCAAATTTCAACAAATAAAGTATGACGTAATGCGGATTTTTTGGTAGTTTGACAACCTTACATTACATTTTATGGGTCACACCCCATTGTCAATCATCCACGTATGGCTATCACATTGCCGACTCAGAAACAGTGAAAGATTTGTATCGCCAAAGCCATTCTCTTATTTCCTTCGTTTCTCACGTTATTCGGTTTATTTTTCATCATGACAACATCACGAGTGACTATCGGGGATTTTAAACACAGAGACAACGGTGATCAGACTAGCAGGCCTAAGCTCATCTGACTGTAGACCTGCATTGCCATGATGAATATCCCAAACTCCGCCACCTACTGAACGGCACAGTGACTACTTTTGTTCTCCATTGAAAATAATATCCTTTTAAAAAAAAGATGGAATTTTGTAGTAAAAAGTTAACTAGGAGACGATTGGCAGTCCTGGAGCATTTTGTTTGCTGTTGCAATGGAATGCAGTCATATCTGACTCCAGTGATGGCTTGAGAACGGTAAATTTCCAATGCTAAACTGTATCACAGTTCTCGTGATCTGTTATTTCACTCCTAAATCTCAATTTCTATTTCCAGTCGTCATTTCCGAGGAGATTTGCAAGTTTCAGCATCGATATTAATTCACTAAATTCAGCTCAGTATATCACACTATTACTGCCGTAAGATGGTGATATTCTTTTCATGAGTTAATCTAAACGTGATTCTTGCCAAAAACTGTTTGAATTACTTTATATCGTTCTATTTATTTGGTAAAACATTCGGCCGAAAAGCAAAGCTCCGTTTGCTTAAACCAGTATCCTTTTCCTCGTACTAGTTTGGAGTTCTCGGTTCCGACAACCTGTACACGAATCTCAACGGATCGGATGTTTACAGTTCTGCACCAAGGTAGCTGTAGAATCCTCACAGGATTTCATTGTGGATCTCTTCATACCCGCGCCTGCGTAAACGCTTCATCCTAAAAACAAGCGCAAGTACACACTGGCGTACCCGTGTACACACGCACAGACACACGTCTAAAATTACCGATCGTTAATCCCAAAGAATATGAGTGTAGGCATTACTGAATTACACATGCGGGCACTTTTACCATGTCACATGTTCATCATAAATCGGTGGTTAATAGTCTGCCAGACTTTTAAGTTCATTTCCAGTTTGGCTTATCCATGTTTTGTCTACTATCTCACTGCTGGCTTGCTTGATGCCACTGGAGCAGCTGTCTGCTCTTCATACTGCTTAACTGAATCCCAAACTATCTTATGTGTGTTCATTTTCTCTCTCAATATTTGATTATTTAAGAAACCCTCGTTGTTTCCTACCTATTTGTGCACTTATTGTTAGCGTCCAGTGTTCATACCTTCATCATCTTGATGCTGTTAGGCTATTCTGATCTGACTCCCGGTGTAGCTTCATCTGTTCCACCGATCCACATCTGAGCTGTTTACGACTGTACTGCCCCGATCGGATACATCGTTCCTGTCCCCGTTTGCCGATCAGTTTCTCCCCGACTATCGTTTGTTGCTCACTCAACTATGTGCATCATCCCTCAATTTTACAAACATTATGTCGTTTTATGACCACAGTTAACAACAGAGGAATTCAATGCAAAGGCAATTATGTCATTGGACTCGTTCATCACCCATAGTCGCGTACTGCATCGTTCCGCGTATAAGCCCACGAGTTAAGGATCTTCCTGGAATAGCAACATGTGCTACTGAACTGGCTGCTTCAGTTAGTCAGCAAACGGTTTCGTGTCTGCAATCAGTTCTGTCGACTGCCCTGTCCATTGCAGCAATTCCGGTTAATCCTTCAGTTGGCCGATCTAGAGTTCTGTGGGCTCCATCCCCTCATCCTTACGATTACTCAGTTGTTTCATCACATACTCCTTCCCTTCTCGGAGGTCGTTTAATGAAGGGCATAATATATTCCACGAATTACAACTGCAGCACTGTCAGCTGGTATTTACCCTGTTTCGTCCAGCTATCTTTCAGTGCTGCCAACGGAAGATCGCTAGTTCTACCGATTGTCCGGAGTTCGTAACCGATTAATATTCAGTGAAATCACGAATTGCTCACTGTAATTGAATAGTATATCTTTGCTAGTTACTTAAATCGATAGTCCATAAACCATTATGAACAAATTTGTTTGCTTTGAGATGACATTGAACACCAAGTTATAAATTTTGCTCTAACGGATTGTTATATATATATATATATATATATATATATATATATATATATATAAGCAGAAAGTAGTATCTGGATGCGTAAACAAAATTAGCCCGGG
>LUCM01004031.1:15681-91226 GCA_008360955.1 Fasciolopsis buskii
GATATATATATATATATATATATATATATATATATATAAGCAGGAAGTAGTATCTGGATGCGTAAACAAAATATATATATATATACTTTTCGTTGATCCTTTGCGGGTCTGCGTTTATGGTAAACCGAGCAGAAAAAGGCTGACGGACTAACTAATGGTTAAGAAGCCGTACAGATTAGAAAGAGTTTGAATACAATAGCATTGTGGACTGCGATGTTTGATTGCATCATTTAGTATCTCTAAACATTGGGTGAGAAAATATCCTAGAACGCATCTGGGAAGTCTGACTCATCCGGCTGGGGTCACTTTCATGGCTTAGAATTTTCATACTCGTTTGTCATCTCATTGACATTTGAAATCTTAGTATCCTCGAAGGGCTGCTTAAACCGAGAAAACTGGTTTTGGACTATTCAGAACACATTGGTCAAATCAGTTAGCCCATTTAGGTTGAGTACTTAGTTCACCAGTAACGTGTATTTAACCGGACCGTTGCCGTCATGGTATCCCACAAGCCACACGTGTGAATTCTAACTAGTGGATTAGGTTGATTCATGCGGAAATCCTGCTTCGGCTACCAAATTGCAAAAAGTTCAGAGTGATGGATCCTATGTGTTTGAGAAATTTAGTAAGAGTGGTAACCATTGGTCCTTAAGTGAGATATCTAGCCACCATTAAACGTGGATATACGGTACAAGTGCATTGGTTGCGTCCCTGTTTGCGTTCGAGTTCCCCCCCCCCACAAAGGCAGATGATTCTTCGTAGTCGAACAAGTTCTACGTTATTTTGCTTTGCTTCGCTTTATTCTAACGATTCCTACGGTGCAGCAGTGGGGCCAGGCTTGATTTCATACCATTATGCTGTATGCATATACATTACATGGTCTTGTAGATTTATCATAAGTGTCCATAACTTTTCTATTCTCCGCAGGGGCAATACTGTACTACTTCTTCTACAAACGTGACATGTATCGACTTGGTGATATTCGTTTGTACATGGAGACTGATGCGCTTCGCAAACAGTTCGAGAAAAAGGGATGACTGGACTCTCGAGACCGGTTTTTACTTTGTCTTCCGTTTTATCTTATCAGCTGGACTTCCCTCGGCACTGTAAACGATACACCTTGATACCAAAATATTACCTTTTTGTATGTGCCTTATATTTTTGATTCCTTAAGTGGGATGTGTTGTAGTTCTTTTCACAAATTAAAACTTGTTGCTTGTAATATTGATCTATGCCCGAGAAGAGGTTTTACTTTTCCTAGTGGGGAAACGCTCTGTTTGATGGTCACCAGTTAAACGGTACTCGGAGGGGACGTAATTCTCAACTGATTTCCGGTTACACAAGACTTCCAATTGACAAAATTTAAGGAGTCATCCGAGGCACTTTTAGATTTGTGCTCAGTGATCACTATCCACAGAACTGAATGAATTTCTTTCCCGTTATTTTACACGGATTTTAGTGTTCGGATCCGCGCTGGGTGAACGGGAATTATCGGGGACTTCTGGTCTTCCCAAAAGACACTAACAAAAAATGGGCGCATCTTATCACACTCAACGTCCTGGATCGTAGCTGTGCTCAAGCGGCCAACATGCCGGGTAGACTAGTATAAGCCTACATTACCGAAAGTGTTCGACCTGGCTTCCGTACGCAGTGCGACCTGTACAGTTGTAAATATTTTTTCTTCTTTTTACCAGTAGTCTGCGCAAGAACGGTTGGAATGAAAACAGTCTACTGTTAAGTTTAACTGTATATCTATCTATTCGGCCATTAGTTCCAATCTGTCTACCTATCTATTAGTTTCTGTCTATCTGTTTGTTTGTATCTCTTATTCTGTTGTGAATATTTCCGAGTCTCAGTTTGGCATGAAGTGTTTGAATTGGACGGTGCCGTACCGTTATCCAAAACTTAATTTGTTGGTTTTGCCCTGATTTTTGACAGCTAGTCATCACAAGTTTTCTGTAGCTTTTGATCACGCTCTATTCGGAACAGTAAGATAATTTGTCTTCGTTAATGCTGTGAAATGAATAAATTTACTAGTTGAACCAAAACATCAATTAACATTGATGGAGGTTTTGAAATTCCTTAAGCCATCCCGATGGTATCTATAAATGTTCGAAATACGAGAATAGCTCTAACAGTAACAGTAATAATGAGACAAATTCTCGACAATCGCGATTTCCTGTTCTGATCCTGTGAACGGCCCTCGAAAAAAATTGCTCACGACCAACAAGACACTGACCTGTTATAAACCCTTCCGGTAATTTTCTGTTGTTGAATTCCACTCGTTTACAAGTGAAGTACCATATGGCACCCGGTACTCAAATGAAGCAATATCAAATGCTGACAACATGCCCAGTGCGTTTACTGTTGCTTACGTCCTTGTGTGAAAGGAACAGAACACGAATTGGTGTAACAAACCACATTTGTACTCCGTAGACCCGCGATGTTCATTCTCAGTTGAATACAATTAAACAAGAAATTTCAAGTATACTTAAAATTACCACACCCACCACGTCCTGAATGAAACTCTACGTTTCTTCAATGTTCTCGCCTTTTTATTGAGAAACCTAGTAGAACTTCTAACAGTAAGTGTTTGTTGGGTGCAATACGACTGTCTTCCTAAGGAACAGACTCATGAACATCAGAAGTTGCACAATCACTGACAGATTCAGAAACAGAAAAATTAAAATTATTTCTGTGTGTTGGCTGATGATGAGCAAAATTTCGGACACTAGCTCCTTTAGCTTATTACTAACTACACACTTAGAAGGTCTCAGTTTGTTCTTCCGGTGACAGTTAGCTTAGACTAGTTCCAGCTGAGATTATCTTGTACAGTTCGGCTATTGTATAGTTTCGTTGGACTACTACTACTACCGCTGACATATTGCAGTATTGCATTGTGATGCTACTCATACTTATCTGAGGTTTTTAAATTAAATTTCGATATTCTGAGGGAATCTTCTGCATATCCATTTGGCCGCGAATAGTGCAAAAGAGATAGTTTGAAACGGCACACCACTGATGCGAAAGAATCAGTCGCTTGAGCAGTGCATTTACCGTTGCTATCCATAATTGAGATATGTAACGCGCTTTTACGGCTAATGATCATACAAAGAGCACTAACTGCAAAACTGGTCGATGGATTCGAATTAAGACAGACTCATAACCACCCCTTATATGAATTTGGTGCATCGATTGTTGAAGAATAGTGAACAACATTCAGCATGAGTGCGCTGCCATTTCAGACAACAAAGAGTGAACTTCATGAACCCAGTCATTGCATTTTTCGGCATACTAACACAGATCAGCAAATAAGGTGACCTCGAAATTTCGTCCTGACATCAAGATGTCCAGAAGTTAAGTCAAGCAAGATATTCGACCAAAATGGGAAGGCCCAATAATGTGACCAAGAAGACAGAATAAACTATCGCAAACCTCAGGAATTTTTCCGACTTTTGTTAGATTCAGGGACTTTGGAGTTTTCAAATGACTCATCACGCCGCATTAATACCCAATTCACCATTATGGAACCATGGATGCACAGTTGTTTCATCTATCAGCCGTGCATATCTGTCGCGTCCGAATTGAGACGCTAACCCGGGCCAATCGTCTGTAAGCGGGATGCCTTAGCCATCAGGCTAGCTAGTTCTATTTACAACGTCGAACATCAACACCACCTGATATATCGTCCTTACCCGTCATACATAATTTGCAAATCAAGAACGTTTAATCTCCAAGTGACGGTCATCCATGTGATGGACGACGGTCTCTCTGTTGGATGCACACACATCATCAACAACCGCTCAGCACTTTGCCAGTGGAATTATTACAAGAACACCTTGTAAGTTAATTTCTGTGGGAATGTTTGAACGATAAAATCGAATAGGAAAATTTCTGTGTCTCAAGAGCAAAGTAGCTGATGGCTTAAGCCATTTTTCAGCCCAAGTCCATAGTTCCGCAGCTTCCAGAGGATTTCGCGTCCCTTTTTAACAGTGTCATAATTTTTCTGGCTCGAATCAAACAAATCACTTGTGCGATCATTCCTTTAGAAACCAAAATATCCATCATCTTTCTTTGCCGACTAACAAACTTGTAAATAAAGCAGGAAATATTTCGTGGAAATGCTGAATCCGGTGCTTGAGAATTCGCTATAACCATTTGGCTTCTATCGATGGCTTTCGAAAAGCCTCGGATGGGTTAGAATAAAAAGAGAAGACTTATTAACACAGTTGAGACAGTGAGATTTGCAAACGATGTACACAAATACAAACAAAAAGTATTCTAAATTGCTTTATTGATCATCTTGATTCACATGATCTCGAAATTTTGGCCGAAGGACCAGTAATACTTTTGGTGTTTTACAGACCAACCTAAATGATTAAAAATCAGGGTGAGAATGAATGAGTCAATTCACCCAGAGTGCAACATGGAAGTGTGTTGTAGTGTGGTTCAAACGAAATCTACGAGTAATGTTGCTGTCAGGATGTGGACATGTCCCTCCCATGTTTAGGGACTGGAGACCTAAGGGTATTTGGAAATGTATAGGAGAACGATTCATCAAAGATACTGGCCTACTCATACCTACGAGCTAGATGTGATTGACCTTTCCACATATATGACATGCAACATTGCAGAGTCGAAAAGTTACTCTATGGGATTGGAATTCCACGCGTTTCATTGCTTAAACTGTACCGATTGTTTCCGACGAATTTTATAACGCCAGTGTTTTGGCTACGGATTGTGTGGAACAAGGAGTGTGTGGTAATTTCTAACATTGCTCAACACTTGTAGTTCAAGAACAAGGATGCAACGGTGAAGGAAGAGGAGTGATGATGTTGTAGATTGAAGCGATTTATTGCATAGACGGATAATCACTCTCGTAAATGTATTTCCAGTTGGTCACCGAAGTTCCGTCTCGAAGGTTATGTTCACAATCACACAATTAATTGTCGGATCAAAGAACTTGTTTCTTTGGCCAAGGAACAAACATTTCTCCCTTACAGCTACTCCCAGGTTGTTGCGCCTCATAATCAAATCAAAAAGTAGGAGCATCTAGGACTACCGGGTTATCGAATAAAGTTTAGGTTAGTTCAGTGATGACTGCCAAAAAATAGAAGCCTTGTTTTCGCGATTCAGTTTTTTCCCCCTGAGGAAGTAGTATTCCTAATTACCCTGTATGTTTTTCGATGTAAGGAGCATTTGAATGAACGATCAATTTTTCCAGTTAAATGGATTCTATTGTAGCTTACTGACCGCAATGCTATTTTAACGGGCCGGAAGAGTATTAATTGTTCGCAACAAAGAAATTAGGGAAAGTAAATTCCTATTTCGCTTAGCAGATTCTCAGTTTAAATTGAATACAGTGCATTTATACGACCATGTTCAAAGAGCATTTGCGGTCACCGTGCGCACTATTTGCTGTGTCCATTCCAAATTACTTTCTGTTTTGAGATACTTATGGCACAATAGTGCCGTTACAGTAATTATGAATTTTACGAATAAAGTAAACCAATCACTAATGCATTTTATGTTTACCTTCTTGTGGAGAGTTTTGTCGCACGCAAGCTTCGAACGAAAACCGATCAGGTGAAATCTTGACTTCCATTCGCCCATATTTTTTTCAATTTTTCCACAGGGAGTGGGAGAAGGTGGATATATTCGTCGAACTTGTCAGATATCAAAACCTTCAGGTAACCTGCTAGGACACAACAGTTATGTAAATTTTGAGGTGTTATCTATGATACCAAATGGCACAAACTAACTCTCTAATTATACATGTCACAGGTGATCCATCGAATGAAATGTTACACCGAGTTACTAGTGCCTAAGTTTGGCATGATTTGAATCTTTAATGATAAGATGTGAATGTCTGAACTGAACACTGAAAATCAACAGCTATTGTACCGTAAAAAGAGAAGATAGATACATGTACAAAAAACACTAAAGCCTTACGATTATTCCGAAAAACATCGAGATTCGTAGTGGTCAAATGTCCGAGAAAAATACAGTTCACGGAACCTCAGAATGATCGCATCAACCACATATCGGACTACAATAATCAGCATGGACTGCACGGTGGGCGTCACAGGATTAGGTTATCTCCAGCCCTATCATTTCCGGATTCCCCGGTCAAAATTCACCGGCCACTGGTTACAAAACCACAAGTATATACGGATATTGTATTCCTTCTCACATTTCATCTAAATTCACCTGCATCTGCGTCAGCAGAATTAGCAGAGTTCCAAATTCAACAACGAATGGCCGATAAAATCAATGGTGCGAGAAAATTTAAAAGCCTATTATAACCCCCAAAATTAAATTCTCCGGGGAATTTCTCACGAGCGTGTACTAGTTGAATGCAGTTGATTATAGGTTGCGTCGAATGAAGTGGTGCACGTCAGTTCACGATCAAATAATTGTGTATCTGAGCCGAATACTCCAAACATAACAGTGAAATTAACATTAAAATAATTGCTTCTTTGTAGCAATGTAATTTTCCCAAACTTTTCTGGATTGCTAACATTGTTCTTATAGATTCTGCTAACCACAGCTTGTAAGTTTCACTGTTTTACACTGGGAGTGAACAAGAATGAGCCACCCCGTACATGTCACCGGGTTTGTCTTCTTTTTCGTCCTATTCAGGTTGATAAGTGATGCACAAGGTCATACAAACCAGTGGAAAGCTTGTTCAACTCAGTCTGAGCAATATTTTGGATATAGACTACCTCTAACTGAAACCATTTGTAGAGAATAACTGATCAAAAAGAGCTGAGTAAAAACTTTTTCATTATATGTTCGACAATTGTCGACATGTTTAAAATAAACTGATCCTGCTATCATTAACCGCCAATATAACTCGATATAACTTCCACGTAAATAGGCGATTGTCGGCACAGTGTTGTTGACCCATGCGGTTACTATTCAAAAGAGTGAGCTAATTCTCAAACAAAATGTCAATCAGATCTGAAGATGTTTTATCAGTAATGCAATGCAGTTGTGCCATGTGGAATAGCGCCCTCGATCACATTGTTCGAGTTAAATGGTCTGCCTGGACATAATCCTTGTCCATGCATGTCTGAACAGTGTAAAATGAACTGAACCGTTTTAGTGCCCTAAGCCATCGAATTTTTAGACTAGATTTGTATTTACAAAGATTCCATATTTTACATTTTGTCTGAAATATCGCACGTTGCCAAATAAAAGGACTGAAGACCTACCTCGAACACTGTAACCCCAGTATTGTTTTAATGAGTAAAAGTGAAGCTGGTTATGAAGTATTTTCTTGCAAACTATTTTTGAATTTGGGTTTCAAACGCTGTCTAGTAATAAATACCCAAACAGCAGCTTTAATGTACGATTCACTTCCGATTGCTCGGAATAGCTGCCGTCGTCAAATGATACGCTCTTGGTCACCCCCAGAAGGTATCAGTGATTTAGTGCATGCACATTCGCAAAAACTGAGGCATCAAATTTTCATGAGGTCAATCACGAAACTGGTCACAAGGTCATTTGTCCTGTGGTTGGCTGAAAAACAAGAAGGCAAAAACATGTGTGAGCACTCATGCAAATAAACGGCTCCTGGGCATTTGGTCACCGGATATTCCGTCCTCATGCGGTTAGCCTAATTGAAAGCACTGATGGACCTATCGTTCAGGTTATGGTGTTTTCGCTCCAGGTGATGCAGGAATACCCATTTAGGACAACAACTGAAAACCCTTACTGCTCAAATTGACCTGGTAGCCAAGCTGACCTGGGAAACTTGTTTTACGTAGGGGTCCCGATAGGGGTCATCTTCAAAGTTGTCGGTCACTGTAAGCAGACCCCAATTACCTTGAGAAACCATTGTCACATTGAAGGTTGATAGACCTGTGGACCAACGCGATTAGTTTGGTGCTCAGGATGCCTGAACCGTAGCCGTTCCTTTTTCGATTAGCTGCCCAGTTCCGGAGAGATGGGTTTTTGGTGCGGATGAATGGGTGAAGCAAAATTTTAGCGCTGTCATGACTTCAACGGTGAGTTGGATGTAGGTACTGTATGACTAAACACCAATCACCAAAAGTGACAATTCAAACAGTTTTCTATTCAGATTAAACGATACTATGAATGATGGAGTGTATAAGCCACCATCTAGATAGTGGAAAGTGTCAACATTTGCCAACATTTTCATCCTTGTAAAGATCAATAGACTCTCAGGGAAAAGGAGCAGGATTAGTAACACATTAGAGCATAAAATCTTACTAATCCGACCCTGTTTTTCTACAACTGCTCTGAAACCGAGTAGCGCTAGGTGATGAAATTCGACATAAAGTTAAGTCGACGAATTACTACGTTCCATACAAGAACCGTTTTAAGAGGTGGTGAAATGGAAACAATTTATCCTAGATTTTTTACTTTAGTAGTGTTTTATTGCTATCACTCCTAATGCGAATGATTACCCAAGACGACCTGCTCGTGAGACATAATGAAGCAAACGCACGCAAGAATTACATAGCTCAAAAAAGAACCCCTCCACTCAAGTCCTTTATCCTTGAATTAAATTCACTGGCACCCATGCACCCGGTTATAATACGTACCATTGTAAGAGGAAGCAAGAATGATAATGCGTTTAAAAAACTAGTATTTCACGAGTCCATGCCTGGCTTTTCTCCGGGTGGCGACAGTGGCAACGCCCACTCTTCGTGATATGCTGTACGCTGTCGGTTGACATATACTGCTGTTAACCATCACAGTCCTTAATATAACACTGTCCAAAGTGAATATTTTGGTAGTTACCGACCATTATGACCTCTCGTTTTGGTTAGCTTCAAATCCTGCAAATAAAGAGTCCATGGTGGGAGACCTCATTCCAGAATTGTTCTTGAAACAACTCGCAATCGACATTACGTTCGTTTTCGTTTGGAATGATTGGTGATTTAATTTTGGTGACTCTTGAAACTAGTCTGCTTTTGCTCTTTAGAAAAGCATGCAATTTGGGTCTCGTGCACACCGTTCTATTTATCTCCTAAGACTTCTTTTGTACACATTCAATGGTTCTCCAGTGGAACACTAGAATACAGCCAATTTTCGTACTGGGGTAGCCCGCCAAATATTGTCCTTTAGACCTATAGTGCCCCCATTGAGACGACGTCCTCCTGTTACGCCTCTATATCGTCCTTTAGTCAAAAGTGTGCAGGTTAACATGTTAACAAACGAAAACCAGCGGTCCAACCCACGCAGCTTATGATATTTTGACATCAATGCGAAATCGTAGCCGTTGCCAATGTGTAACATTGAACCCGTTACTTGGTGCTGGAACCGTCACATCCAAACCAAATGACAATCGTGAAAACCTTGTCCTAACCCATGCCTGCGAAGTTGTTTGTAACTGAATATTAGCGTGTCACGCATGTAGCAGTCCTTGCATCTTTATGTTTCCCAGGCAGATCTACAATATTCCGTAATAGTACTGGTGATTCGTAATCAGTCCATTAGGCCCAGAAATAGTTAGTCGAGAATAAGAATTCATGGAATAAACCAAAAGAAACACAAAAGCAAATCATAGAGCACAGCGCATGCAATATTACATGAATATCTGTCTCTGATATAGTGCGACACAATAGTTCAAAGCTCAGTTACCCTGTTCATAATCATGCCTTTGGCTTAGCCATTTAGAGTGGAGCTGACAGCGAGATCATTTCCAACAAACTTAATAGAATGGCCATCGTGTGAAACAATGAAGAAGGGGAGTTTTCCGAAAAGCAATGTGGCATGGGGTATCGAGCGACTGATGTTGGTGGCATTAAGCTTTGAGTCTTTCAACCACAAGTCATGAATCACTACATTCCCAGTGACGGTTTTCAATGACGAAATTAAATTTACTGATGGCTTCTTCTACGGATGTGCGGAAAAGATTAAATAGTAAAATGTATCGACTTGTTAGTTATGGCTTAATATGAGCCACATAATCTCATCTGCGGATCGATGCATCGTCAAAATCATTGCCCCAATTCCAATACATACAAAACATGCCACTGTACATTCCCACTTTTCAACCTGATATTTCCCAGTACGATAGTGCGTGGAGACTAAACGAAAAATGGGCGTAGGCCAAAAGCCATGACAGAATGCCTAAAAAACATGTGTTGTAGCCAAATAACCACGGGAAATACCGCAATTTTAATGTGATTGTCAACTTCTGTATACCAACCAGCCTTTCCCATATAAATGACCTCATTTGTTTTCCAAGATGTTCAATTTCGGCATGTTTTTGTCCTAGATGTCCGAGAATCCATCGGTAATTCAGCCCGGCTATAGTTTTTAGCTTCCAATCATTTATACCAGATAAGCATCTCAGTTGGAGGTGACTCCTAACACGGAAGAAATGATAGAAAATTGCGTTCGTCATTTCCAGCACGATTTCGAGTGCAGACTCGGTGTGATTGACCATTTCACGAATATACGTGGACATCTGATTGTTACTAACAAGTAATATAAAACGAACTTGAACTCTAAGAAAACTTTTACTTTGAACAACGCAAAGATACAGGTAGATGTGCTACTGATACAACAAAGATCACTAGGTAGACTGCTTATATCACACGATAAATGAGAAGGGAACTTGTAGACGTACGTAAGTGAAAATCACACTGCTGAATGGCAAAAAACCTGAAGTATAAACACAGATCAGTTCACAGCTGATGACTGAAAACAATAAAGAACGAATGGTGATGAGTGGATTCCTTTACAAATTGATATGTCTGGGTTCCCGGTTGAAGAAAAATTCATTAAGATGCCCAATACAACTAAATATTTGGTAGTACAATTGATTGTCCATTTAGGTAGATAAATATAGGCGAAGAGATTTACGTGTGCATATATATATATATATGTTAATTTTTATAAGTAACTTTACATACATTTTGCTGCCATCGAATCGATTGTGTGAACGTATCTGAGATCACAAAGAACAGTAATAAAGCTGTGACTAAACAGGGGTTCGATGTCGCAAAAGTGAAAGGTATTTATGAGTTCTTATGTACATTTTCACAGCACTTTGACGAACTGTAATCATACAATAGCCTAAGATATATGTTACCATTTTTGATGATGTTGATGACAACATTGATGTGATTCGCCACAGTTAAGACAATGAAGAGGAGCAGAAGACATGGACAGTTGTACTACTTCTAATGCGTATGTTTTGTCACGAATCTGTATCACATGTGCGTCCTCTCAATGACCTCATGACCGGAGTTTCAAGGGCCGGGGTGCAGTTGAATGACCGATTGGATTGCATCAACATCGCGGCATGCCTAGCCTGGAATCACGAATCCTTAATCAGCTCATTCGTTTGCGTACTGCATTTTTGCGCTGCCTAAAAGCAAAAGAAAGGGGAGAAATAAATTGTCAAAATTATTTCCCGTTTGGAATCAGGTTGATACTTCTCGAAATGTTTGCTGTGTTTCGTGGATCAAAACCAGGAAAAGTAATCCCTGAATTTTGGTTAAAACAAACTGTTTCCGTTCATCTTAAGGTGAACCGGTTGTAACCTTATGTAAAGTTTATGCGAGTTTGTTGAATCAGTCGAAAAGCCAACTAAGATTGCTGAGGGCAGATGTATTTGAACACTGTTGTCTTAGCGGAATTGGTAGAATTTGGTGGGGAAATCTTACCAGTAGATTAGGAGTATGTTACTGGGTCCCAGGGCTCAATCTTTACGGGCAGCACTGAATGTGGATAGATTAAGACGGTTCGGACACCTTTTTATGTCTTTTCACGGAGTAACTGTCTCCTACCCTGTACTCTGAGATAGGTCATAGTTGGAAGATGGGTCAAGGTGGTCCAATGGGGCTATCGGGGCCACGAGATCCGCCAACGCAGTTGCTGGAAGCAGTAAACGATATGGTCCCGTGTTCCAGCCATTGGAGTTCTAGCATTCGAAATCCTCTCACTTCTATGTATTTGTTCAACTCAGCAATTTGCCGTCGATCTTTCGCTATCTCTGGCCTACTTTCTTCTTTTGAGTAGATATCCCCTGGAGGTAGGAACCAAAACCGGAGCATTTTAGTACAAGGGTAGAATAATGGTATTCAAAAACTTAAACTGGAAAACTGAAATTCATATGAATTCATCAATGTTCAGCTGGTCAAAACAAAGAATGACAGACCGAACAATTACACGCTTTTGTTTTGATCGTGTCAAAACTAATAAAATTACCAGGCCTGAAATTCAGTGTCAAGTATTTGGAAGAAATCCACTTTCGATTCACCTGAAGATGTACGCTAAAACTAGTAGCAGGCAGCCCATTTAAGAGGAGGTATTTTCAATAGCTTCAGATAGCAATTTACGAAAATTAACTGGGCTAGCAAACGTAAAGCATGAAGGGTGGTCTCTAACGGAAGATAATGCAAATAATTGTTCAGGGTATTCGAAGTTACAGAATTTTTCGTGGCATCTAATTCACGAATATGGAAATGGCTAGATTGTAGAAAATATGACTCCAGGGTCGGAAATCGCCAGTGAAAAAAGTTTATAGGTGACGGTTGTTGTTCATGCAAAGAGAACCCGAAAGCCAGTGGTAAGCTATTGCAAAAAAATTTGCACACAAAACCAAACGGGCTTTTTTATCCTTGAGGCAAGCGTTCATTTTTAGTCATGTAGATTTGTTACCGTTTCAACTCCCTCGTCTCCTTCTGATCTAAATCTCTAATGCGTACCGATGGGTTGCATTCAAACTAGTTATTCATTAATTATTTATCAAATACGTGATTTTTTGAGTGACACAGTCACCATCGCCGTGTACCGATTCAGTGGTAGACCCGGAAGAGATAGACGAGTCGATGACTCGTCACTGGATTGTTCATTCATCACCGGCTCAATGAATCAGTTCAAAAGCCCCCACGCTACATGTTGGGTGGAAGTGGAAAAAAAATATTTCGTTTTAATCAATCTGCTGGTGAGAGTGGAACAGATGAACACTGGAGGAGGAGGAGTTGAAATATCAGAGAAAAAAGGGACAGTCGAGCTGTGGGACGGAGGGAGAAACAAAGGGTACAAGAATGATGAATCTCGCTTGTCCTCCTATGGGATATCGGTTGTATTCAACTCACTCTGGGTAGGTAAAACTTAATTAGCTTGAGAACTAAACACTCAACTTGACACTTTGTACATTTCATCAAGCGCGCAAATTGGAAAACCCAATGAGCACAGCTAAGTTGGTTGCGGAAATTCCACTACGAATTGCAGATGAAAGGGATTGTGAACTTAATTTTGCCTGTGACAAATGAGGTCAGGTAGTTTTGTGCGTTTCTTTGATTTGGTGAAACCTGTACCGTGGCCGGAATCATTGCGAGCAAACGGCCACTCAAAGAACTTACGTGTTCAAGTACAGTTTGCTAGGGTTGTAAAGACCACTTGCTATCGTGTGAGCAACAGAGCGGTAGATTTGGGCGCGGCAATACTATGCCTAGCTGTTCTCGTGTTAACTCTGGTCGAAATGAGCACAGTTGTTTTATTGCCAATCAGAAATTTCGGTGAACTGTGAAAGTTGTCCCCAGGTGGTTCAAGACCAATGATATGAATGATCCGGAACCACTATTAGTGTATTTCAGGTTAATCCTGTAGAAGTGAAAATAAAGTGGATGACGGGTACACTGAGGTCACCGACTGTTTACCTGACAAACCGAATGAGGGGAAGAGGAGGGAAAAGGGCGAGAAGGTGCCACAGCTACCCCGTTTTTAATCCCCTATATGAATTTATCTATGATCCCATCCGACTGGAGCCAATATATCGTCACTCACGCGGTTACCTCATAGGCTATAGATTTCAGGTCACTTGCTGGGGTTAACAGGTTCATGGTCCTAATCGTTGTGTCCCAAGTTTGGCAGATCCTAGGGGTAGGTATAAACCACTTTTAGTCCAAACGATGTTGACTAGCATTTGGAAAGAAAGAAAGCGAAAATATGTTCAGCCTCAATGCTCAGTCGGACAAAAAATGTAAGATGACGAACAGTTCCGCATTTTTCTTTCGCTTTTACTTTGCTCCCCCGATGTTGTCATGACAGCAAATGTAACCGTTTTGCTGTCGGTTTCCGAGGGGAATTAAGCGCATCCACTGGGATAAACGAATCTCTGTTTCATGGAGGAACACCTACGTCGAGTGTACAGTTTGGGGCCAAGGAAGATTGAATCGTTAAGTGTGTGATAACCTGAGAAAACCAGTTCTTTCACCTTAACATGTGGGGACTTTCTTCCATTGGTGACTAGAAAAAATCCAATCTTCCCTTCGTTCTCGTCGTCTTTGAGACGGACCAGGATGTAAGCAAGTTTCATTTCTGATGTACGTAAGAATTTTATCTAAGAAATGATTCAAAATAGAAGACAGTTGATTTAACTAGAACAATAAAACCCCATCTTTTCTGCTACGCCTGGCGATAATATCATCGTACGCAAGGTTAATTTTCTAACTATTATTGTTAGATTTTCGAACAAGCCCAATGCCGGCAAGAGAAAACGGAGTCTGATAGGAGCAATGATGACCGCAGCATATTTGTTAGCAATATACGTTGGAAATATCAATGTTAATTTCCATTCTTCCAACTCTGTCACAAGGGATTTTCCTTCAAATTCTACTCATTTTGCTGTCCCAATCATTTCGGCAGCAAAGACGGTTTAAAGAAAGCTATTTTGTGATCCCTTGTTGAAATATTCTTCATACAGTGAACTAACATAGATTATTAGCCGTCAGCTATCTCGTTCTTCAAGCTAGGTTACTTTTTTCGAGTTAATTTATTTCAGACTACACCCTTCGCGCATAAACCTGTAGTCATCCAGTTGACCTTATACTCGGCTACATCAGTTTCACCCTCCTTAGAGCTCATCAGCGGTGAATGACACCGTCACGCCGAACGTTTGAATCCAGTCAAACGAAGTAACATCAATCCCATAAACTACTCAAAAGCAGTTGTGGGAGCTATAAGCCAAACTGGATTGGGTTGGTTATTTTCATGTCTGGTGGCCACATACGTCCTGCCCAACCTATCGTTGGCCTATATCAACAAAATAGCACATGTAATATTTTCATACGGCTTGTTAGGCGACTCGATTTCGAGGCTGTTGCCACGGTTAAACGCTGTTTCAAGATCAGAATTTCGTAATACAGTTGTAGGCTAGAGAATTGATGGTTGGTTTCGTTCATCTTAGTTAGCTGTGGATTATTTGGCAAAAGTCAATGTTGACAGGACATCAGCGTAAAGACTAACGAAGCGGAGATGAGTTAAATGGACTAATACTAACTGCGCCTGACTGACCAATCTGGTTTTAGAGTTCGAATCTAAATTAAAGTTTGATATTGGCTGCTCGTTTCCGTCGATAAAAGATGAAACGTATGAGCACTGTCCTCGCAAATTTCCATCCGTGGTGTCTACAGAGTATACTTTTCTCCGTGAACTTTCATTGTCCCACCTGAATTTGTTGAATTCACATGGAAGAAAGCAGTTCTTCTGCTAAGCTGCCGGGCTTTATTACTTTTATTTGATCACCATGTAATTCGTTGGAGAATTCAGAACCTCAAGTATCAGTACCAAAGGTATTGGCGTGTGGCCCTCAAAAGTTCCTCCTCCAAACCCAGCATTTGACCTTGGCTGGTTGAAGATTTCTGTATAAACTATGCCACTATTTATTCATGTAGTGAGTTCCACGGTTCGAGATGCCATTTCTCGAAAAGAAATTGATGAAAAATCTACGAGATTGAGACTTAAAATCCAAGAAACAAATTAAGGATGGTAACTTTAAACAGTTGGGCGAAGAGCTTTGGAGTAAGAGTGCAACTAATCATGACAGAGACCAACGTGTTAGTTGCTAAACTCTATTCCAGAGGTATATATCCTACGCATTATCAAGTCTGTACCCTTGGATTTTTATATTTGACCATGTCACGTATTCATTTTCATTTCTCTGCCCCTCAGAAGACTGTCAAAGTTAGTGATCAGAAGGCGTACTGGGTGTTTTCTAAGACATGTCAACTATTGTATTGCAATTTTTAATGTTTTATTTTCCAACTACTGACTCTATTTATTCATTACTTCACTTTTCGTTCGTATATCTCAATATCTTCCACTAACACCAATATTCACACCACCACTACCGGCGTGTCTTCTGTCTGAAAAAGTCAGTGTTCAATTCTATTGAAGAACTGGCCTCACAACGGCAAATCACAGCGACTTGGTAATGGACAAATAAACGTTACCTGGATGTTAGAGGTGATTGAGCTTCAGGTCTGAGAAAGTATGACAACACAATGTACTAATCAATTTTCCCAGTTTAACGGTTTCAGGCAAGGTGTACTATGACAGCTAGGTTTTGTACAATTCTACAATTGACCGTCCACTTCGCTTGGTGCTTCTGGCAAGAACATCCAGTGAGTTGTCGCAAAATTTGTCGTCTGACATTCATGGAAGTGACACTTGCCCCGTGAAATTTGTATACAATCAGAGTTGAAACTAAAATAACGATTCGCATTTGAGTGTTTATCATCTATACCCAACGTAATTACTTATTTAGATCCGAAGTAATTATATTCAGCTATAGACGTTTTTGGGAAACAGCAAAGTTGCTTCCCAATCAGTGAAAATGCAAACCGCTTGGGACTTCGGATGCCCAAAGCCCTCACATGAGCACTGCAGAGCCCAGTCCCACAATTTAAGACCCAAGCTCTATTCTAAACTGCTGTCACATAACTTTTCAGTAAGACAATTATGATGTGGCTTCTACCTCTCAAATTTGGGAAAGAAGCGTATTTATTTGCCTTCTTTCGCCCGTGCAACTCTGAGTCTACTGGAACCGGGGGATCTGGTAACTTCATTATGTGTACTTGAGATTGATGAAGATACTAGTCACTTGTCTAGATTTAAGCATCACCATGAAAACCCATTTAATGAGATTTGAAAGTGCATGGACTTTAGGCGAAATGGTTTAGGGTGGAATATCTTTAGAGGCGGTTTTATAAGTGTATAGCATTGTTAAATCAGAGTAGACAGAGTTAAACAGTTCAGAAATATCTGCAATGACGATTTCCGTTAATTTTCGCCAAGAACCTTAATGCTGACAAAATTCAAAGATTCAGTCATCTTAGTAAACTGCAACCTTGAACTGATCTAGACATCTATATTCCGGGAATCCGGGATCATTGAGACGTAAGTTATTGAGAGAGAGGTAAAATGGACTAGAATCCCGGCGACTTCTATTAACAAACTCTAATAACAATCCTCCAAATCAACCCAGTTCAATCAAATTCTGGGAAAATGGGAAGTTCCGTAAGCCAAACGGGAGTCCGTATGTGTTGAAAAATGCAAAACTGAGCCTTAAGAGAACAACTAGTGGCTACCACAATTTTGTCCATTCATCTTGTCCCTTCCGCATGCCATGTGCATGAGGTCATACGGGCTGGAGGTACACGTCCATCCACTAGGCTGGATAGATAGATGACGTGCTCATCTTATGCATTCCATCTAACCTGAATAGCAAAGTAGTGTTTACTGAACAAAGTTCTCAAATGAATAATTATAATATAGGTTAGTCCAGTCCTTTGACTTTGATCGTTTAGAATGACGTTAGTCAGAAATGCCTTTAAGCCATTTACTTAACCCGTGCCATTTAGCAAGCGGAAGAACGAACAGCTCCCAATGAGAAGAAAGATTGATAATCAAGTAAGATTACAAAATTTAGGAAATGAAAGCTCTGATGCATGAAACTCGTATTTTTGGACATAAAAGAGAGGCTCTCAAACAAGGAGAAAGAACCAGAAGAATAGATTAATGTTAATCATGACCAAAGTTCCTCTGAAGTATTTTTCTAATTTGCCTATTTAAAGATGAGTGGTATCTGTTTAACATAATGCCTTTTTCAACCATGTAGCTTAGTTCATATCTCCCGGCACTTGTCAGTTTGTACACATTCATTCAAAAATCTGACTTGAATAATAGAATAGCATATGGACAGAAAAATATCTAACTGACAGCTAATAAGCAGAAAACCCGCATTGCAGTCAATGCTGTGGAGTTTCCGTTAGTAATTGAACGATTAAAATTACGACTGATGTGACGTGTCGGCCTACATAACTAACATAATATATAATAAGGATAACTATTGTACATCACGACATTTATATCTGTCGGGTTCTACCGCATTTAGTCGGGACTTACATGTCGTAGTTATATCATTACCAGCACAGTCGTAAAATTTGCCAACTTCGAAAAGTCACCGCAGTCGCAACTGGCTGCATCCCTTAACCGCGGTGAACAGTCGGTTTTAGGAGCACTAATCTGTATCTTTCGATGAAGTACCTGAAAATCTCTAAGAGGACCCATCTAAAGCAGTTAAGTCACAAATAGAATGCAAGCAATCAAAGTTTGATCACAATGACATCAAAGCGACTGTTCGTGTATAATTGCATTTTTCTAAAAATTCTCCGCACCTCTCTCACTACTATACACCTAGCCTCAACATGAAGTTCCCAGTTATCAGTACCATCATATGACGTTGATTGGAATAAAATAATCTTACATTTTCAATTTTAATCGAAGCGGTTGCAAACTTCAAGTGAAATCTTCCAAACAACTTTCCAGCGATCGTTAAATTGAATGAGGCTACCAGTGTTGAAATAATCTAAACAAAAACATGTGATTGGGTAACGGAGTATATTCCGTTTCTACTTTGTGGACACTGAGAAACTTTCAACTGAATCTGATAATTGACGAAAGCTTCACTTGAACTTACAACTGCTTTACAATTAAAGTTGGAAGTTTAAGTCTTGTGGCAAATCATAACCCCACAAATAAATGATATCCTTGAGTATAACGGTGGTCATCTATCTCATTCAGATCTACTACACCAATCCAGATCAACGTATGTTCAAACGCACAACAGATGCGCCTGAAGTAGCCAGGCTCAGTTACCAACTGACATTGGCGCAAAATTGCTACAATGCAGACATGTGCGTGCATATGATTTGACAGCATTATTTTTCACTCAGGCATGCAGGGTAGTCCAGCTTCACTAGCTCGGAGCCCCTGAATGAGCCAAATAATCATCGTTGAATAACATCCAACCTCCAAACTTATGAATGGCTTCATTCACAGAAAGAGACACCAGACTATATGCACGGCGAATTTCTCGGTATACCCGATTAGAAATTTTGTGTTGAGTTTGCAAGTGTGGCATGTTAGTGATCTACTTTACTAGCCACGTTTTCCCGAACAATTGAAACAAAAACGAATTTGCATGTGGCTACAAACGTGTCATTATTGGTCGCTATAACTATTTTCGTCCTGGTACTGATACACAAACACGGGGTGAAAACCCACCGGCACCACCTGCACAGAGCTATCGTTGGCCGAATGTACTGTATCATTTTGACTACCGCTTTCTAACCATAGTACTGTTACACGTTCATTCAACATTTTAAGGCTACAGATGCTCGGTGTGTGAACATGCAATGTTACTAGCTTTGAAATGTCATGTCATTCCTTGGGCGACTAAAGTCTTTCACTTACCCGAGGTTGGAAGTGACCAACTTCAACCATTTTGCGTTACATTTTACTGTAATTACTTTTGTGCTCATGAACAGCGCCTTATTCGAAAGAAATCTGTGAGGATGTGGAAGACTTTCTAACCAAGAATCATTAAGTTTCACAAATTCTGGAACAGTCAGAGTTAAGGACTACTTCCCTGACTGAATTTTTGTCGACCTCTTCAGTACTGGAGTCTGAATATATCAGATTTTAAGAGGTGTGTATTGCAAACCCCTTTGACATCTTCGGCCACTATAGCCTGAATGGCACCACCTTTGTCTTGGCCCAGATATGACACCCGGATTAGTGATGAAATGTTTTCTGTTCGACCACCTAAGTGCGATTCAAAAATACGGGTACCATTCGTATTGGAAGACGGTAAATATGCAGTGGGTGGACAATAATTCTCGAAGGACGTCCAACTGAGCTTTTCGCGTGCAACAACGCACACAAGTCAGTCGTTCTGGGAACACTCGACTCTTCATCAGAAAAACCTGATTACTCAATCGTACTAAAAACATGCCGTTTTATCCCCATCCAGAAGAATAATGAAATTTTTGGAGTTCAATTCTTACTGAAATGACAAGCGAGTGAAATGAGGGAAGACTCAAGAGGAAATCTGACAACTTTCTAACCGAATGATGATAACAGCACTGTCTGGGTTCTGCCGAACAATGGCGAGCAGCTTCAAACTAGCGCGTCCCTTTCTACGTCCAATACTCGGACAGTGAGCAGTCAACATTGACCGTCATCTAAAGGAAGGTGTGTTTGTTCAATAGAGCAAAAGCGCGGTAGGTGAAAATAATGATCTATCCAATTTCAGCTACTCAGGAACAGAGGTAGTAGAGTTGCCATGGTTCTCCCGACAATTTTTCAGTTTCGTGTGATCTATTCAACTTTGCATGGCTTCGCCTAGACCAAGACTTTTGACGAAAAGCGAATGACGACATCATCAACTTGGCTATCGTTATTATTATTATTATTATTATTATTATTATTATTATCATTTTCAAACCAACCCTGATTAAAAAGGTAAATGAATGACACGGCTAGGTTAGAAACCACATGATCACCAAGAGTGTGTGTGTGCGTTTGTGTCCATAAGGAACTGTTCGCACGCGTCCTTATACTTGCGCTGTTGAACAAGTGAATATGACAGAAATTGAGAATAAGGTTGCTGGGCTAGCTTCTATCCACAGGGACAGATCCCACCCGAGTAACAGGATCATTTCACCTGATTATCATAATAAATATACACTTGTTTTGTAGAAAGTTAGGGTTCAATAAGATTGTGCAGTGATGCGAACATGAAAAAGAGGGTAGGAGTACACAGAATTCTCAGTCTTTCCACTTACTACTTGTCTCTTAAGAGAAAGTTTAGCCAATTTTTCGTTCATTTGCCCAATTTGTTCTCGGATCTTGTGGAGGACATTTAAAGGTGAACGATGCATTAGCAGACCAGAAGAAAACAACTTTAATCATTGGACTAATGAGCCAGTTATTCTAATGCAACAAGAAACAGTCTACACTAATTTGCTCGCAGAACTCACCTTGTGCTCGCGTGAAGATCCAAAACCATGTGCATTCACTTTGCTCCGCTCCACTCTACGTCCCACTACTATGCCATGTCACACGGCGCACCGTCCGCCTGAGCAAGCACTCACAAATTATCGTGCCAAATGCGCGCTGCCGGTCAGAACTTGGTCTATTTGAGCTGTTAGGTATTCTCATAGTTACACACGCGCGAGTTTGTGCGACCACCTGCCGGTGTGTGTGTTTACTTGTGTGTGTATGCGATTAGGCCAGGGAAAGTAGGAAATTCGCATTAGTTTCTGTACGAAATCACCCAAGTGATGTGAGGTGACGAATGTAACCATGTGAGCGCATACATTGTCGACCTGCTGGGCATGCTACCACCAGCAATACCAAGGTTGTGCGTGTGTGCGGTAGTGTGGCACATTGCAAACGTTACTCCTATCCACGTAAACACACATGCACACACTGACCAGAGGGGCTCACTTGCTGTCCCCAACCAATCAGTGAACTCTACTTTAGAAAATGAAAACGGAAGAGGAATAATTGTAATTGTCCCACTTGTACCACTGACTATAACATCCCTACTACACGCATCGGTTACTCAGTGGACGGACCATGATATGTGCACCACTTTGTTTTTTACCTGTTTGTGTGTGTCAAATGAGGGGCAGACATACAGAGGGCGTTGGCTCCAAACGTCTACTCCTAGTCGGTATAGGTCAATATAACACCCGATAAATTGCACTTGGTATCACGCAAATGTGCACCGCCGCATACATGCATGTCTCTTTAATTCTTTTGTAAGGTCAAATACTTTGAAGATAAACAGTCAATCAGTTTTATATCTCCTCAAAATGCATTTTCAAACAGCAACTTTTTCTTGTTTTCGGTTTGCAGTTGGTGGTGGCCTTGATGTTTCGACTGAAATCGCTGAATGGTTTTTGCAATTGCATGAAGTGATGATTTATGGGGAGTAGTCCAGGGAATTCTGAGGAAATTTCCGCTAATATGCTATTCGTAGATGTCCCGAAAAAGGTTCATAGATGTTTTAGTTGAGCTGCTTGTCCACAGCGTGTTCCCTCAACTCCCAGTATGAAATTATGTGAACGTTTCATCACTCCTCCGGGCATCATCAACGATGACCATAGAGTCCACATAAGTCAACATTTTGATACATGAACAACGGATGCTCACAAACTGTTGATAATAGCAATCATTCACCATCCATGGCTAAATGGAAAACAGCATCCCATATTAGTTGACCTCATAGGCGAGTTAACAAAGAAGTGTTTCACGTCACGCCCTCATGGCATACTATACCAGTTGGTCTCTGGGGCTGATGCACCTTATGCCCTATACACCGCCAAAAAGTTTGGTGGTATAGGTGTTTGTGCCGGCTGATATGCTCACTAGGCTTTGGCTCACGTTGGTTTTTATGTCTCGGTACTTTTCAGGTCGGTCAGGCAACCGTTTCAAAGGATGCTGTCCCAGTGCATGTTACACAAACATTACACACCTTATTCCTTGAGCGCCGAATTTCTTCTGATCTGTAACTTCGGTTGTCACGCCTTGGATTGTGGACGTGACAACGAATGCCTCCCACTCGAATGCCCTCACAACCGAACAGTTCCTTTCACTCCGCATTCTAACAGGCATTATTTTAATATTGTGACGGATACTGCTAACCTCGTGACAGAAAACGTCAAAGAGTGAATCAGCTGTATCTCACACTGTTCTCTTGTGTTCAGTTCTCAGTCGCAATATTTATCAAGATTGGAAAGATAAAATAAGATTGGTTCATGCACCGTAAACATCATCACTGCACATCGTCGTCGCATGTGCAAACCACATCCTATGCAAATTCTCAAAACAAAATCAGGAGTACTGAGAGATTAAAAATTACGCAAAACATAAAGGAACGCAGTTATTGGAGATAAGAGAAGATAGAGTTGGAGCGCTTGTGAAACTGTAGTCAAACCTGTTACCTAGATAGTATTACTCGGCGAAAAATCGAAACTGCTTTTGTGCACTATTGATGACTTGAATTAGTTGAAACAACCCAGTGATTTGCAATATATTGATTAGGATCTTGGCTTTTTGTTTCAATGGAAAGTCTTTAATGAGATAGCCAATGGGAACTTCTTCCAAGTGATGGTTTTGGTAGTAAATTTCAGATTTTCTCTCTATCCATTTGGTAATCTGATGTTTGAAGTAAGTTGAGATCTCCCTTCTTTTAAAATCTAGCTTCATTTTGACTTTTAGTTGGTTACCTGAATTCATATACAGGTTTACGAAGGTTCAGCACAATTCGTTTAAATCGATGTTTGTTTGTTCGTCATATTCGGGTTCCATAGAGTCATCTGTCAGGACTCATTATGAAATAGACTGGATCATGTAAGATTTGCGCTAAACAGACTCTCGGCAGTCTAGATTGTTTTATTCAGAACCGTTCATTTTGTGTTAAATTCTCATCTGAGACTCGATGGGGGTAAACATAGCAGTCGATCCCTAATGAAAAACTCGCAACCGGCCCAGTTTACCTTACGTCAGCCCCAGATACAGCATTGTTACAGACCGGAACTCACACACGATTTTCGATTCAATGGACTACCGGTACCCCGTCAGCAGGGGTGGAATTGAAAACAATCTAAATCGGCATACCATTTGGCTTTCAGTTTTAAGAAGGTATGCCTTAGTTGGTAAGACTGAATAAAATTGTTAATCTAGACTTGATCATAAGAGCCCTATAAGTGTCTGCAATCAAACAGGATAGGCCTGGGTTGCCCTCATGTGCTTATATATATGGGCACAAGTCACTCCTTACTCCCTGCTTTCCTGTCTACGTGACCACCACGCCAAGAAAGCAAGTAATGAGAATAATGAGCTAAAGTCATTAGTACGACGGATACATCGTAGTAGTGCAAAAACGTATCTCATTTTGTAAACAACCAGGGGGGGACGAAAATTGTTCTTAACTAGTGAACATTCTCCCTAAATATATGGCCGAATCGAGTGCAGGAATAGAAGTACGTACTGTCTATCGAATGGAATAATCGTTTTCAGGTGGAGCTAACTGGATTTTGTGGGTCCGAAATTGTCTGAATTTATTATTACACGGAACGAAGAAATGCATTATGCCAGTAAATTATAACCAAATGCACGATTGTGGTCATCCTGTTTGTTTACAATGAGTTTGATGGGATTTAGTCGATTCGACCTGTTTAACCTTGTTGATTACAAATCTGTCGCAATCAAGGACAAATTAGCCGTGTATGGAGGTGGGGGGGGGGAAGATGGAGAGAACAATGTAGTACGTGCTCTCCACATAAGTTTTAATTCACGTGACTGAACACTAGGTAGCAAACGTTTAGTAATGATGACGACAGCGAAGATGATTATTATCGCCGTCGTCATCATCATTCGAGTCATCAGTCAAGCCACCGATCCCATTAACCCTACTATAATCTTAATCAGCAGCAGTAACAATAACAATAACTTTAGTTATATTGTAAAAGACACTTTAAATGGTTTCACTTCAGTTCACTATTTCGATCTAGAATGATCGGTAACTGGTCGAGTAAACAATGCAACTATTCAATATCTTGTGAGTTGGGTTGGAAAATCGGAAGATGAACAAAGAGTCCAAAAAGGGAAGTACAATGTTTTGAGCATTTGGAATCTAATCCGTACATTTCGTTACGGATAACGTGACGTACGATAAAGGATGGCAGCATGTTTCGGATCGTGCATATAATATATACTATCAGTCAGTTAAGATTGACTTAGACACTTATGAAAACAGAATGAGTTGTATGTGATGCACTGTATAGGGATATCTTATCTACCTGACTTTGCATTGTCTCTCATTATTCACTAACAAATAGAATATGACAACAATTTCTGCCTGCAGAAAACCCTTCAGTTATATAATGAAATGGATAAGTGAACCATCATTTGTTTGTCGCTTTAATTAATTTCTTGATTCATTAATTGCAATCATTTTCTCGAAGTTTTGAAGCTTATCCGACGAACTGAAACTCGCACTGAAGCATCTAGTGATAAATGTAGCAAAAGACCTAATTCAGTAATATCTAAACTACAATCCTGTCTTGCATTCCCCATACAATCCTTGCAGCAGCCGAGTCGTACCTTGCACAATTTTCTTTCAGCGGATGTTAGCGTAATAGCGATTGTGGTTCCATTCGCACCTGTGCGGAGCGAAGTCAAAGCACCACCTAACAGTAGGCCAAAGCTAAGGTGGGTTACAAAAGCAAAGCGATAACTGAGTGAAAAAAGATGAGATTTATTCATCAACGAGTTTATCTTGCCTCGATGGATGACAATTAGCGAGTCCTTAAGAATCACTGACGTCAGTCTAATTACTAAAGTACCTCGTTTACATTCGGCTACCCCGGAGGTTCTAACCCGTATAAAGGAAAGAAACACATCCACTATTACTGACTCCTAACAATAATGCAGTGGATGCACCAGCGGTGATTGATTTAGTCCTCTGCGGCAACTGCGTGGCCAGAAAGTGATCTCTAGGACTCAATTAGTTCACTCCAATTTCATGGTTGGCACCCCAGGTAGATATGGGATCATTGGAAATATATTGTTTGGCATTGCGCCTGCGGTGTGCTTTTGGTAGCCCCAGTGAAAATGACACTGAGATGAGTGCGATTGTAAGCAGGAACCATTGTTAGCTGCGTGGCCTCGTTTGGAGAAGATAACAGCTAGCATGTTTCTGTTTGTGTTCTCAGCGGATTTGAAAATTTGTGTTGGTCTTAGCTCAAGTTGCTGATTTTCACTAGCTTCTAATTGCTGAGCTTGGTGTTTAGATCGCAAATGTTCCAGTCAGTGCATGCACTGACGATGTCACCCCGTGTTTGCTATCTAAACGTCAAGTTCACCGATCAGAATCCCATGTTTGTGTTTGTGTTTGTGTTGAAGTTGATTAACGCACTTAGTTTAAATAAAGCTGCGATACTGGAATAATTTCTCATGCCCATTTTAACTCGTTTTCGGAACATGCCCTGTTGGCTGCTACCTTTTCTTGATAGCATGATGGATTTCCGAGACCATTACACATGAAGACAAATTCTGTTATATATATATATATATATATATATATATTCCGGTAGCGTAGCTTTATTTGTTCCAAAGCTACATCAATGCAAAAATCAGTGGGATTCCGTTTTCGAACAGATGAGCCAGTTCCTCCTTATTATTGTCATGTTTATCGGACTCTATCAAGAACAGGTTAGAGGTTCAAAAACGCAATTATGCTCATAATTCGACTGACGGAGAAATGCTTTTGGAAACGAATTGCAAGCAATAAACTGTTAGTTGTGACTGACTATTGGCTATTAAGTTACCTTGCGGTGAATTACCAGATTTCACATAAGCGGATCGAACTGCTCATCTTCCTGTTGCCTTTGGTGTTCTCTGTGGTGCTCAGTATTTCCCACTAATGCCCGATCACAAATAGTTTGTTGATACCCGGGGTCAGTGTTCCTGATTTGGTGAACAGTATTTCAACAAGGAAAACTGGATAGGGAAATTTTAGCTCCAACTATTTAATATTAGATATACTCATGATCGACATCGGGACCCGAAAGGTGTGGAATTAATCACGGTGACCGTCTGTTATGGCATCAAAAACGGCATGGCTTGGAGTTGGAAATGACTGTATGGCTATATGCAGTCGTTTTGAAGTATTTTAACTGGACCGAAGATTAAAGTTTATCCTCATTATTTGTAATGTGAATACAACATCGGAGACTGGAACAGGGAACCCTGACTGGAAGATTCGCCGGCAATTGTCAGACAGACAAGGTCGTGGCGTTTGAACGTCCAGGTCGCGGGTTCGAATCTTCCCACCGCCGGTCAACTTTCCCACTTGGCAACCCTCTGTTGGCCGCGACCCCCTTCCTGAAAATTGATGTACATTGTTATTTCATTAATAAAGGAAGTATAAGATGAGAGATAAAAGGATAAAAAGACGTGATCTAGTCAACCGAAGTGGATAGAAAGAACTAATCAACTTCCTATTCCATTCTCGGAGAAGAGTCAAACGTACCTATAGTCAAATCGGTTCATTCTAGTGCTACGGTTTGACTGTTGCAAACTGAGAGGGTTTTTATTCTCCTGGAATGCCATGTCCTCTCCAAGTATACGTGGAGTTGCTTACAAACTGACTGCTCATACCGTCGCCAATAATTCAGTTAAGTAGCTAATTGTTTAACTAGATTTTGTCCATGAACACCTTGGTCTCTCAACCTGAAGCTTTCCTCTTGATTGGAGTTCATTTTAAATTTTTCACAGCAAAGAAGACTGTGTTCTGTTGCTCGGTCTATCACCCACGTGTATCCCCAATTAGCGCTCATCCATCGTGTACTTTGGCCCAGTTTTACGCCTGGAGCAACCTTTTGCAAATGAGGGCCAGGTGCGACAAATGGGTCAAGGACAAACACGCCACATGGCCCAATTCTTGTAGTGTGCCCGAGTGAATTCAGAATATTTTCATTAATGATTTTACGTGGAAAGTCTAGCTGAACAGATGGATTGTTTGACAGAGCAAAATATGGTGAACCAATTTGGTTGTGATTGACTGGTTCGCGTCATTGACCTCCTGAACCAAGCTCACAATCTGGTAACTCAATCTGCGCCAATCAGTGCACTAACTGTAGGGAAACTTATTGCACAATCAAATGGATTTGATTGTAAAACTTGCCTTGAGAAAGTCTACCTACGGTAGTCGAAAAGTTGGCGCATTACATCTACCAACAACGCCGTGTTATTAACATTATATCATTCAAAATTGAAACCAGTACATGACGCATGGATTTTTCGGTACACCCCTTGCATCGTTTGGTCCTGAAACTTTTATTTTAATTGCACCAATAAGTAAGAATTGCAATCGAACTTCGCTCCTTACTTCAAGCTTAAATGGAGGCAGGGACAAATTCGAGTAGCGTCCCGTCAGAAATGTCATTAGGGTAAAAAGTGACTCCACTAAAGGGTTACTTCAATATCCAGTAGGAATACATAACGTGATTGTTCTTCTTAAAGTCTCTGATATACTCGGCAGTTGTGAACAGGCGGGAGATGTACAAGGTGACCATGGAATCTGTGTGAAAACCAAAAGTTGAAAGTCGAAAGATGTACTGATACGACCAGAATCATTTGAATTCGTTCACTGGAAAATGTTGCCTCTTGTGGATAGCTGCCAAAGTACATTGCTATTGTTAGATGATCAGAGCAGACAGTGATTATCAGTGTGTAAGTGACTTTACGCATCAAACCATTCCTGGAGAGTTAAAGAATATTTATGATCCGGATTTAACAAGGAAAATGGCGCGTAGTAACAGTAAGTGAAACCAGTACACTGGATACCGATACACGAGTCCCTACGTAATTACCATGTAAGTACCATATTGGCTGTCGTTAAACCGAAGATTTCAGCTATAAAGCAAATCTAGTTTTGTTATTCAATGAAGAGAAATTACTGAGTACCGACTGAAACAACCATAGCAAAAATGCTCATCCATGAACTGAACGTTTTGTGTAACTGACCGTCTGCTCTCATCCTTAACCCCAAGGAGCAGAATAGTGTGTCCTCGCTAATGGCCCAAACAGTCCTTCACTGGAGAATGTACAAGGGAGCATGAACCATACGGTGTTAGTATAAGTGCCTACGGACCACCGACTGAGCCCCGGGCAAGGAACAACCATGACATGCCAATCATTCGGCACCCGTACTAAATCTTACTACAGATCTGCCGGCTAAGTCCAAATTGAGTCAATCTATCAAGGTTGTGTGGTGATGGGACTGCAGTATTCAAGATAATTCGATAAGTACCAGGTTCTCCATGCAACTTTTACAATATTGCGCACCTTTTTATTGTGAATGACACAATGTTAATAACAAAGCGTTGTTGGTAGATGAAATGTGCCAACATTTCGACTACCGTGGGTAGCCTTTCTCAGGGCAAGTTTTACAATCAAATAATTGAGGGTACGTTCACATGTGAACGCTTTGGTATTAACCCTATGACATTCACAATAAAAACCAACACATGGCGGGCCGATTTTTCGGTACACCCCTTACATCATTTGGTTCTGATACTGCGCACTTTCTTTCCGCACACGTTTTGATTTCCCTTAAAGGAAAATAGAGCAATAAAGATTCAACAGAATATCGTTCTTCTGCAAGCCGTTCTGTTGAGATAATAAATGCTAGAGAGCAGGTAAGAGTTAGGTTCACTCAACTGTCGGAATTACAGTAAATATCACTTGTAGATGATAGTATACAGACGTCATCTTCATGAGTAAGATGAAATTAGATGCCAGCCAGGATTATTCGTAAAGCTTCATCGTGACTGGGCTTCCCATGAGGGAACAAAAGCAATAGAGTGCAACTGTTTCATTCTAGGTACATTTTAATAGTAGGAGATTGAATGTTTTCATGAAATAATTTACCATGTGATATCATCGCTCAACTCGCCATAAAGAAACCATGGAAGCACTGTACAGCTGTTTCATCCTTATTAGGAATCATCAGCAGTGCATATCCACCGTGCAAATCAGTGGCGGATGTACCAAGTAATCAAGCTCTGTAGGTCATATCCAAAGTCTTCGTCGTACTTAGGCTACCTGCAGATAGGTCATCTATCAGTAGGGGTCGATCGCCGTGAGCTAGCGGACAGTAACCGTGCAAATCAGTGACGAATAGGTGGAACATTATGTGGTGAAGTTCAACAAACCGTTCAGAGCCTTCCCGGTAGCGTAATGGCTAAGGCGTTCGACTCACAATCGTTCGTCCCGGGTTCGCGTCCCAGTTCGGGCGCGGTGGATATGTACTGCTGATGTTTCATCCTTGTTAGGAATCATCAACGGTGCATATGCATCCCACTCGAACTATGATGCGAATCCAGGATGAACGACTGAGTCGAATGTCAAGACAGCTATTTCACTCGGGTTGGCTATCAACGGTATCCAGGGCTGCACTAGAAGACGCAACACGTACCCGTTACTGCTTTTTCATGGCCACAGGTCGCTGGGGTACAATAGTCAACCGCTCCCATATATGACTTCGCGGTAGGAAATCGAATTACCACGAAAGCTGTTAGCATGATCGCTCATATTGCAAACTGAATTCCATGGCATAAACAACCTGTTGCGAATCAGTTGAGAGAATAGAAGCTATTCTGGTCTGTATTGGTCACCCTGACTTGCGAACTTTATCAAAACATAAGGAGAATCTGATCGCATCGTTAATTCAAGTATGCTGATAAAGTATCCCTTTAACTAATCCCAGTTAGGCTTTGGTCGGTACAAATCTGATTGCAGGTGGGTTCACCTCTCAACAAACTTGCCGAAGCGGGTGAGGTGTCTTTCACTCACACTCACACTCGCGCGACCTGTCCTCCATGTATGCACGACTGGCTCCCCGTGATTCTCTCAGGCTGACTACTTTGAATACGAAACAGCCTTAGAGCATATTCATGTTCTGTGCCACGAAACAAAAAAAATGCTAATTTAAGTAGTTTAAAATTTGGTATTTTTATTCAAAGTTTAGCATTGAGTAAGTCGATTCTGAATGTGTGCGAATGCATTCCGTGAATCCCTGTCAATCTATTGCAACTTCTATCACGAAGTGATTTTTCCCGTGACTTGTACACTCGGAGTGAGGAAGTAACTGTATCCGGTAATGATCGATTAAGTGATTTATTGGTTCTATGCATTATTTTTTACTATAAATCTAGTCATCTGCATTGAATTTTTCTATCTCTCCCCAGCTCTCTCCCATTTTAAACGAACACTGGCCAGCACATGTGTCTACATCCTTTGTGTTTGTATGTCAGGACTCTGAGGAAGAACATGGAAATATACTGGCTTGTGAGAAGGTCATCATAATTGCAGTATGACGTGAAGAAGAAAAAAATGACAGTTTATTTGTGTTTCGCCTGAGTACTTTCTTTAGCAAGGTATGAGACATGCAGACAAATAGACATACGCGATGCACAGATTTTATCAACAGAAAAAATCGGATTCACACACACACACACACACACACATACACACGAATATGGGATAGACAGGGCAATTCTTGTTTGGTACGGCAGTAATCAGATGTCGTTAATGGCTTGGTGAACGCATTAGTTCCCCAAAATAGAATGGAACCGGCCATTGATTAGACTAGACGCTTCTGACGCCCAACAGCAACCGAGGATCGGATGTTGGGACCCGCTGGTATAGTCCCCTTAACAATCTGCTCTTCCCCACTTCGCTCAATGTTTAGGTGCGCGTGTATGTGCTCGCGTGTGCGCATGTTTATGCGCCGTTACCCATATGTGTACGGATGAGATGTATACTGTCTGCAATCATTCCTGTCCTTAAAGACCAAAATCGCCGTGTTTTAACCACATTCCGCTCAAAGATACGGGCCCTGCTCGACCGGTATTTAATTACGTTACTCTGATCACTCCAATTCCGTCTATCATCGTTCCAAAAGACGAATAGATAAGGCAAAGATTTTTTTCAAAGTTTAGGGTCAATGAATGTCCCGATAACGATCGTCCGCGGGAGCCAATTAGGAGATCTAAATAAGTGGTTACATCAGTTCATCGAAGACGGGGAAATGAAACCCGTTGTTGTATCGCTCATCAAGGTAGCGAGTTCATTTTAGGAACATTCTGATCGTCCCACCGATTTTATTCGGTTCTTGAGTAGTCAGCAGATTAAGTTCATCGGGAAGTATCGATGCTCAAATCACAATTGGAAACCACAAAAGACTGTACAACCCTTTCAATCACCTTGCGGACCCATCAGGAAATCAAATTTGAATTAGGAGCGTTCGTGTATAGCCAATTACTGACTGTATGATTCAGTTCTCGACAGTTTATTATCAGGAGCATCACGTTACAATATTTATCCATCAAAAGGTTTATGAAGAGTAACAGACCTTTTTGCTTGTGACGGCAGTAATAAACTCCTTTGGCGAGCTTACAATCGTTGGTGGTGGATATATCCCTCTGTCACACAGCTGAGGCGTGTCGAGGATTACTACGTTGGAATCAAAATCTCACACCTTAGATTCGAATTCGGGTTAAAGTATAACTAATCTCAGCTACAAACTGAAAACATCCAGAACCAACCGGAACACTTAGTTACATATGTGCCCGATAGGGATACTTTCCGTTGGTCCTGCAAAATGGGAAACACTTCACCGAAACGCTTCGTTCAGTTGTCTGCATTGTAGATAATTCTGCAAGTAAGAAAAGGTCATGAAAAATTTCACTGGGCTAAAAATCTAAAGCATGAAGGTCAACAATTAATCACCATTTTTAATTTTAGTCGATTGTAAGAAAAATACTAAGACTAAAGTGAACTAAATTTTGCATAGCCCGGGTCTAATTACCTATGCTACAGGTTAAGATAGACGTATTTTAGGGAATATCATTATTATAAGTTTAGATGAATAGAAAATAAACTACATTTCGATTACCTTCATCATCGCTCCAAATGAGAAACCAGAGTGACAGGAGAGAAATGCTTTTCCACCCAAAATACATGCCTCGAGTTTTGGGTTTGTCGATTCCAATTGGTTGATGAATTAACGACGACCGAAAGCTCAGAACACTGAGTTAAAAGGCCCAAGTGTGCATACAGCTTTTCACTTTTTATGTAATCTGATTGATTTCGATTTCGATTTGGGGATACTTCGTCGTTTTTGAGTACAAAATTCGTGAGGCCAAGAAAGATTATCTTAAGAGTTAGTGGCTTTCTATTTCCTCCGTTCATCCTACGACTACGTACATTACTCAAAAAGCGGTTTCGACTAATTAAATGCCTCCTAGTGGGAAGCAACCAGTGGCGAAAGGACTTGAACTCTAGGCGTCGATGTCCCGTCTCATTGTAGGCCGACCGTTGACAGCGCAAGATACCGCTTACTGTTGTTATTAATTAAGCTGGAAAATGCCTTGGGTTGGGAAACCTTCAAACTGTTAACACTGTGATCTCATCTAACATGCGATTACGTTTTCGGCCATCAACTATTGTGATTTCGCCCAGCCTCATCCGTGCTAATAGATCGGGTATTCCCACATCTAGTCCTTTTATAAACCTATTTTGTATATGAATCACTACAACTTTGATGGAGCCAATGAGCAAACGGCGTTTCGTCTTCCGCGAGTGACATTCTTCGAGGCCAGTTTGACTGAAACAAAGGGTGGGCTGATTAAAACTTTCGCGGACAACGCTATTTTGATAAATAGGTATTTCCACGCAGCACTTCGCATAGTGCATCATCGTTTCTTTCATTCTGGTTCACCTTGTTTTTAAAAGCATACGCTCAAAATTCTTTGTTCCGACGTAACGAATAGGCCTTACTCTGATCGCGTAAGTGTTTCATGCTGTCGATCAGACTCGCGGGCTTCGACTCATGGTATTTTTCATTTTTGCACGCTGCAGTTCCGGCTGCAGAAACCTACTCTGGAAGACAGCCGGTCCCGTGTATCTAATATTGAATAAACCGAACCGGCGAATGTCGTTACGGTGAAGGTAGAATGAAAATTTAAATTGGCGATGAGCGCTTGTTTAATCGACTTTTAGATGTGAATGAAGCAACTGAATTCACAGTTTTGTCTAAAACTCGGTTCCTCGTTATGCATTGAAAGAGTTAAAAAAATAACTGGTTCCGAGTAAGTCATAAGGAATTTTGAGCGTCAGGTCTGTTCAAAATTTGTGACTTGTGTTCCGTTGTGTCGCTCAGGTGTTAAGTGAACCGCTGCCGACGGTTTCACATGGCCTTGGATACATGTCCTCATTGGCTTCGAAGAATTACCTTATCAACCTGCGAGAGGAGCCGTCCCATGGTTTTCATTGCTGGCTGCAATATACGTGAATTGCGCTGCTCGCAGCGCTTGGATTAATGAGACAGAAAACTTTGTAAAACACCCACGAAGTAATTGCATACAGATTCCTTTTCCAATGAGTTCTCAAATAATGACCAATCATTTCAGAAATATGCAACTTTTGAAACTACTGAAAAAATCGTTGCTTTTTGATGTCCAGTACTCAAAGTTATGCAAACATGTCTTCTCTACTTCGTTTAATTTTCAGTACGGGTTGCGTTGCCCGACCTGATGATCAGTTGGACACATGATACTGCACGACAGGAAATATAAGGTAAATCGATGAAAGAACGAAAAGCTGCTTTCATATAAGTCATGTATATTTCATCTTTGTTATTAAGCTTTAGAATAGGAAGCCATCTGATTGGTCTGATGGCTTGAGAATAACTGTCGTCAAACTACCTTGGAAAAACTTGCAAATGGTAACGGAAAAGTCTGTGAAATTTTTGCGATGACGTTATTTGTTAGACTGAAGAGTAATTGCCTTGAAATTTTGAGAAAAACTGTCCTTAAGCGGCAGTAGTTACGTTCACTGCACGGGCTTAACAGCTGGGAAACACTTCTAACCAAGGCTTTCTTTGATCAAATCACGAGGGTTTAGGTTCATTGGATCTCCCATTCCGTTAAATGATCACATGACCCACTCCGATCTCTCGTAATCGATCGATCCATCGGCGATCGAAGACCAAATAAATGTTCGGTCTGCGCAGTGGCATAACTGCGGCAGTCGGGTGGATGGTTAGACGAAATGGGATTGAACATAAATGACCAATCAACTGCGAATGCGTGTTTTTGTCGAAATGTAAGCATGTGTGTGTGTTACACAGCTCCTGGTAAGCGAGGAATGATTCGATGATCCTCCCATGGTCAGATGGGGGAGTACATGGGCAGACGCGCACGTTCATTCGAATAGACCTCCGTCGGGGCAGCGCAATTTGTATGTCAATATTTCAATTCTCTCCACACCCAGTCGTGTTTGGTCTGCTGTGTTCGCGTCCAACGGTGGCGTGTGTTCCGTCAGCGAGTGTCGGTGGGACAACATAGGACCCGGGGGTGGGGAGGATGGGATGGAAAAAAAGACGAACAGGTGATTCAAACTCGAGCTAGAATTGAGCATTGCGGTTCATTCGATTTCAGCGATGGCTCAGTCGTTTCCTGCTCAAGTGCGCATACGTGCACGTGCACACAAACTGACCCATTTGCGTACGCTTGTCAATAAATGCGGTTGGGAAACAAAACCAAAATGTCACAACCGAAGACCAGAAGTGGGCCAAAAGGCGGTGTTACCAATGCGAATATCGCATTGTAGCATTTGACGGCTGATTTTCGCACTAAGGCTTGATTCTCGAATTACATAAATAATCGTAAATGTTAACTATGATGAAAATATTCCTAATGGGACGACAGCCGTTACGGGTTTACCATTCAACTTTCAGATCACCGAGGTCAACGATCTGCGTTTCTCTTGATTTTATCCATTAGACTGATAAATCTGTGCATCTGTCGCATTCAGCAAAATCGTCTTGCAGGATGATCAACTGGACTTCTCGTTACAGGCTTTCCGACGGGCAACGCACTCCACAAACCGGCTCAACAAGAGTGAATCATGTGTCCCAATAACTTGAATTGGTAGCCTCGCGGGAATTTTGTCAAATTCCGCTGGTGAATGTTTCATACGACTCTGTTTAAAGCAGTCCGAGATTACTAAGCCACGGAAATGGCAATGGAAACAGGCAACCCAGACAAGTATCGACAGCATGCATTGTGAAACGCTTAACCTAAAGCAGAATAAGTGATACTTTGTCATATGAACTTCCGTGGGGCATGTGAAGTGATTTCCGTGTACGAACAGCCGCTTTCATAGATGATGTCGAAGGCGGCGTTATTCCGAAAGTGACATTAATTGACTATTCTGATACCCGAAAAATAGCCTGACTGCACGGACACCGCTAGAGCACTCTCTCGAATAGTGGCTACTAACTCCGAAGAACACTGTCTTGCTTCCGACTTTGTCACTACTCTCATGAAAGGGTATTGGATGAGTAGTCGTCATATGCGCTATTCTAATCGATAGTCAGAAAATCTGCGACGGCAACACACTGAATATTTCAGTTGATCAAATGAGCGAAAATGGAGCATGATGAGGCCAGTTAATGAAGTCGGGAGGAGTTAGACAGCGAAGTGATTGGTCACTGAGTGCTGACTACAGAAATCCAACATAAGTGATTGGTTTTGGGCTAATGAACGAATCTTGCTACATGCTGAATGGGGATCTGGTTATAAGGAATCGGAGATTGGATGCATCAACCATTGACTCGTCGATATCAGAACAAACATCACGCCCTTTTGTGCATTTTATGACAACCCTCCTCTCAATTGCGAACAATTTAGGTGGGGTAGGGTAGACCAATTTGTTGTATTGTCATTATTCTTTATGGGGAGTGGCTTTTCTAGCAATGTAAAGCAACATTTTACAGTCGAATCAAATTGAAGACAATGTAGACGATAACTATTGGCTACAGCTTGGATGGAATTTATACTAGGTCGTCTCATTTGCCAAAGCAAAACTGTAAACTTGCCGTTCTGTTCGAATAATCTGTGCACATCGTGTTCGTCGAAGTAGCAATGAACATGTGGACCCCTTGGCCGTGACCATACTTAAGCGCTGGGCACACTTGAGTTCTTTCGTGAGCACCTCCGCGTTGTTCTGTCACTTGCAGTTCCAACAGACAAGCTCTTTGATTAGCTACTTTAGCAGTTTTGTACCAGACAACTTCTCTGCCCAACTTCCTTGGTAGAAAAATAATCCGGCCATGCCAAATGACTCACAATTTTTTCTTCCAACACATGCTGACAGTTGTAACCAGGATCCCAAAAAACGGTTTAATCTGTGCCGAAAATACTTTTGTCGCCATTTTCCAACTTCTGCGCATTATTTATTAACTTCGAGCTATTTTCACAGTCCTGACCAGGATAAAAACAACGCAGATTTACTCACGGAAAAAAGATTCACGCGAGGTTATCGAGTCAAGTCAGTGGGACACGGTCCACAAGAGACGGGCCGGTTTGTGGTATGCATTGTTACAGGCCGTGTGCATGTCCTATTCTTGACGAGACTGTTGCAGACGGCCCGAGGCTAGGAAACGATGGGCAGAGGCTACTAAATGACGACAGGACATGCCTGGTCTTCAATGTCTACGAAGAAACCCTGGTAAAACTCATAGAAGTTGGAACTGAATAAAGGGCATACTTGGTGAAATTCAATCGCGAGACTTCATCCAGTAAGGTTAACAGTCGGTGCGAAACCAGCGAACAAAGAGTCATATCTGGTGAGCTGACGAAGTTCGGCGATTGTCTGGGTAGTTTATTGGCTAAGGCGTCCAATTCACAATTGTTCATTCTGTGTTTGTACCCAAGTAGGGGGTGCCATGATAATATATGGATGATTCCTTCCAATTAGTCGGATAAAACTGTTGTGTGATGAGTAGTAGGTTTGCTGTCTGAACAGTCTAAAAAGAAAAAGGAGTGTGATAGCAAAAGGACAAAGGAAATGATAATGTGTGTAATTATGGGTCATTTTCGTAGATGTTTCGAAATTCAAAAGTATTCGAGACAAACCGGTTTTCGCCTTTTCCCTTATAATTCATTTTTTTGCTGAAACCAAGATCACAGTAAATGTGAATACACTGGAATACCAAGTTTTAAATGTAGCTGTTATCGAGCGGCAGAATACACTAAGTGAGCAGAAAGGGCTTCTGTTCTTCAAATGAAGGATCACCGAATCGATGTCATTTTTGTGTGACAATTCAATTAGATTTTACAACAGCGCTAAATCACGGCTCTTGGGTGTCGCTAAAAAGTCCCACAGTATAAACTGGATCTACTAATCCTTTCATGGACAACCAAACATCTCAAGTCCTTGTGCTGTACCATTTATGTAGGTTGAACGGGGATTCATGTGCATATCACAAAACAAAAAACACTGCTTTCAAAGGTGGCTAGTGGTTCTGTTCGCAGCTCGACCATTCCCAATTCACGCGGTGCACAAAATGCTTAACTTCACTTTGAAGTGAATGGTGACCAGTGGAGAGATACGGAAGCGTCTCCAACGTCATTCCATCGTTTTGTTCTAGATTGCCCCTCTAGCTTTTGGACAAACAAATATAGACTACAAAGCAACAGGGTTATTCTAGTAGATCTGTCAGACCGCTGGGCGATTCATTCTTCTAATCTGCAGCACCTTGTCGGTTGGGTTGCAAATCATTTTATCGTGGTGGCTGCCTGAAGCAGTATGACTTCTCATATTCATGGGTTTCATCTGATAGCAGAAGTCATTTCACCTGGTGTTCTAATCCTTGGATAACCAGAGTTGGTTTAGCTTGCATAGCAAGCGGATTTCCAGGGTGTAGCAACTGATGCATGTCTCATTCTGGAGCCATAGGTGGAGGTCCAGCAACTGATAGGAACCAAAAATGTAGATATCCAAGGGATATGGCTGTCTACCACGTTGGAGATATTTGTTACGGAGTGGCACATTGCGAATCAAGAATCACCAGGTGCCGACGAACCGACTTTGCGCCTAAGTACTTATACAGCTTAGGGTGGTAATCTCGAATCGATGGGTGATCTTAATCGTTTTTAAAATCCCCGACTGCATTAGAAAATGAATTTCTCTGGTGAAAAATTCAAACTATTTGACAAAAACAGTAGCGTACTTGTTCACACAAGGTGGTTGTTAGTGGCCTTAGTCGGTATTAAGAATATCGTCCACCTCTTTCAGTGTATCCTTTGATTCCCTGTATCACATTTAGGAAGGCCTTCTTGGATTATACATTTAGAGTGGTTTCTGATTCAACTCTGAGGTTCTGTTGCAGCTTTTTATGAATACGATTGTTGAGTCAAACCTCAAAACAAGACATCGTATTCCTACAATGTGAAATACTCCAGTATGGTGTATTTGAGCTAATCTGTGTATTCCCGGATGCTCCCTCTTAACCCCATAAAATAACTGTGGATATGGAACTGTGGGGAAGTGGCTTAGTTAGATCACTTATCGACAGTCGTGGATTAAAAGATACACATCGTGACGTTAACTTCCCAATCCTTTATGGACTACTCACCTCTTCATCCGCCTATCCCCTGAATCAATGATGGGGAAAGTGTTCAACTTTTGGACCTTTGGAACGACCTATTTTTACCCAGAGGGACTGAACTTTTTGAGTGTTTCTTACGATTCTCAAGAACCTAGACAAGAATTGTCAAGCCAAACCGAATACACTTCATTGCCTCTTGTTGAATCCATCTGACAAAAGCCCAATGCACCATCATTTCAGGAGCCCAGGTGGTCGGTACCACCGGTATGGTTAACTGTCTACCAAGTTCATCTTTCAGAAACGAAGGCACGTAAATGGTCGTTAAGGGTAACAGTAAACTGGTTGACGTTGTTTCAGTAGGTGTATAGATGTCTGGGTGAACCAACGCATTTGTGGGCTGTAATCATGCTTGATCAGCGATGGGAAAGTGGATATAACTTCTGCCGCTCCAAAAAGATCAAGGTTTGGAGTCCCACCCAGTACGGCGAAACACTTTGGCGATAGACTTGAAGCCGTTGTCATCCAGCTTGTAGGGCCCCTGTGCAGTTTCACTGATTTCAAAAATCTGCGTTGGTTGTAGCTGAATGTCAGATCCAAGTTTCAGGTTTTTGGTTGGTGGTGCAATGAATCATAAGGGCTATAGGGTTCAATCCTTCTACTACACCCATGCATCATGTTCGGAATGAAAAGGGGAAAAGTGAAGCTTCATTGCCAGTTCTAGTTACACAATAAATGTAAGTGCTTTACAGCTGGACTGCTTTTGTGGAACACTTCTCTCAAACAATACTCGGAAGTGCTTTCAGAGTTATTAAAGCGTAGGCTATATTTACAATCTTCCGGTGCCCAATAACGATAGGGCTCAGATACTTCGTTGGGAGGTGGTTATTTTTTGATTTTGTGTATTCAGATGCACCGACGATGCAGTGTTGCGGATATTTTGGAGTTATTTGATTTTAGAAGATTCAGTTTGGAAAATTCCTACAAGTAGAATGTGTCTAATCAATTCTGTTGGAAGTTCAACTTCCCCCAAATATATCGGGTATATGTGAAGTTTGTTCCACTTCAATTTCTGACAAATTTCGCTTTCGTGAGTTCCAAATGTCAATCTAGAATGCATATTTGGGCGTTAACTAGACTAAGCACCGATGATAGACTTCTCACATCCAATGCTACTTTGTAAAGTAACATTTGTCTTTTCAACAAGGAAACTCAAACCGTTTCAACCAGGGCAGTCAATCAATTCCAAGTTTTGACTGTCAATGGGACATCAGTTTCACTCTGTTTTTCGTCTGCAATTTTTCCTTAACTCTGAAACGGAAATTTGATGCAACTGGCCAAAGCTTTGTGACTATTAGTCAAGTCCTTTTGTACCTTAGTTGATACTCTTTGAGTGATCTAGCCAATCGTCATAGTGAATCCTATTCGCTCTCTTACTAACAAATTACTCCAGGACCATAGTTTGACTTTGAACGTCTTTCCGCAGTACGAGCGAAACACAAACGACGACAGATCACCTTCATCAAGCCGGAATTGACCAGCGAGTTCTAATTTGCGAGTATCATTCAAACCAGAGGATTTTATTTTTTACCAATCTGTACTTGTTTTATATATGCCGTGCTAAATAAGTGGCACAAGTTCAGCCTAACCATTTCAGTCCAGTGAATTGTCCTTTCTTCCTGACATAGGACCAGGGTTTTGGGCCAAACACAAAGGCTCTGCTGTACTGTAAATGTTGGGCCTTGGGAGCAGAAATATCATTGAAATGAGATGTTTAGTTCTGTCCCCATTTGACGATCGTACCTACCTGGAACTCAGCAGCCTGCGTTCTAGACAATAATTTTGTCCGGGCATCCAACTAAACTGTTAGAAATTACATACAAAAGTTGACGGAAGAAATACAAATCGGGAAGTGCTTTCTTTCTTTCTACGCACTGACGACAGAAAAAGCCAATAGGATACCGGAAAGCGATCTCTTCTGAGAGAGAACACAGTCCACAAAATTTATTCACTTTCATTCTCCTCCATTATTGCCGACCAAGTGGTTAATCAATCTGTTCCACGAAACGGTATCTCATGCCGCTGGTGTTGTTCTCCCCCTCTCTCTCTCTCTCGCCCTTGGGCGTCTGCATTTGTCCGGTATGTATCACCACTGACTTGCTTATTGATTCATTTTGGGCAGAGCATCAGGTAATTTTGAAGGACCTCACGCTATGCAGTGCATGTGGTCAGGATACCTGTCCGGGTTCCAGTTTGAAGTTCAGAAAATGGACGGCCGCTGTGCGCGGGGCTGGGCGGTGGGACGGTAACACTCGCGTGACCGGCTGTGATATTGCTGAATCGAAAGTTTGATAATCAGAAGTGAGAACAACATCGATAGAATGCAATCCTTTTAACACCGTTCTACTCGAATGTGTGAGTGTGTTCTAATCTGTGCATTTGTCTAAGGGGCACAGAAAAGGATAAAACCGTTTCCATTTTTCACCTGCCCTGTCCAACTGAGGTGTGAACCAAGAGGGTGCGTTCAATGCGTGTGTTGTGTGTATGAGAATAGCAATCTGGTGTTGTGAGCTGGCATTGGCATTGCAGGTAAACAAAGATATTGTGAATGATGACCAGAACAGATAGAAGAGCAAAGGGAAAAGGTTTAGACAATCGAAAACTGGAAAACTCAGAGAATTAATAGGTAGGTGTAGGTGATGACTCAGCCCGGTCCGAGTGTTGCGGTGCCCCGCTTTGGCTCCGGACGGCATGCCTACAAGCGTGCACACGTGCATCCTCTACGTGCTCCTACAATCCTATCAAAATAACCCATTGGAAGTTATGAAGATGCCTTTAGTGAAGTGGTGGTGTGTAATTTGAGTGGGAGGAGTCTGAACCAGCGGACCATGGGTTGTATGGTAGACGTTAGTTAGTTAAAAATAAACTCGCATTAGGTCGACGTTGCCATCATGTCCACGTGCCCGAATGAGGCGAAAACAACGGCGACCGTGACCAGGTGATATGCGTGTTTTCTCGACAGGTGTAGTGGTGTGTGTGTGTGTGTGTGTGTGTGATCAATAGGGGAATAGGGGCCGCTCAAATTAGTGAGGTTTCACATGTGAATGTGGACAGATGGAATAATCAATTAACCAATGAATTTGAACTCGTCAACCGAAACGACGGGTTTTGTGAACATGAGCATCCACAAAGAAAATGTTCCATGTATAAGAACCTGGTTGACCGTTGCAAGGCTCGATAAACTGGAAACCACATATGGGCTTGTAAATCAAAAATTAAAACACCTAACTCAAAAGCCTTGAATACCAGAAGCATCTATTTATCGTAAGATAAGTACAAATCACGACACGACATGGAGCCGTGATTCCACTTGATGATTGAAGTTTCGTGAACGCCAAATCGATTCACATTTGATAATTCATCAATGAAAAGCTGCTACAGGTCGGTCAGACTATGGTCGGATGGCGCTCTCCGCTTGTACTATCGTTAAGTCCTATACTCTGCTGACCGCGCACCTGTCTGGCAACGCTTCCCTAGTCTGGTATCTCATCGATACGGAGCCGTAAATATTGTTGGTGTTACGTAAACGTTTACGTAATGATTCGTTAGGCAGTACCAATTCCGAGTTCACCAGTAGTGATTTGTGGACAGCTTGTTAGTTATCGTCCTCTCCTCGAAAAGTCAACCATCGTACAAGAGTGAAATGTCTCTGTGAGACCAAATGGTCTGTCGGGGATGGAACGGTGAGATCTTTCTTACCCTGTTACTCATTAGTAACCAGTCGAATCATATTTGAGTGCTATAATTTACACTACTGGTCGGGATGATCACGGAAGGCGTTTTGCACCGTGATGACATATGTAGAGCACAGAGATCAGATGCACGGTATGCAGGCCTATAGTTGTTTTGGAAAATCACTTGAGTATTTTTGTTCAGCAATGGGATTCTAACTGATCATGTCTATTGACGATACTGTCTCGAAATACCAAGTGGTTTTGAATTTTCCCAAAAGCAGTTCTCCAGAAACGCGCTAGATTTTCACTGAAAGGTAATCTTCCTATTAGGATGTCAATTTTACCATTTTCTGAAATATGCTCCCCGACACGCTTTCGCGAATAATTAAGATACTCCTCCATTGGTCCAATTGATCGATTTTCACTGTTCGTCTGTTAGACAACCGCGTGTCATTGACCGCTGCAAACACGACCCTAGAATAAGCTAGATTTAAAGTTCAATAGGAGGGCGCTTCGTTGAGTCGGCGACAGAGTACTGATATTGAATGTGTTACGGGAGAGATTGCCGAACACGTTCCGATCAAGGTCCATACAAATTGAGGACTGTGAATAAACGTCGAAGATCCGAAGTGTGACATTTATCTGATTTTTCTCTCGATGAAGTTGGTTGAAAACCCCCTAAATACTTGGACCAAGTTTAAAAAGTGACAAATGTCATCATTTCGATCCAGCTGCGGTAGGCCACAGCAGTAAGAGTTTAAACAGGCTCGATGCATTTCCGTCCAGCTTTTACAGCCATTAACCTTGCATCCAAGCGTTCTGGTTCTGGTTGCTACTTCACAGCGTCATTTGCTAGAAACAAAAAAGGACAGGGGAAACTAAAGATTGACTGTTAAATAATCAGTTGAAAGATTAAATGAAAGAGAAAAGATTTCGAATACAAGAACGTCATTCACTACGGCACTGGGCCACATCACTCATTACCTTGAAGGACGGCGCACAAAGAGGCAGTCGTTCTGTGAGTATCCACAAAACATGTTCCATCCACCTTACTCGGTTCTTATTTGGGGCCTGTTCTGATGACTGAACTCAGTACCTTTAGTCTGACTTTTGAGTTACTCACAAAATTCCCCCACATTTTACCTCTTCTGCGAAGACAACGGTGTTTAAACACTAAAGTTTTTCGCACATCCTCTTCCGTCAGCAACCATGTGTCTGAGCAACACAGCAATACCGATCTCACTGCTGTCGTGGAATCGATAAATAGATGTCACAATGATGCCACAGATGCCTCAAATTGTACTCAAAGGTACTTCATCCGACGTACGACCTCCCAGGCGAGATTCTACTATGGAGCTAGCTAAATCTATCCACCTTGCAAGGACTGAAAACTCATTGATAAATACCTGCAACTTACCTTGGTCTTCGTTGAGTTTCACGACATCTTTCGCATACTCTAATTTAGACAGGTTCTGGTCGAAGAAATATAAAAAACAATACAAGGTTGAAAATAAAATACGAAAGGAGAGAAGTCTAGTGTAAACCACTTGCCGCAGTGAACTCGGGTGGACAATCGTGCCGAGCACGAATCTGACTTCGACTGTTCAAGTATAGAGGTTGGAAAAATGATTGAATTTCTCTGGGACACCCTTCGGTGAAAGGAAGAGCCACGAAGCTGCAAGACCGAGTAACTACAACGCTGCTTTCAGATCAAGGAAGGCAGGATTCGTGGGTTTACAGGTAATGCTCTAATGTTGCAACTTTTATCAGCACAACCCTCGAGAGGGAGCCAGTAAGCGGTTTGATTCTCACGCATATACCTTTCGCGAGTAGCAGATACTCAGCGTAGGATAATGATCGCATACAATTTAGATGCGATGCTTACCCAACTGATTCCTACCTAATTTGCGCACTAGGACCTGTCACCTTTTCTATAAATCACAACCACAGACTCACACCAGTTATTAGTAATCTATTTTCTTGGCCAGAGTGATCCTGGGAGTTCCATTAGCGCCGAGATTAATACATAACCACCATCGCTGAAGAAGAAGGGAGACAACCCATCCATCCAGCTGACTTATGCCCTAAAAAACCTATCTTCCTGATGACGTCCATTACCGATATTGTGCTGGAATTTACTCCCATCCGTTCACCTGCAGGATCTCCATTGTCGAACTGGACCAACTAAACTGTTCCCTGAATTGTTCTACCCGACGTTCTAGCCAACGTTCGTGACAGTGTACGAATAAGCCATCAGATTCCTTGACCATCTGTCTTAAACTTGGGCTCTGTGAACCGGTATTCCTAATCAGTCGGTGAGGAGTGCGACTATGGCCGATAGCTGCACCCCTTTCCACTTCCATACTAAACATTATTCGCGGTCACTCTTCAGGCTTTAGATCAACTGACGTCTCAGGGTTTACGCGTCTCATTGTACAGGCCATTTAAAGGGACAACGCAGCCGGCACCCAACAAAGCAGCTGAAGGCGGGAGCATACATCGCTTCTGAGGGTCATGCATCATGCAGCTCCGCATGTTGGTCGCCACTAAGTGGAGGGCTTCTTGATCTGTTTCCAGGATTCGCTCGGATCCTGGGCATTTCGATGTGACAACGACCTCGTTGAAAGCCCCAATTCGAAATGGATTAAGCAATTATCGTCTAGATGCACCCGCGCAGGAAGCGTGGGTTTTGTGTTGGTGTGACCACATACTAGGTGCAAACAAAAGCGACTACTGACCAAAGCATGAACAGAATGATCGGCAATTCTCGACTGATCAACACCGGCGGTGACCAATAACAAAGTGATCAATCTGAGTCCAACGCCGTGAAGACGAAGGAGGGTGCCAGGTGAGCCGATATCAATTTCTATAGGGAAAATTAGTGTTAGCCAGAAACAGCCTGTGACCAGAGCAAACTTGGATGAGACCGTCTCTGTTGTTCGTACGATCGGCTGGGACAGAAAATTGGCCTCTAATGTGCCGTTCTGTCTCCATTAGGTAGCCAAATCGGCTGTGAAAATCACTAGCAATGGCTACATCATCCGTTGAATGCACATGTAGAAGCAATCAGGATAAGTCCTGGTAGAACTCTCTGGCCTCAGGACAATTGCCATCAATGGGCGGGAAAGCAGGTATGATGAAGAGGCAATCACGCCTCAATCAACCTTAACTGACACGCCAGAACGGTCCAGCAGAACTACACATAAACGACTGTTGGCTGGGATCCAGCCTAACAATGTGCGCTTAGATCACACGCTCAGATTGATCCCACTGCCAGTTTGACCAGGCACGCTCGAAACCGGGTGATCTAACACGCGAACAGTTCTTGTCAGGGTGGGTTCCTGCTCTATTTGGTTGAGCGTACAGGCAATGAAGAAAGTCAATTGAAATGAACATTTGGGCTGAAGGAATTCGTCTAGATTAATTCTCGTCCTTCCACTAATGCCGCAACCAGATAAACCTATTGAGACACAGTTCTTCGTGACATCTTGCGTGGCCCCCACAGCGGAAGAACGGAAATTAGAAAGGTTTCCAGTAGAAATGGAGCTGGGGGATTTGGATGAGTTATGTTCTCCGGCTGCTCACAACCCAGAGATATTTTTATTTGGGCACCCTAACAGGATGTGATGCAAATCTGATCCTCAATGCTGTGGTGTGTTGACACAGAGCGGGAACTCTGAACAGAAGCATACTTATCACTATCCTTTCTGCTCGAATCAACTGACAGCACATTTCTGATGATCTTACCCGACGACCGATGCACCATGGAATTTATTGTTTGCATAATTCATGAAAGCTTGTGGACGGGTACCGCTAGTACCTTTAGCTATTAGGCAGCAGAACGATTAGAGTTCTTAACCAAAGTCATTGGTTCTATCAAGAGCATGCTTCTAGGGCAACGGGGAATGGCTGAATGAAAGCTCATCAGCTTGGATCATTTATCCTCTCGCCCACTTTATACCGATTGAGTTAGGATTCCAAATCAACTCCGAACTTGGATGACCAAAAGGCCACTTCGTTAGTCTTGTACCCAGTCACCTTACAGGCACAACTGAATATTCGGCTAGAGATAAGCTGTGTGCTCTGTGGATGCAGTCTCACGGTGGATAATTTGATGTATCTCGAGCCGACAATGTGCAGCTTGCGGACGGCAGTGTAATAGGGGGGGGGAGGACTTTTCCCGCAACCAGCTTATACATGTATCTCCTTAGAACCAAGGAGCCTGGTGTTTCAATCTTAGTTCATGTACGTTGCATTCCACGAACAAGTTCGGAAAAAAGTAGGTTAAAATGGGAGACTATAAAGTGGAATCAGGAAGCTATGTGTCATTTCAGAAAGGGACAGTGGAACTCATTCGGTCTGCATTTGGCGTGTCTCATACAGCAATGGACAGAAATGATGACTAGCGATTTGTTGTGAAATCGGGCATGCCTGACTCAGACTGCCATCAGACCGCTAATCAATCAACACTAAAGTTAACTTTTATGTCACGCTTGGTACGCGCATGCCTCTTTCTGAAATCAAACTCAGTCCGCTAATTGCGTTTAATGACTTCTCATTTTAGTGTACTTTTGCTGCACTCCAAATTGGAACAAGAGGAGCAGAAGACATTTATTACCAATCCCTTTACGTTAAGCACCTTTCTGCATAGTTCAGGACAGTGCAAGGACGCTGAACTACCGGACTTGAGTTAAACAAAGGAAAACACTGTAATAAGCTGCAGAAGATGGTCACCACTGTGGTTAAAATTCGATCGAACTATCCACTAAAATTTTGGTCAACCTGACCCTGTAGAACGTACTACTCGCAGCGGCTGATATCACTCATGCATGGACAAGTATAAATTCAAGGTGCTTTGCTGACATCTCGTTTGCCCAATGATTTCTGGTTATTGATTCACTACTGTGGGGCGAATCAGTAGCACACGTAAACCATAACACTGTCACTTTTCCTACATACTCCGACTTGCTAACCACGGCGCGAACGTTTACGTTTTTGTGTTACACATGGTACCGTGATTGAAAGTGCGTCGAACTATCGTTCTCAGCTTTGTCCAGCCTGTCAAATATCGATCGATGCGGACCAGCGCCCTGATTATATCAAAGCTGAGCAAGCAGCTGGTTGATTCCACTTAATGGTTGTCGCATTTGTTGTTGTTAATTGCACCTAAATTAGATCTAATGCATCTTATTATCGCAATATTTGTGCAGTGTTTTATTATCCCTTTCGAGGGTAGTTTTAAAACCAATTGTTTTAAAGAAAGGTCTATACAGTCGTGCGAAGTGCACTCACCAGTACGAATAAAATACGTGCTAAATAAACTGCTGTCTGCGAATAGGCCGATTGCACTTCATTGTTTTAACGTCAGCCGTGTTGTTTGGATCCACCAATTTGACCAAACGAACCAGGTTTACTCAAATTCAACGGTGGGGATTTGATGTTAAATTAGAGCGTCCATTATGTGCTATTGGAATTGAACTAGTAATTAATAAATAATGAAGATACTGTACATCTACTTCATCGTCGTTGGTTAGCCCCAGCAACGGCTATCCATCGTTCTCCAAATGGATCCTTGAAGTAACTGAAACGTCGGCAAGAATGTCGTCTTCTGACGTTTACACTGAGCATAATAAATGATGCATCGATTATGCCCCACATTCCAAATTCAGTCTTGATACACCTAATGTCGTCTATTATATTATTTAATGTCTTCTACGAAACACTCAAAACAACAATCCAGTTGCCACAATACAGACAGGTATACGTGCATATTGGCTCTATGTAGACAATTGGCAGTGATTGATTGAGTTCCACTAGTTACTGAATAGTGAATTAGCTAAGCAATTATTCCCGATGGATGTGCTTGACTTAGTGTTTTTAAATTTCCCAAGTCTCGCACGTGCATCTTATTGGTTTTGATAACGGGAGGAAGACAACAGATTTGGCGACAAATGGACTAAGTGGACCATCAAATTTATTTAGACCCATTTCACTATTGGACAAGAGACTCTATTTCCACCCAGGGTAGTTCGTTTTAGTTAATCACACACGGGAAACATACTGACCTCAATATTCGAAATAAAAAAATAGTATGACTTCAGCAGAAAGTGATTGTGATGGGGTTTCAAATTTACCTAGTATGGTGATAATATACACTTAATGTTAAATAAAGAAATTCCATAGAACAAGGGGTAACAGTGTGTCAGGAACATGGCGCAGCCACTTGATAGCAATGAGTCATGATCACGAAGAATTGAAGCCCTAATTTGACCATACGTAGTAGTGAAAGCCGAACAGCGTGTCACGGTCTGATTGAGGGGAGTTCTGCATTTACGATCACGTTTCACATTCATATGCACGCACGGAAAAACTCACATGTATGTCGTATTTGAAAATTATGGAAACATCCCAAAGTTTGCCAACTTTTGTTCACCACTGCAAAGTAACAGGGTGAACGAGATTCACGGTACGAATGTACTTTCATGCATAAGCTTCTTAAAGATAACACAATGTTTAAGAACGATGATGGGCTTGGCTGATATGGCCGCAAGTTAACGACTTACCTTCGGGTGGTAATGTTCAGATACACTTGTCGACGTGTGATGCCACAGAACTGGTTCTGTTAACGTGAATTTAGTTCCGAGTTTTTTTAGCTTACCGTGGATATTGCACCTGCAATAAGAGTTGGCTGTGGTGTCACTATTGCCCTGGACCACTGTCGTTCGTTCCCATATTTTGGTTAGCGCATAGTGCATAAACCCGTACATAAGGATGTTGCAACCATTCACTTGGATGTGCATCAGCATCAATCCATTACAACTCCACTGCCTTTTGGGTTCAACTTTGCCACCAAGTTTTCTCTTAGTGTTCAACTCAAATGAACATTAATCGCTTTCTGATTTTACTGGTCAGGTTTACGGAGGATGTCTCATCTACTTTGTGCAACGTGAATGGAGATAGGCTTTAGAGAGACATTGGAAAGCTAGAGACGGAGGCAGGTAGAGATTCAGTAAAAAATGCTAGCACAATATCAGCTTTTTCGACAGCATGTGCTCAGGGACGGAAGAATGGAGTGATAAGCCAAGCCAGAATCTCGTAACCCACACATTGTTCCACATGGACATATGCACAGTTTTGTCGTCTTGTTTCCTACAGGGATGCCAGCTTCTGAAATCCGGCACAGTTCATGAGAATGAGTGACCCATATCAGATTACCCATAAACCACCTCCAAACCCACTTCCCAAACTCACATAGTTCCAAGAAGCGTACCCAAGTCATCTCTATAGCGAGGGATAATCTGACGAAATCGTTGGGGGGGGGCAGAGGGATCATAAGAGTTACTAAGATTGTATTGGAAGGCGTAAGATTAGGTTACACTAAGCGGGCAGTCGACAACCATGATAGGGAATAAACTACAGTCGTTTGAACCTCAGGGAAGTGGACACAATGGAGACACCTGAAAACCTGTGAGCAATATGACAGTCTTAGGGTATTCAACATACACAAGGCGGGTAGAATGTGATGTTGTGTAGAAATAAGCACATCATAAACTTGATAGGGTAATATTTCATTCACTGTTCTGATAACCTCAAGTCATATTGCACTGAGCAGCTGAGGACAGCGCCATTAAACAGAGCCTCAACCACACACTCATTCGGGAGTATGTGGACGCTTCAGAAAGGTCCAGACTCGGTAGGGCCAAATGGCCAGTCATATCACTCATTCTGTTGTCATACTGAGTGTGTGCCTGATTGAACTGCGGGATGAATATCGAGTGGGGTGTTGTTGATCAATTCTGGCAGTGGAATAAGTAGAGATGAATGCCCATAGATTAATGCGCAATTTCCACCTGGCTTTCTTGGAAAAGTAGAGTTGTCACGAGAATCATCCCCCTGGGTGACTGAGTTAGAGATGCTGACAGTCGTATCGAAACACAGGTGAGACTTATTAATCATTTTCGGACAGAAACTCCCGGATAAACACCTTGGAACTATGCTGTGCACCGCGAAGTGTTCATAAGGGTCACTTGGTCTTCCAAGAAATCTATTCTACCGTGGATTTTTAAGGAATCACCAACCAGTAAATTTTGGAGGTATCTGCGTGGAACGAACGGGTCAGCAGCAGAAAATCAAACGTGTCATACCATATTATTATTATCGTATCCATGGAAAGACAACGTATTTACAGGTAGGACAGTCTGCCCTAAACGCAACCACGTTCAAACGAGTGATTCTGACAGTCCGGATGGGTTGCCTGCGCGGAAAGTTCCGGTAAACTATGTTATCTCAATTCAACGAAACAGGTCACGTGACAGTGACTCGGTTACCGTTAAGTTTATTCTGAAATGAGCAAAAACTGAGAGAAAATTGAGGCCAAACTATTTGTTACTAGTCAACAATGCCCTCCATCAAAGATTAACTCCGTATTCATTGCTATCCATAATGTTTATGGATAAAGTTGTTCAGAGGGTAATGCACGCTTCGAAGTTCCTGGTTTTGAGTCATTTGATAACGACAGGAGCAAGTACCGTAACGTCTTTTGATAAGTGAACTGGAAAAGCAGTGAACAACTGTACTAGTCTGGCCCGTCCTTCGGATAAGCTAGATTTGTTAGGCGACCTGAACTGTCAGAAGAATGTTCTTGGAAAGTTTATTGCTTTCGTCTTTGAAGATGAAATTGGTAAGCCACCAACTAGTTCCTCGATGAAGATGCATTCCTGTAAAGGGTTATCATGTAGATGAATAATTTTGAAACCAGCGCCTACACTGTTTCGTATTTTAAAATAAACTGAGTTAGATTTCGGAAGAATCTGATGGAAATATAAACGAAAGTCAGAGTGAGTTCGCATCGGACAGTTTAACCTGAGGCTGTCTGTACACGTAATGTCACTATCGCCGTTCGGGGCAATCCGCATACTCTACCGTATGTCCCTGGTGAATTTGCGATCCAGTCACTGGCTACATAAACTGAAGTGTACCTGTGTAGACAACCAATATCAGAATCGGGCAAACTTGCACTATTTGAAACGTTCGAAGTAAACAAATCGAAATGACAGAAACTCACACAGTAGAGGATATTGGTGTAGAACAACCTACCTGACCATGTGCTGACTAAACCGAAAGTCCACATGAACACCAAGCCTCCGGCTATTTCGCCCAGGCAAGGAAAAATAAGTTGAACTGGATGAGGATCGCGTGACTTCGTGCGGATAAAATGAACTAGAATTGGAACACTTGGACTTCCATGTGTCAACTGGCCCCTCAGGTAGGTAGATAGGACCAGTTAAGCGTTAACACAAAAAAGGTGCAAAGCTAAACCAGTATCGGATGTGAACTGTGAACAGTTAGGAACTCCGAAAGGCACGATTGCTAGGAGGGGAATCTTAGTGGTGATCTAATAAGGCTAAATGGTAAGAAAAATTGACGAGCTGATCAACTAACAAGTACGTGGCTCAAATACTGAACGCGACCAATTTCGGAACAAACTTTTAATTACTCTGCTTGTAACTACCCAACAGGTTTACCTTAACCGAGACTGTCATGAAGGTTGAGGATGCTTGTTCAACAGAACCGCACAACTTGGACTACATTAGGCCCTCGTCTTGCTCATTTGCAGTTGTAGTTTTCCGTTGAATTTCTGACCAGTTCAAAATTAGCGATTTGTAACAAGAAATCATCAGGAATTTTTAATTTTCTCCAAGCCGTTCCACAGTAAGCATCAATCTGAATTTCGAAGACCACATCTGACCAATTTCGAAAGAGACGATTGGAGATCGACGTGAAGTAATGCTAACAGAGTTGAGATGAAACCGCGCAAAATAAGCAAACTGAACGGTTTGATAACATGAAATACGGAATTTCGATGGCACTTCAGACATTATTTCGGAGTGATGTCAAAACTATTCAGGTTTGTCATCAGACCGAAGTATGGACACCGTGATCCATTTTAAGAATGCGTGCAAGTGTGCTTATCGCAAAGTGCACTGACTATCTATACAAGAACCCTTGGTTCAAAGGCGAACGTACGCCTGCCAGGTCTTGAGAAGTAGACATGCTTCAATCTAATTCCGAGTGCTTTCGACAAAAAACTGGAGTATTTTGATATAATTCCGAAATATTACGGGAAATAATAGTGGTTTATCGTTCATGTGATCTGTGACGATTTCCGACAAAAGTAAGAAAATGGACACGTCTTCCGGGATGGCAGTATAGCAGTTCCATGGGATCGGATAAGCTTTGGACTGTTCTTTGTCTCCATTCTCAAACCTTGAGTAGAAAATCAAAAATCTTCGGAGACGGGCTCACCGAAAATCGTACGATTGTTAGTGCGCAAGCAAGGGGGGCATTTATCAGGACGGACTTCGTCTTATCCAAGAAATAAGAATTCACTCAAAACTACCGGTTCGCAGTGGGATATGGAAGTCTAGATGTCGGTCTGCGGACTACGAGATGAATTTAGGCAAGCTAAGGTGGTTCGGATATCCACGACTCATGAACATGAACAGACTACTTCAGTGCATGCCGTTGACTGATTCGTATTAATGATGGCAGCCCATGACGTGGTGCGGAAACCTTAGCTGATGGACTTAGGAGAGTAGAACGTATTGGACTTATGAAAACTTGGTTGAAATAATAAACGTGAATGAGTAGATACTTAGTGAGGTGGCTAAGTACTGCAGTCAGCGGCATAGATGCACTATAAATCTTTCCATTATGATATTATTTCTATTTGCTAGTTGCATAATTCTATTCACAGTGACCAGAATCAGAGCACGGCGATAAAACGCTGCGGTTCAAGTGAGTAGCACTCGTTCACTTTGTCAGCGACCTCCTCTATCGGATTGACAAAGTCAGATCGGACACCATGTGCGCAAGTGTTGCATGCTGTTCGTTACACTTACTGGGCTACGGCTCATGTTCCTTCCACTTGAACACCGGGACGTTTGCAATCATTGGAGGATTCCTGACCCGTATATGACGATTACTCAAAAACTTCAAGTTCGTTCAGAAATGATGAGACAAAAGAAGTTCGGCTTTTCGGTCGAAATCCCTGATGCTTACTGCAAGCTAGCAAGTCATGTTGTACCGATCATTTATAACCTCTCATTATAGGGCACTAAGCAAAGCTTACATACTTCCAGTTCAGACGTAATTTTAAACTTAAAATATCTCGTCATGATTTATACGCAGAAATCAAGGAGATTGGTCGTTTTTGCGTTACCGATAGACTGTAATAACGGATTCCATTTTGTTTGTCTTATTAATCATATGGTGCCCTGTGTGGTCATCAGTGACACCATCCTTTACGTGATACGCGAGTGCAGTTTCACCACCGGGAAGCTTAACAATGGTCAGTTGACTATTTCCGGTTAATTCTTCAAACCAGATGGGAAGCGATCGCCCAAACCAAATCACATAACCCAGTCTGATCAATTAGAATCTCAATGTAAATGAATAGAACAGAAAGGAGATACTTGAAAAAGGGAAACAAACATTTTTATTCGAAATTAAAATGCGATTTAAGTGTACAGGTGTTTAGTTTCTTCTGTTGCAAAGTCAGACATAAGAGTGGCCATATTTTGTGAGGGGGTGCTTACGGGGGAAGGTGAAAAGCGAAATCCAACAGGATAAGGTCAGTGAAAAATAAGATGAATCAATCATAAATGTAGAAAACACGGAAGAGGACGTAAATAAAGGATACGTCAAATCTACAAAAAAAAAACGGTACAACACCAACAGGAGGAAAAGTGAAGAGCATACACGAGGTGCGCATCCAGCCTCGCATTCCTTCTTCCACATACAAACTAGCCAGTCAGCCGGGACTGGAAGTTACGAGGTTTGTGAAACACCGGCACCTGCACACTGGACCCCTTTCGCGTACACGGCTCGTAACAGTGTGTACGTGCGGATGTGCACATAATGATTACACAATGCGAACACACCCATAGCCACCATACCGATCAGCTTGTACCATTCGAAAATCCATTTCATACTGATCAACTGTCCAAGAGGTACGATCAATGATACGTACATCAGCATGGACGGAATACGCAGTGGGGAATAAAACCAAGACTGTGACAAGGAGAAAAGCACAGAAGGAAAGTACCCAATGAAATCGAAGACAGGCTATTCGTAAGTAAGCGGCTGTATGAAAGTCAAATTACTGGTCGCAAAATAGCGACCGCAGTTATTTTCATATTCCACAAATATCAGTCACGCAAATGAACATATACATATGAAAACTGACCGATTTCTGTTCGGTCCATTTTAAGCACTCTTGCAACGAAATCCACCAAGATATATATATATATATATATATATATATATATATATGTAACAGGACAAAGGGTGTTCTTTCTCGATCCGGCACTGCATATCCGGTGAAATCACGGTAACATTCAGGCTGTGAGGACAGCATTCTTCACCTTAAAATGTGTTCAGGAGAATCGGATACAATAGCGAGCATTAGCTTCTATTCTGACAGGTATTAAAGGTAGTGGTCGCGAATTACTGACAACGAGACGGTTCGCTGGTCTGCGTATTCGATAGCCGCTCGGCAATATTGCTGTCTTATCGATGATAAATTGAACAGGAAGCCGAACCTTTAAGGAAGGGTCTAAATTTCCTGAGCGCATTGTACAATATAACCCTCGTCGCTAGAATATCACAGCGAGGCGTAACGGAGACCAAGGTAGGACAGCCTGAAGTAAGGACAAATTCGCAGTGATATAGTGTTTCATAAAATATACAGTGGTGTTATTATTATTAGTACTATTTGCGTAACCATTTTAGTTATCCCTCGGATAGGGATACCATTTTAAGCGTTTCTGTTTACTAGCCATGTAACGGTTCGGCGTCCAGTAGCGCATTCTTGTTGTGGAAAAATCACCACAAAGCGGAGTGTCTGACCCAAAATTTCCATTTGACGCTTTCAGCTAGCATGCTAATTGAATCTTCATAGATGAGTGCCATGAGGATACTTAGAAAATCATAGTGTAGTGTTGCTTTCGCATACAATGATATTGTGTTAAGAAAAATATAATAATAAAAATAATAACAATAATAATGGAGATTTATTAAGCAGCTTAAACTACAGGTTGGTTATATACTGCAATGTTTTTGTAGTTCAAGAACCTTAAAGAGCAGTGAGTTCTTGACTTACTGTGGGCCATCGTCGATGTTACAGCGTCTAGTTTAGATGCGAGAATTCTCACAGAGAACCGCGCACTACCCGTGTTCCCCATGCACCATCTACTCCCATGTATCATAACGTTTATACCACCCAATCAACGACGGTTATTAGCCGGCCAGAAAGAGCTAACCGATGTACATTCCTCCTGATCCCGACAATTTTGTATTTACATTATTTCCTTTATTAATGATACGACAAATTACATCTTCACGAAGCGGCACGCGAACAAGCAAAGGTTACCAACTCGAGAAACGACTGGTGATAGGCGGATTAGGATTTACAAAGCTCGCGTTCACACGCCACGATGCTAACAGCTTGATCGCCGTCGGTCGTTTAGCCTTTCATTTGACCCTTTGCGTTGACAAGAGAATAACTTTCTTTCGTGCGAGGCTCATTTTGCGACCCGCCATATTTGGCTACTCCCCAGTCACGTCACCCCACAGTGCTATGCTCAAGTGCGCAATTTCACCCTTGCTTATCTGCCTGGTTTCACCGTCGTCATCGATGAGTTCTGATGCGAAAAAAATTCAAGTGTGGTGCTTCCCGAGTGTAAGACTGTCGGATTTCCCGCGTGAATGGCACCTGGTCAAACATTAACTAACATCAGACCTACAAGGTGCTCACAAACAATGTGAGACGTGTAAATCGTGTGTGATGTTTCAAATGTTTTTCTTAGCTGTGTGTTATTACAAAGTGGCCATCCATTCAATCCCATCTGAGTCTTCCTATATAACCCCTGGTTTAATATAAACATCACGTTACTACTTTGTTAATGCCACAAAAAAATTTCTGTGGGTGTTTAATTGTTTGTTTGTTTGAACGCATTTGTGCGTTTCCTCCGGGATTTTCGTCTGAGTAATGTATTATTAAGATTGGTTAAATCATCACAATGATTGACAACTCTTGCTTTGTATCCGGGACTTAGCATCTTCTCACCAAACTTGCTGCGGTTGCTTTATTCTGTCTCCTAGGATAAATCATTTGAAATGCACTGACAATTGTAACTGGGCCCTGAATCTCCCGTAACTTGAGGTGTCAGTTGAAATGTTTCCATTCCTCTCAAACACACCTAGCTTACATTACGGGAAGGCGGGTCAGGTACAATCGGTCTACCATGCAAGGCAATAGTCAGCAATGCTTCGAATGCAGACCTTTTTTCCGTGCTGGAAAATCTCTCTTATGATCATCACCCAATGACCAAAGTTTCCAGATGTAGAACAAAACTGCTCTTACTCCTATGGTGCACCTGTCGTGCTTGAGAACAGGAAATTACACAATGGAACCGACAAGAAAACATTATGTCGGGGTTATTCATGTATTAAACGAAAGGCTGTAAGACAATAAAGCCAAATAAAGTGCGAGAGATGGTTCAGAGATCGAGGTCGTGGTCAACTTAATACAAACGTAAAATTTATGCCCGATGGTAAACCTGATGTGACAAGTAGCGTTCGATCCACTAGGCAGAGAAACTTTATCGCAGCTAGGACCCATCAACAATACACTACCGACTATCCTCATCTGGGTCTCGAACCCGAGATGTGCTGCTGTGAACCACACATAAACCGAAAAGCTGCCATAAATTAGCTCCCAAAGGCTTGCTTCGAGTTAGTGGTGTGAGTTGCAACGACTAACCTAGCTTCGTTTTGGAGGGAACAAAGGATGAGCAACAAATCAGTTGTCCCCACTTCTTTGTCCTCATTGTATCTTCTGTCAGTGACACACATGATGTGCATGGCCGAGCCATTTAAATGCAATATGAATTCAGTTCTGGCAATTAAAAATTTCTGGTATGGTTTCAATAATCATACAAAACAAAAGAGAGGGTGATATTATTAGGAAAGAGCAGTTTGGAGAGAGGACCGATTGAGAAAGTAGGCTTTTTTCGTACCCACCTACTTCGTACTTGGGATTCTTAAAAACAATGGTTAAACTCACTAAAGCTTAGCGCACAAACGTTAGTTACTGGAAGTAAACAAACGTCAAGAGGATTAAAAACGACATAAGTCACATTTCGGTCCAGAATCGCATTTGAATCAGTTCACTTCAGTTTGGACAGCCATTATCCTTGCACTAAGATGCTCTGATTGTGCTTCCCATCTTACAGCGTCATCCGCTCAAGTAGAAAAAGAACAGGGAATAATGAAAGACTGACTGTAAAACAGTAAGTCAAAGAATTATACGCAAGAAGAAAGGTTTTGAATGTAAGAACACCTCTGATTGTGGTACTGAGCCATATCACCTGTTGTACCTAATCTTTGTTACGGTGAGTCTCCTGGATCCCAATCCAACAGTCAAATTGCATAAACACGAGCAAGTCCACTGGTAAAAGCTTCCGTACTGTTCACCCATCCTCCAACCATTACCTGCCTTGAAGAACTGCGTACAATAGGGCAGTCGCTCTGTGAGCACAAGTCGCGACCACCTTAACCTATGCTGATTAGAAGCCTGTTCTAAATACTGGAACCTAGAACCCAGTTACTTATGTCTAACCTCTGAGTTACTCACAAAATTCACCCACCATATTCTATCAACACTACTAACACAACGGTATACAAACCCCAAAATTATACGCATAACTTCTGCTCTCGATGGTCATGTTTTGGCACCGTAGGGAAATAACGATCTCATTGCTGCCAGTATACTCGACCCTTGATCGTAAAACGGATATCACGCCGAAATCACAGATATCTCAAACTGGCAAATACCAATCGGGCCTTCTGTATGTGCGAAGAAACTTTATCTGATATTTGACCACCACACGAGATACAACCACCCAAGTAACTAAACCTGTCCACCTTATCTATTTGCTCCCCTGCGAGAAAAAGGTTCGGTCTTGAGTCAATCCAGGTCTGCAACGACATTTCACACTTCGAAGGTGCAAGACGCATGCCTAACACATCAACATTATCGTACAGACGACTCAGAAAACCTGTAACTTACCTGAATTTTCACTAATTAGCAGAACAAGATATTTTCTTCACACATCAGGAGACGAGGCAGCAGCAGTGTTAAGCGTAGTTTATTTGTTATCTCGGCATACGCTCCAACAGACTGCAGCACTGACATGGAGAAAGACGAGTTTTACGATAACCTCGTTACCGTTGTTCGGAAGAGCTAAAGCTCTGACGTTGTAGTGGTAGCAGGTGATTTTGATGCACAAGTTGGCAAACTGAGTGCATCGGAGTCCTGTTTAGGTGAGCGGTGCGCCTTGCCTGCCCAGCGAACAGACAACGGGAAAAGATTTCTCTAATTCTGTGCAGATAATCATTTATTCCTATCTAGTACGAATTTCCGAAGCAGTTTGCGTCGCACAGCGACATGGCGCTCTAACTCGACAGGTACTTTGAGTCAAATTGACCATATTGCAGTAAGCTACCGTTGGCGCGGTTCTGTCCAGAAACTTGCATTGTACGTGGACCACGTACGTCGAATCGGACGCACATTGCGTTAGTTTTAACTGCGATGGTTCCAGATTTGCTGCAGCTGAATGGCCCATCGACGCAGGCCACATAACCCATTGGCTGTCGAACGACTGTCTGATTCGGCTGTTCGCAGCTGCTTACGACAGAAACTATCCGAGAAACTAAGAACTTCGACGAGCAGCAATGAGTACGATCAAGTGGATCAGATTAAGCAGGCGAGCATTTCGCAGCAAATTTCGCGTCTGCGGTCCAGACTATTCAGAACCGATCGCAAGTAAACAACGTTATTAAATCCTTAACTTAACCAGAAGCCAACATCATCCACTCGTCAGGGCAAAACTTATATGCTGGTTTGTGGTTGTGGGTGCTGCTTCACTGGCTTTTTTGGGGTACGCCTTTGAGTGTGGTCCGTTCATTCTCTTTTCGCGTCCCCGTCGAGTTGGCGTCTAGGCATTCATCAACACAACACCTGCATCTCTCAAGCGTCGCTAAGTCTAATGGAGCAAAAACGCGAGCTACCTAACTAAAAGGAAATGATTAAGATGCGTCGGCAGTTGCAGCGTCAGTTGACCATAAGCCTTAGGAATGATCGCAGTAAATCTGTGGCTTAAGGCAGCCAAAAGATGGAAGTGGAGTCACGCCCTTGCAGGGTAACAGTCAATAGGACTGTTTAAGCTTATACGCGATAGCGGTGGGCGGCCGAACTTCTGGTTAGTTTAAGGTCGTGTGTGGATAGACACTCGGAAAGCTCATCATGGCAGACAGGAAAAGACTGGACCGTTGGGCTAAGGCACTCAAGGATCAGTTTATCTGGCCCATACGCTATCGTAATCTAGTCCGACGTCTGAGGTGAATTCCATTGGGAGGTGTGCACTGAATCACCCCAACGGAAAGTGGAAGTGGAGTCGAATATCCGGCTTCTGAAGAGGGGAAAAAGGCTGCCGGTCCGATGACCTTCCTGCAGTTCTTTCTCAAAATTGGGTGAGAAGTCGCTGACGAAATCACTTACCTCCTTGCTTCGGTGATATTGTGGAACGAGGAGCGTATCCCGCTATCTGTGGGGGTGAAGTCATTCTGATTTGTACCCATCTTCAAAGAAGGGACACCTATTTGACTGCAGCACTCATCTGGGATTAAGTTTAAATTCGCTAGTTACTTAATGGTGTTCGCTTCGATACTGTCTGCGCCGTTTTGACACCGCATTTCGGCGAGAGTAATATCGCAAAACAGACAGGCCGGATTGTCGCCAGGTCGATGGGGCGTAGGGTTGCATCGTACCAGATATTCACGTCTTCGAAGTATACCGAAACGCGCCACCACGAACCGTCCGCCCCTACACGATCGTAGTCCTTTCCTCGACTTGAAGGTGCCTTTCGACTCCGTGGACTCGACTATGCACTACTCTAGTGCTCTCCACCGAGAGGGTATGGCCAACGAAGTTTGTGAACTCTGTTGCGAGCGTGTACTCGCATACTACGGTCGCGTGAATGGGTAAATAACGGTGGAACTATTAATTGTCATTCAAAACCGACTAGTGGCGTTCGACAAGGTTGTGCTCTATCCCCCATTCTTGTTCCTTCGTCATGTGACGAGGTGGGTGAAAATGCTTTAGGAGGTCTCCGGGAGTGTAGGAACGAACTGGAAATGGAGGGAAGTTGTGTGATCTAGATTAAGCAGATAACGCGAAGGCCCTGTTATCAACATTTGCGACTGTGCACAACGCGCAAGCTAGATAAACTCTCGAGATCAGTCTTGCTTCGGTTCGGCATGTGCTTTGCATCTTCAAAAAGCAAAGTGGTGTGTGAGGACTGGAAGGCGACAGTATACGTAGCCTCGAACTTGACACTGGATAAAGAGGAACTAACTTCTGTGGACCGTTCCATTCACTTTGGTAGCTGTTTGTCGAACGATGCTAGCTCGGCAGTAGAGGCAAGCACGCGTATATCGAAAGGTCGAGGCAGCATATGCGCTTCTGATCCGAACCCATTTGTGCGCCAGGTTCTGATATTAATCGACTGAAGTTGAGAGAATCGTGTGTCACTGTAGCTGCGGGCAGTCTCAGTTCTGTTGTAACGGTTGCGAGACCGTGAGGTATGGCGCGTGCGTACTGTTGTCCGGTTGGTTTCCGCAACTCCATGTTCACGTAGTAATCGGCTTAGTATTGGATGGAAGCGTAACCGGGCTCGTAGCATAAGTCATTGAGGTTAGGAATCTGGTATTGGGTGGCCCTTCTGAAATATAGCTTTTTCAAGTGTAATGAACACTTAGTAGAGCTACGCTTGGTTGTGTCCCAAGTCGTTTGCGTAGATCGAACACACTTCGTCCACGCAGTATCGTGCTACTTTTGTGTTCCTCCTAAGAAACTGCGGAAGAGAGCCACATGTGAGGCCAACGCGATGATGTGGCAACGTTGGCGATGAAGAAAATGTACAGCGAACTTAGGTAAAGTAGGTGTCTTCACGTTCTCGTCTTCGTCTCCGTGGTTGGGTCCGAAGACTCATCAACTTGCGCGTGGAGACACTGAAAGATTGGCAGTGGAACGCGGAACAAGTGGCGAATCGTGTTGGTCATTTTCTATCGAATCAGAACTGATTGAAAACAGCGTGGTTTGTACAGTTAGGCTATGTTCCACTGTTTGCGCTGCAAAAACTGTGAAGGTCCACTCCCTGTTCCTCTTGGATATTCACTCTTTTTATATAAACGTGTAACTCTGGGGAGAAGTCAGCGTCAGTTGAGGCTTGCCCTTGCTGTTTAATGCTGAACGATGATGACGACGATGGAGTAAACATCAATGCCACTATTCTTACATGAAGGTAGAGCTGTCCTCCATAACCAACTAAGTGACAAAGTTAAAAAGGAAAGATTAAAAAGAGAAATTATAACAAACATCACTTCTCGCAATGCACTCGGATGAATCACCCCATAAGCGCGAACTCGGTTTCGGTTGTTAGCAAACAGAGGTTAGATGACAGTGAACGAAAAAGCGATCAGATTCCTTGACCATATGTCTTAAACTTGGGCTTCTGTGAAACCGTCGAGTTCCTAATTAGACAGATCCGGTGAGGAGTGGGAACTATGGCGATTAGCTGCACCCTTTCCCACCTTCCATACTAAACATTATTCGCGGTCACTCTTCAGGCTTTAGATCAACTGACGTCTCAGGGTTTACGCGTCTCATTGTACAGGCCATTTAAAGGGACAACGCAGCCGGCACCCAACAAAGCAGCTGAAGGCGGGAGCATACATCGCTTCTGAGGGTCATGCATCATGCAGCTCCGCATGTTGGTCGCCACTAAGTGGAGGGCTTCTTGATCTGTTTCCAGGATTCGCTCGGATCCTGGGCATTTCGATGTGACAACGACCTCGTTGAAAGCCCCAATTCGAAATGGATTAAGCAATTATCGTCTAGATGCACCCGCGCAGGAAGCGTGGGTTTTGTGTTGGTGTGACCACATACTAGGTGCAAACAAAAGCGACTACTGACCAAAGCATGAACAGAATGATCGGCAATTCTCGACTGATCAACACCGGCGGTGACCAATAACAAAGTGATCAATCTGAGTCCAACGCCGTGAAGACGAAGGAGGGTGCCAGGTGAGCCGATATCAATTTCTATAGGGAAAATTAGTGTTAGCCAGAAACAGCCTGTGGCCAGAGCAAACTTGGATGAGACCGTCTCTGTTGTTCGTACGATCGGCTGGGACAGAAAATTGGCCTCTAATGTGCCGTTCGGTCTCCATTAGGTAGCTGTGAAAATCACTAGCAATGGCCACAACATCCGTTGAAGGCATACTACGGAGTAATCAAGATAACTCCCGATAGAACTCGTCTTTCGTCCCAGGAAAGCTGTTATCAGTGGGGGAATACACAGGTAAGACTAATAAACAACGACGCTTCAACTGACTGCGATTGGCACGTAAAGCATCTAGTCTAGCAGTACATGCTCCGATCTCATACTCAAAGCGATCCCAACGCCGGCGTGACCACGCGTGCTCGAAACCGGATCGCTGGACATGCGATGAGTGAGGTGAGCGAATTAAGTTGTATCTTGGCTACGAAGAGTGATCACGAAAGTGGGATCCTGCATGCACCTCTCAGAGACACAGCATGCGTCGATTTTGAAAATATCAAGTCCTAGCTACGGTAACTTGTTGCCCTTTTTGGGTGAATGTAAGAATACAAGGCAGCCAAGTGAAGTGGGTATTCAAGCTTGATTAATGCTTGCGAATTATTTCTTCTCCCTCCCATAATGTTGAAACCAGATAAATCTGTTGAGTCGCTTTGTTTTGTGGCAATTTGCGCGGTTCCTACATCGAAAGAACGAAAATTAGAAAGGTTCGGCGTAGAAAGGATGTTAGGAGTATTCGGGCAATCGGTACTCCGTGGTTGCCTACACCGCAGGTATTTTTTCTTTGGGAACCCTAACGGGAGCTTTCGACTGAAAAGTCTTGCCCACAAGGCAATGGGACGTTAACCCACCTCGGTAACTGCGAGCAACCGTACGTTTATCACTACCCATCACGCTCGATGCAACGGGCAGCGCAGTCTTGATTATCCTGTGCGACTGCCGATGAAGTATGGAATTCATTGTTTATGCTCTTTTTGGACGAACACTGCTAGGAAGCCCAGCTACTAGGCAGAAGCCTTTGGTTTCAACGAAAACATGTCTGCGAGGCAGCGGACAACAGTTGAGCGAGAGCTCATCTAATTAGATCAGTTATTCTTCCATTCAAATTTCCGACTAAGTTGCCAGTTCAAATCAACTTCTAATCTGGAAAACCAGACTACTTTGTCAGGCCCCTACCCAATGACCTTCCAGGCATGATTAGATCTTCGGTTTCAGGTAAGCCATCTTGTGTAGCTAATTAGGCTATGGAGGCACGGAAGCCATCACACAACGTCAAGATGCAATCTCTTTGTGACAGTGTGAAGCCGTTTATGAACGGTGATCTGTGGATGGCAATAACCGCGAAATCGGTAGTTTCCAGGGGAATTTCGTTCTTTCGTACCTATGTGATACCGCTTACAATTGAATGTTTCAGTTAACTCAACGAAACCGACCGGACTGCATGTTTTGCGACCGAAATAGGAACGGAAGATGAGGAAACCAGAGGTCCGTTGATGTCGTAAACCTGATTGCGTACTGGCGACGAGAGGAATCAGCACAAGAACCCACGACCACGCGCACGGATGTTGATCTCACAACCGCAGTCCAAGGCACCGGAAGGCGCAACGGGTCGATCGTATCCGGTTTAGGTTGGGACATGGATAAAATGAGTCATCGAAAATCCATGGGTCCACCGTATTGAAGAAAAGATAATCAAATACAATTCTCACTCCTGGAGACGGAAAACTGTGGACCGCTACCGTAAAATATGACAGTGGCAAAACAGTAGATCGAAAACCAAACACAGGTAAGAAAAGTGGACAGAGGTGACCGGTACTGAGATTTCACAGGCTAAAACAACCAGGATATCCTTGCATTTTTTCTGGAATGAGTGCGCACGCACGCACAAGCAAGTATGAGCAATACTCAATAGTTTCGGGGTGGAGAGCACGAGTTATTCAAGTGCCCTTTGTGTCTCAGGGAAGACAAAGAGAATGTGTTGTGAGAAGGAATCGGTGCCCAAACAGCTAAGCACATACACGAACACACACAAACACACACAAGAAAGGTAACAAAAACGACTGGTAGTTAGTTGAGTGTTTATTATTTAAAACCGGGGCTATGGATAGAGAAAACCAGTGACAGACCATGGGAAGTTCAAAATGACTATGCGGGTCAGCTGTACCAGTGCCAACACCAATAACATCAGCATTACCAGCACTACAACCGATGTCGTTATTACCATTGTTATTGTTGTTTCTATGTGAAAGGGGTATGGTTTAAAAAAGACTTATGAGGGCAGCAGAAGAAGAGCCCCCACAATATACTTGCCACACAAGACACATTGGGACAGAAGTAAACAAAAACAACAGAAAAGTTTTCAGCCACCATTTTGATGTTTTAGAAGATAATGAGCATACACATCGTTCAACTGAAAATGAGTTCGGCCCATTTGAATTTCAATAATGAATAGAGAGTGGGAGATAGAAAACTGGTGATTCCGAAACAAGGAATAAGGGTGATCCCTCGGACGAATGTATGGGCGCACGCGTGCAAGGTGTATATGCAATCGGCTCATTCAGTGGAATGAGGATAGTACACGAGAACCAATTTCACGTGTGTGTGTGTGTGTATGCGAAATCAAAACGATCAAGAGGATTGATTACCATCTCAGCTATGGCGCGAACAACAAAACCATGGTGATGATCGTCTATAATTTCGGCCGGACTCACAAGCCAATGGAATGTGACATAGGTATTTCCCGCAACATTGCTTAATCGACTATACTGAGTTACGAATATTTATTGAAGCAGAGTGCTCAGCTAAACTGCGAAAAACAACAACATGCTCCTAACCGTACACCCAAGCTTCGATGCTTCTTGTACGGAAGAGAACAGACCCCGGTTCCGCGATGGGCCATATTCACCATGAAATGTCTACGTTGAACTGGGCCAGGAAAAACGACAGGGACGAGGTGCGAACGGGGGCAAAGTAGAAACAAACAAGGATTCGGATTAGGAGGGGACGTGTCTATAACGAACAAGACTAGGAGAAGCTAAGGACAGAAGTTTTCGAAATTTGAGGCGTGTTCTTAGTTGCACGCTATTTGGTTCATCCCCATTTAGTTGTCAGGAGAAAGGTCATCGGATTGGTCGTTAGCTGACCGGAGGATGGGCTTAGGGACACTGAATAAGCGGATACGGATGAACAGCGGTAGTACCCAGAATGAGGTGGATTTTTGCCTGGCAAACATCCCTATAAAGTGCCACAAGCATCCGACAACGGAAATTACACTTGGCTGGTGTGGATCAAGGTCAACGACTCTAGTGGAAATTTCGGGAGCATTTGGCGCCTGGTGTGAAATGAATAAAACCACTGGAAATGGAATATTGGACGCCAATTCTTAAAAACTTATCTTGCTCTGCTGTCCTTCAGATAAGGTATCTTGACTGAAGGCCAGGAATGAGAACTTTCATGGAAACCTCCGAAGTCGGTCCGGAGAGACAAGTAAAATTTCCCTAATGACCCAAAAGTCGACATGCGACGGCTTTAAGATGGAGCATGTGGTAGCTAACACGTTTGCCGAGCCGTAAAGGAAGATGTTCCTGTTCGCTTTCTTCTTCACTGATATATATATATATATATATATGCCTATATATGTACGCAAAACTTGCAATAAGCCTCTGGCAGAGTGAACGAAATTTCCCCGGAAGAACTAGACCGGTCTAACGGTTACTGCCGCTCGTCAGGTATGCTTACCCGGTACGCTCGTCCAAACATCCTTATACTTGTGCATTCCGAATTAGCACGTCTCACCAAAATCTTGCTTGTCTGACAGAAGTGTGGATGGATCAGGAATCCATTTTAGGATCACAACTGTGATCGCCCGTTGTCCTGTGTGAGTTACGCACTGCCAACCTTTAAAACGACGGCGCAAGATCCCGGTGATAGCTTACAATCGAGATGCTCAAGTATTTAGATGAACTGGCATAGGGGTACCGGGGGTGCATGCCTGATGAACAGCGATAAACGCGAAACCAGCAGTATGCTCTGGGATCCTTCGTTTATTCGTGTATATACTAATGACTATATATATATGTATATATAGATAGATAGATAGATAGAGAGAGTTGAGAAGGCGTACACTGAGTTAATGCGTTTATCGTGACGTTTCGATCTAAACTAGGACTCGTTGTCTAACGTATATATATATATATATATATAATCGCGGAGATTAATGTATTACTGGATGAAAACGAAATCTACCAACCAGTGGAAGGAAATTCAGTCAAAGAACTTCGAGCAAAAATCAACAAAAAACTGAACTGACGTAAGGAGTGTATCGGAAAATTGATGCGCCATGTATTGGTTTTAATTGTGAGTGATACATTGTTAATAACACAGCGTTGTCAGTAGATGTAATGCGCCTACATCTAGCAACAACGCTGTTATTAACATTGTAGCATTCACAATTAAAAAATTGAACTCTTTGAGAAAAAGCAAGAAAATCAGCAATGAACAGTATAACCAAATAAAGCCTGCAGAGGGACCCGTCCCTAGGATATATGAACTTTCTAAAGACCATAAGCCGGGGGTGCCGCTTAGACCCATTGTCGCATCAACAACAGCACCAAAATATCAGCTAGCGAAGTACCTTTTCCGTCTCGTACGTCCGCGCCTAACACAGGACCAAAAAGACACGAAGAGTTCTGTCACATTCCTGGAACAAATCCAAGACCTCAGGTTAGAAACGTACGAAGCTGTGGTCAAATTCGACGTTACATCACTGTTCACAAATATACCAAGGCAAATGGCATTGGACAGCATCCGCCGCATTATGAAGAAGGACTCTAACTTATGGAAACATACCTACAATTCAATCGGATGGTACATAAACAAATAAGAGGAACGCTCATGGGATCATCACTATCAGGTTTGTTAGCCGATGCAACCATGAAACACTTCGAGACAAAGATATTCGGAACAAACCGCCCACGCTTATGGATCCGATATGCTGATGCTACGTTTGTTGTTAGAAAAAACAGAATTGGACCAATTTCATCAACACCTAAACGCGATAGTGCCCAGCATAACACTCACCAAGGTGGAGAAAAAAGACGGTGCTACCGTGTCTCGTCGCACTAATTATGAGGCAACCAAACGGGAGCATAGAGACAATCGTCCACAAAAAACCGACAACGACGGACCGCATACTCAATTTCGAAAGCAACCATCCAACCTGCCACCTAAAGAGCTGTGTGCGTGCCCTGATTCATCGAGTCGATACACACTGCAGTACATAGCAGCTGCGGAAACAAGAACAATCTACGTTGTTCAAGTTATTCGCGACCAATGAATTTCCAAAATCGTTTATCAACGCTTGTGTTCACAGAAAACAGAGGGCGAATACTAAGAGAACAAAATCGATCGTGGTACTACTATACCTGAGGGGGGGTATCCTACGTCCACTAGATATCACAGTCGCCCACCCTGAGATCTACTCTGATCAACGGAAAAGATTGCGTCGACCAGCAGGATCGATCAGGGGTAGTTTATGCCATTCCATGTCTCCGATGTGACAAACAATATGTCGGTGAAACAAACAAACAATTACGAACACGCTTGCACGGATATAGCATAGCCCTACGACGCAGGTATGGAACCACTGTGCACAAACAGGCCACGAGGTCAACATCAACAAGGCAAAGGTAGTCAGCAGGGCAAATAGAAAGAGGGAGCGAGTGATTCTCGAAGCCCTCTACTCGAATAACTCATTCAATCGGTACGCCGAGATTGATAAACATTACGGCATCTTAACAAGACCCCGATGCAGAATAGAGAGACAAACAGACGGACAGTGCACCAAAACTAACGAAACTCGCGATCCCATTCAATCACTTGTTCACGTTTGAAAACGAGTCCCAGTTTGGATCGAAGCTTCACAGTATATATATATATATATATATATATATATATACTAAGATAAACAGAAACGCAGAGTCATCCCAATCAAAGAGATTCAGTTACTCACCACAGACATCACCAAGATGCTAGACAATGCATGCTTTGAAAAGTCGCATATAGCTTATCAGTGACTTCGGTTCCCATGTGAAATAATTAGTCAGTGGTTTCCTTCTGCTGTAATAATAACAGACAACAATCGTCTGCACGAAAACACGTACAAGAAACGTGACTGTAGACAAAGACCTTCGGTTCAGTTCCCGTGTAACAATTAATACGTGGCTTTGACATGCTTTATTTTACATCGCAACCTCATAGAGCTGCATGCTCAAAAAATGGAAGAAGAATAGCGAAAGAACCGTAAGATTAAAAGCGTTAGCAGATACTAAAACTTTTGAGTGTGAGAAAGCTATTGAATGCGGAATTTTGTCAAATCATTTATTGTCTACAACCATCGCTTGTGCAGGGTGAGGATCTCATGGACCCCAATCTGGTGGACAATTCCGTTCTTAACCATTCTCCATGTCATGGACCGATCACTCTGACCCATCTTCCAACCAATGCATGCCTCGCAGAACGGTGTACAGCAAAGAAAGTAATCTACGGGCATGCACAACACACGACCCAATCTATTTAGACTCAGTACACTCATAAACTGAAATCTAATGTCCAGAACCCAACAGTTAGCTCTGAGTCAATAAGAGTGTTCAGCTACATTAGGCAACACCAGGAAGATAGCAGCATTCGATTATAAACAGACTTAAAAAATCCCCCGTCCGGAACAACTGTTTCTGAGACGCATGGCTGGGCCTATCTCAAAGCTATCTCACAGAAAAATTCGACCTTCCGTCGATTAGGGGATTTCAAGCAAACGCCACATGTTCTAAATTGGTAAAAACCCAGCCGAGCTTTGACGTAGGGTAACCTACTGAAATATAACTGTCCAAAAAACAAGTCTTATCAGATTGCGTGTTGTGTCCAGGGAAAGCCACGATCTTATATCACATTAAGTAACTGCTGAATATTGATGACTCCCTTGCTCCCTACTAATTGATACCGGTGTGTAAGAGTTCTGAAATTTAGATTACTTAGTGTCCTACATAATATAGATTAGGATTTCACTACGTCCAAACGAATTAACTATCAAACTGAGTGTAGGTGACCATTCCAAAAGTCATGTGTTACCATTTTCAAACGTGGAACATACCAAACAGGAAATTTCCAAAGATGTTAAACTACATTGCTTGACAAACGCGCACTAAATGTTTGCCTCGTGTCTGGCTGCAAGAGACAGTAATAAATCATTTTAAATGTTTAAAATATGAAAGCAGCTTGGCCGAGAATGCCTGCAAAGAACTGACGTTTCGATTGCCGTGGGTGACAGGATTGTAAGCCTGCTTGATAGGAAAATGTTAATTGTAATCTGTTCTAAGCAGTGTTTCGCGACTGGAACTCACAGAGCCCAGTAATGGCAACACGGGACACAGGTCGTAAGGTATGCCAGGCTAACACCCTTCGTACTTTCAAAAAGCATCGTGGTTTGAGGAGATCTGTCCTGGGAGAAGATTCCCGGTTCACGAAGCACTGTGCAGCCGACCTGTGGAGGCCGCATTCGAGGACATCAATATTATTGTCCGTGGTAGTCGAAACAAAGACGCATAAAGCCATCGGAATTTGATCACGACTCACCTGGGCCTGTGTATATAAGAACCTCGGTCTGAGAAAGGTTTGCGAAATTTGGGTATCCCAATCGCTTCAGAAAGAGTGACTTGGTGCTGTGCCGTGCTTTCAAGGCCCGGTAATAGACACTTCAGCAGCGTCTTGGACATTGCCAGTAGTGTAAAAACACGGGCATGTAGTCGGTATCCCAAAAAAATGAGCAAAACTGGCTCACAGGATGCTGATATAGGAACTAAGGCATAAGCGCGGTGTGGTTAAGCAGTAGCTATTCTCGTGCCCAAAGACAGTTGCCTTAACACCGCGCCATTCGCATAGAAACACACAAGGCTGGTATAACATCTGACGTATGCTGCAAATGCAGAAAGGTATAGGTAAGTCTCGTCGAAAGATTCGAGCACGAGGAGCTCTACTGTACCGTAGAAATGCGGCCGCAAATAGGCTCTATGATTTTTTGGAAGAGGAATCATCTGGCAGGTTGATATCTTGACCTACAGCGTTTGTCATGGGCCAAAATAAAACCAAACACATAATTCGCCGTACCATCATCATTATCGTTCAGCGTTAAACAGCAAGGCAAGCCTCAATGACCGCTGACTTTGCCCCAGAGCTACAAAGTTCTATAAAAAGAGTGAACATCCATGAGGAACAGGGAGTGGACCTTCACAGTTTTTGCAGCCAACACGTGGAACATAGCCTAACTGTACAAACACACGTGTTTTCAATCATTCTGATTCGATAGAAANTGACAACACGATCGCCACTGTTCACGGTTCACTGCCATATCTTTCAGTGTCTCCAGCCAGCAAGTTGATGAGTCTTTCGGACCCCAACCACGGAGACGAAGACGAAGACGTGAGACACCTACTTTACCTAAGTTCGCTGTACATTTTCTCATCCCACGTTGCCACATCATCCGTTGGCCTCCACATGGCTTCTTCCACTCCTTGGAAGAAGCTCACCAGAAACTGGGGTGAAGACCTCTTTTGGGCTACATGAAGAGTTTCCCATTTCGGCGTGGCATAGCTTCGCATCCAGGTGGTTTAAGAGCATGGGACTTTACAAAAAAACCGATAGAGAATACTTTACAAGAATGTGATGCTTATTTTCTTTGCATTAGTAAAACCTCTTCCGCATACGCAAACTTAGTGAGAACTCAAAGTGCATTTCCAAACAAAATGGTGGGATAAAAAAGTCACAAGATATCCTACAGTCCATGTCTTGATAGAGCTTCTTGTATTATTTTCAAATAACCGATTGGATAGATCGTACAGGTTATATTCTGATTTTTGAGTTTGAGGCGCCCGAAAATACAACCACAACAATCAGTACAACAAATGTAGTGTGGCAAATCACCGAGATGGAGTAGTTGTACACATTTATTGTTCAAGATGTGAGCCGAACGCCTTAGCCATTACGCTAGCGAGCAAGCTCTGAATTATTTCATGAAAACATTCAATCTCCTACTACTAAAATGTACCAACTAATCAAGCTCTGTAGGTCATATCCAAAGTCTTCGTCGTACTTAGGCTACCTGCAGAGAAGTCATCTATCAGTAGGGGTCGATCGCTGTGAGGTAACGGACAGTAACCGTGCAAATCAGTGACGGATAGGTGCAACATCATGTGGTGAAGTTCAACAAACCGTTCAGAGCCTTCCCGGTAGCGTAATGGCTAAGGCGTTCGACTCACAATCGTTCGTCCCGGGTTCGCGTCCCAGTTCGGGCGCGGTGGATATGCACTGCTGATGATTCCTGACAAGGATGAAACAGCTGTACATTGCTTCCATGGTTTCTTTATGGTGATCTGAACGATGATATCACATGGTGAATTATTTCATGAAAAATACGAGTCATCGCAAGCGACATCCATCCATTCACACATTGATGTAGTCACCAGTTCCGTTGTCAACACAGACACCATGATTTTCTGCATAACTCGCGGCCCAGAAGTATACAAAGATTTTCAATTCGATCGAGATCAGAGTCGTACATTGGCTATGACATGGACTTTATTCCCCAACAAAGTAATGAAATTTTGGTTATTTGAAAAATGTAACAACCTTCATTGTCTTTGCGGAGTTTCAATGATGTTCTGAGAGAATATAATATCCAAATGTTCAGATCTCTGCATTGAGTTAACGCAAACCCTTGGTAGAAGAAGCACCTCGAACCAGTTTCTGCTACGGATTCGCAAGATCAAAAATCTCTCCATTCAACCTAAGGTATAACAACAGAAATCTGTTACATATGGAACCAACAGATCAAACTTTTTAGCATTAAAGTTGACATAACTCTATCGCTTTGTTCGCGTTGTGGGACTTTCAACGATTTGCTATGCTCACCTTCGTAAGTTGTCTTTTTATATTCTTGCATTCGACCAACAGTGCGAGTTTCTTGTGAAAATAAAACTGAAAGTCTATCTCGGGTAGAGTTTTCAGTTCTGATGTGGTTCGAATTTTCAAGAAGGGTAACCTAAAAGACAGGGACCGAATTTTTTGAAGACAACTGAAAGTGAGGAGCACAATAGTGCGACTTTCAAGTTTGGAAACACCGGCGGTTGGGCTACAGTAGACAATCCTCAGGCTGATGCGATGGAAGTCTGTAGCCATCGAAGAAACAACAGAAACTTCATGTTCAAAGTCAAGGGTAATGCAACAGGAGTTAAAATGCCATTGCACTCGGAGAAAATTATTAGATAAACCTGATCTCTACTACGATCCACAAGGACTGAATCTGGTCGTTTTGCGAAGGACAAACTTAGCTTCAATGGACAAGTGACAGCACATAGCGCCTAACTGTATTGCGGGATGGAGAGTCTGAATCAGACATTCCACTAGGGTTCCTAAAGAAAAATCGCCCTTCTACGGTGGGCAACCGCGAAGGATAACTCGCCCGAATACTTCTAGTGCCCTCTCTATAGGGAACCTTATCAACCTTAGTTCTGCTATAAGGAACTTGAAAAAACTGCAGCTCGATGGCGGCATTGACGAAATGGCAGAAAATAACCTAGAAGCTCGCCGAAGTTTAAATGTTCGCTTCACTTGGCCGTTTTCGATATTCACGATTTCAAACAAATGCGACAGCAGGCAGCTCTAACAAGAACTATTGGCGTTTCAGATAACTCGGTTTCGAGTACTGGTGGTCAGGCTGGTGTTGGGATCGCTCTGAGTGTGCACTGTTAGAGTAGACTCCACGTGACAGCCGTTTACGCGCAGTTCGGTTAAACGATTCAGTGAGTGTCAGTGTGGTCGATTGGAGCATCGTTGTTTGGTCGTCGTATCTGCTATACCGAAAGTTATCTTGATTACTCCGAAATGTGCCTTGCGGTCAGGTGCGTGTCGGAAACAAGGCTTTGATTAGGGACTGGACGCTCTGGAAGCACAGACCCATCATGCCCCATGAGTTACACCTCTATAAATAATTCCACATTGCATTGGTCGACGCGCCGGGTAATCAGGACCGCGCTGCCCATTCCATCGAGCGGGATGGGAATGCGTGGGGTCTGAGGAAAATTTGTGAGCAAATTTTTCAAATGCTGTTAAGTGCTGGTCACGGACTGAAAGACAACTCAGTTAGTGTCACGAAAGACACACGACTAATAATTGATAGCCCCGGCGAAGAATTTTAGTATTTTTTAAGTAAACCTGCAAAAATAACAGAAGAAGAGTAAACAAGGATTGGAAAAACACATTGGTGTACAAAGCGGGAGATGATGCTTTGTTTCACTTTTAAGCGCTGAAGCTTCCTGATTTGAAATTACAGTCGTCAGAGTTTTTACACAGGTAGAAATGTAAGAAGTCCACTTTAGATTTTTATCAATAGTAACTCCTAGATATTTCACAAAAACAACCCTGGTAAATGTCTCTGAATTGATGAGAGACGTTACGAATCGAGAGAGAGAGAGAAAGAGATTGGAAACATTTAGATGTGTTAAGATTTGAATCAGATTTGAAAATCATTGTTGCTCGAAACGGCTTGATAGAGGGCGACGTCATCAGCATACCTAAACAGATGACAGGGTGAACTAGTTGATAAGTCGCTGGTGTAAGCAGAGAAGAGAAACGGTGAACGAACAGCATCCTGAAGCACTCCTGATTTGTTAATCAACGGTCTTGAAGTTTTGCCGCCCATTCGTGTCCACTAGGTTCGGTCAGTAAAGTAATCAGACAGCCATGCTAATAAAGGCCTAGGGCAACCAAATGTTTCCAGTTCGTGAAGTAGAAGAGACCTTGGGACAGAGTAGAGTGCCGAAGAATGGACTAGAAAGGCTCAAATCACATATTTCACTGATTCGTTTAGGACTTACAAATGTGGTGAATAAGGGAGTCGACAGCGTTCAAAGTGGAACTGTTTATAGGCAAACTGAAAAGGGTTGTCAGGAGGATACATAGCAGAACGCAGACGCTTAGGTATAGCACGCTCCGTCAGTTTAAGGCCAGAAGACGTTAAGGCGATGGGGCGAAATCGTTTTGCTAAAGCAGTAGAATTGTTAGATTTAGGGATGGGAGTAATAGTGACGGGATCTCCAACAGTCAGGGATGGAAGACGAGATTGACTACGAGTTAATTAGAGAAGTAAATGCATCGGTCAGAGCCAGAGCACCATGCTTTAAAAGAGCTGAGGACAGACTGTCAGGGCCAACTCCTGTGGTAATTTTATCGGTGCGCAGAAGGTGGAGCACTTCTTCTCTAAAAATGTTGTAACTGGCATATCATCACCCTGACCAAATATGACCAGGGTATAAGTGGAAGGATGGATGAAAGCACGAGTGATGCTGTCGACATCCGCAGTTTTCATACGCTTCTTCTTCTCCCCACAGACGATCGAATGCCTTGCCATAGGAATCAATTACTGTTAACA